>JAANYP010002579.1:109365-629098 GCA_020465985.1 Centrapalus pauciflorus
GAGAGAGAGAGAGAGAGAGGTTCAATTGAGAACTTTTGTGCATCGAGGTACAAAAGAACCTATATCATCCATTAGATCAAAGAATTGTATGGATTAGATTAAATGACAAAATGGTAAATAATTGGACAATTTTATGCATCTTGTGCATTACAAAAAAAACATGGAAGGGCATTTTGGGTATTGTGCATACCTCATTAAATTTAATATTTTAACAAATAACTAAATAATAAATGTTAAAATAAATTCAATTGATCACTTCCAAATTTAACAAAAGTCACACAAATTCAAAAAGAATGATGGAGATATTGATGCATTTCATATTAATCGTTCAATTCGTGATGCATATCGATTTTATCTATACAAAATCTATACAATTCGTGATGCATCACTGTTAATCATCATCTTCATATTCATCGTTTATCATCATCGTTCATCATCTTCGTATTCATCGTTTATCATCATCGTTCATCTATGCATAGTGTTCATCATGGTGCATCGTTGTTAATCATCAACATCATTGTTCCAATGGATGCATCAACGTGTTCATCATCATCTTCTTCGTTCATCGTGTTCTTCATCGTGTTTCATCGTATTGTTCATCATCGGTTGCATCTTTTGTTCATCATGTTCATCATCATCGCGGTGGCGGCGGCGGTAGTGGTTGGCGGGGTTCCTCGATGCATACGGTGGAGGTGGAGAGAGAGAGAGAGAGACAGAGAGATACGGTGGAGAGGTGGTTACAACAAAGGTGATGGTGGTGGTGGTGGTGGTGTGGTGGATACGGTGGAAAGAGAAAGAGAGAGAGAGAGAGAAATAAAGAAAGAGAGAGATATGAGGAGGTGGTTACTTTTTTTTGAATATTTATTCCTTATTATAATTAATTCCATAATATTTCTAATTTACCTATTATAATTAATTCTATATATTTAATTTTACATATTCAATATTTCTGGAATACCCTTAGTGCACCGTTGTTTGATTCTTTGGTGCACAAAAGTTTCTAGAGATGTCTCGGTGCATAAAAGTTTTCAATTGAACCTATATATATATATATATATATATATATATATATATATATATATATATATATATATATATATATATATATATATATGTGTGTGTGTGTGTGTGTGTGTGTGTGTGTGTGTGTGTGTGTGTGTGTGAGATTGAAAGTCACTATTTGAAAATTGATTAGTAAGTATTCATTTAAACAGTGGTTTTACAATTTGGTATGAACCATTTTGTATGTAAATAATCAACATAAAATAGGAGGTGGTTCATGGTTCAAGAAAAAGAGGAGGAGGAGGATGCGAGCGCTAGTTCACGGTTCAAGCAAACGATTCACGGCGGCGATGGTACACAGTTCACGTCATTCATGACGTTGGTGATATCACAACAGTGGTGATCGCGAAAGAGTGGAAGGGGTGGAAGATCGCTGGAGAAGATGTTGGTGTGTGTGGCACCATGGGAGAGTGAGAGAGAAAAATTTTGTTTTGGAATGTGAACAATTATGGTGAAGAGAGAGAGTTTTAAGAATGTAATTATGGAAATTGGGGAGAGTGAATTAATTCTTTTTTATTTTATAATTAAATTTAAATTTATTAATGCCCAAAATACCCTTAATGATGTGGATTAATATTGATGACGTGTCTCTTTTTTATTAGTTCTTACCGTCTTCATTTTAAGGACGGTCGTCATTTAATCCACTCCCTATATATATGTGTGTGTGTATGTATATGTATATGTATATATAGGGGTGAGTTCAATGGAAAATCTATTTGCATCGGAAAACCCGGGAACCGCTTTATAGCCATTGGATCAGGTGATGTATCACGCAGAAAGTCGATGCATCACGCGGGAATTTGATGCATCATGCGGGAATTGTGATGCATTTATGGTGGTGCATGGAGGTTTTCCAATGCATGTTGGTTTTCCATTGAAACCATGTGTGTGTCTATATATATATGGTTCGTGTGAGTACCTAAAAAATGCAGAGTACCGTGAGTACCTGTGAACACACGGGTTTCGGATGTGAACTTGCTCCGAAAAAAAGTTTTTTTTTTTTTGAATTTTCTTCATATTTATTTAGATACAAATAAAATAAGGTTATTCCTAAAAAATTATATACATTCACACTTTCTAGCATCTTAAAATTCATGTGAACGTGAAAAAATTCATGTGAACATGCTTAGTTGTGAACACACGTTTACAGAAGTACAATTAATGTGAACACACACGTTTCACATAGTTCTAGTGTGTGTTTATGTGTGATTTTTTGCAAATAGTCTTGTATTATTAATTTAAACATGATTATGAAAAAAAATTTCAAAAAAATGGTTTTAAGCGACGTACCTTCGGTACTCCGCAAAACTAGTAGTACTCATTTGAACCCATATATATATATATATATATATATATATATATATATATATAGAGGTGGGTTCAATGGAGAACCTCCATGCATCGAAGAACCTTGAAGAACCTCCATGCACCACCACAAATGCATCACAATTCCCCATGTAATGCATCATTATTTCCACGTGATGCATCCAATTCTCGCGTGATGCATCGATTTCTACATTATTTCCACATGATGCATCAATTTCTACGTGATGCATTTTAGGTTTTTCTAGCAATGCATTGTGGTTCTCCAAGGTTCTTCGATGCATAAGGTTCTCCATTGAACTCACCCCTATATATATATATATGAGATCATTGCAGAACCTTAATTTAGTGTAGAACCGTAAAACCAATATCGTCCATAGATTAGATTAGTCTAATGGTCATGATTAAAATCATAAAGTTTGGAATTAGTGAAAAAAAGATTGACATTAGCAAAAAGATTGGCACTAGTAAAATAAATACCATTTTTCTTTAAATTAAAATAACATTAATATGATTAATTGATAAATCAAAAAAATTATACCATAAAAACGAGATTTTATACTCTTTAAAACGAGACCGGTCATGCTATATTTTTTTCGAAAAAATTTTACGTGTTTATTTTTCGTAAAAAAAAATTACCCAGACCACCATGCAATGTAGCATGGCGGTATCATTCAATGTCGAATGACCAATTAATATCATATATTCAACGTCGATGCAACACTGCATGTACATTCAAAATTAATAGAACCAAAATAATGGTCAAAATTAGTAGTCAAAAGTTGGTTGATTTAATAAGAACAGTAATGACATATTTTTTTCGAAAAAATTTAAAATGTTTATTTTTCGTAAAAAAAAATATCACCAGACCACCATGCAATGTAGCATGACCGATATAATTCAATGCGATGCAACACTGCATGTACATTCAAAATTAACAAAACTAAAATAATGGTCAAAATTAGTAGTCAAAAGTTGGTTGATTTAACTAGAATAGTAATGATATATTTTTTTCGAAAAAATTTTATGTGTTTATTTTTCGTAAAAAATTTTTTTACCTAGACCTCCATTCAATATATTTTATAGAGATCATTCAATGTCGAATTACAGTTTATATCACACATTCAACACTGCATGTACCTTCGATATTAAAAGAGTCAAAAAGTGGACAGTCAAACTTGGTAGGCTACAATTAATTCAATGTTAATTGCATAATTACCATCTTATCCCTAGTGTTATATAATAATCTAATGGTTTAGATTGGTTCTATAGTTCTGCACTAAATTAAGGTTCTGCAATGATCCCAACCCTATATATATATATATAATATGGTTCGAGAGAGTACCACCCTTATGCAGCGCACCAGAAGGTACCACCTTTAAAAAAATATTTTTAAATTTTTTTTTTCATAAACATGTTTTAATTAACGTTATGAAGATCATATGTAAATTTCACATAAATTCACAGCTCCTAGCTCCTAAAAAATGATGTGAACACACACTTACATAATTTTGAAGACATGTGAACGCGCATTTATGTGATGCGTGTTTTCATGCACTTAGAGTGATCGGATTTGCGTGAAATTCACATATGATCTGTGTAATGTTAATTAGAACATGCTCATGAAAAAAAATTTCAAAAAATCTACTTTTAAGGGTGGTACCTTCTGGTGCGCTGCATTAGAGGTGGTACTCACTTGAACCTAAATATATATATATATATATATATATATATATATATATATATATATATATATATATATATATATATATATATATATATATATATATATATATATATATATATATATATATATATATATATGCATGTCTCCTACTTTAGGTGGAAGAGATCTTCAACAAATATTTGCTTTTAGACAACCTTCCTCCCCTATCTTGACTATTTCCTCTCTTTTTCTATCGTTTATGTTATTTTATACATTTGTTCTCTACCTTGATGAAGTTTTATAAACAATTATACATGCATGATGTACACATTAGTTTTATATATAAAAAAATCAAACAAACAATCTTATGAGTTGCTATAAAATAAAGAGAGGCAACATGCCATTTTGGTTCAACAAGCCCTAACCAATAGGTTACGTACGTACCACATATATTTTCAAGAAATGGGGAAAGATGTGTCTGATCTTCTTTCATCGACCTGGGAAGAAGGAGAGGCAAGTGATCAACACTCAACACAAAGTTATGTTGAGAGAAAACTCAAACTATTTGGGTTTGAGCTGAATCTTGATCATCATAGTACTGATCGGGAAAAGAATTCTCTCAATATTAGCCATTTTATCAGGTCTGCAGGCGATGGTACTGATGAAAGTGTAAATTCATCATCAACAACAGCAGTTGAAAAGATTAATCATCAGAAGAAATTCGAGTGCCAATATTGTTTCAAAGATTTCGTGAACTCGCAAGCGTTGGGAGGTCACCAGAATGCACACAAGAAAGAAAGATTGAAGAAAAAAAGGATGCAACTACAAGCAAGAAGGGCAAGAATCAACTACTACCTTCAACCCTACACGCATAATTACAAACATGGAATTAATTTCAATTTTTATAATGATTCATCAGAGTACTTTGAGTCTAATATTAGTTTTAGTCATGATCAGAATGACCATGATTTGTTATCGTTTAGAGATCCACACAATATTACTCTTGAACCCCATGTAGATAGATCAAACAGCTGCTGGGCAGTTGCCTTAAAACCATCCCCTCCTTCTCCTCCTCCAACTGTAGAATTGCAAGAAAACTATACGGGTTTAGATCTTCAATTGACTTTGAGCACCAACTCCAGTCTCCACCATGGCCATATGTAAACCCAGAAATTCAACTAATTATTAAATGATTGATTTCTTGATCATTAAATTTCACATGATACGATATATCTTCAATTGTACGTACGTATATATATATATATATATACATGAAAATCATTGAATTAGTACATGCCTGATACCTATAGCTAGCTATAATTTGACGTTATGTATATTATTTAATTAATAATGCAAGAAAGATAAGAAAAATAAATTATGTATATATATATCATCAAGACATCAATCATGTTGCTTCATACTAGGGTTTCTTTAGAGGAGAACCAAAGATTAGGGAACCTAGCTAGCTTTAATTAATTCTCTTGTCATGGCTTTTTAATTTCTTTATTATTTAATTTAATTTTCACCGGTTATACATATATAAATATAATTCAAAAAGTGACGGTGATTTTATATTTAAAATTCTTAAATATTCAACATAGACAATTTCGGTAGGTGGCCTGATGAATAGTATAAATTAATTATTAACGAGTTCTAGTAAAGATATAATGAAACTGTTCATTTGTTAAAGTTGAATCTTTGTTATTGAACAAATTTGCTAGAAATGGTTTTTATCTTTGTATTAAAGTAATAGTGAAATTTATTAAAAAACTTACGAAACTATTTTCATGGGCGTGTCTACCACCTTTTTAAACCGGTGTAAAATCTTATGCTCGTGTTGTGTGATTCATAAGTTTGTTAAAATTGACTTACTATCTAAATTGTCTCATTACCCCGACTAGGTAAATGTGACTCCACAATCTCCTAACAAACCAAAAATGTTTCACATCGCCTCAAGCACCGGTCAATCTTACATTAGTCAGTATTAAGATCCATGACCAGGACATAAGGGGTCCACGAACTGTAAATTAAAAACATATATGGTATTTTGTTTTCAATGAAAACACTCGTAGCATTTTTCATTTAAAATTTATTTCATTTTTGCCTATATAATTGAAAAACAATATTTCAATACAAACTAACCTTGCACTGTACGAGTTTGAATAATCTTAGAATGTTCTTACAACTCAATGGAAGATACTTTCAATTTTCTACCGACACCAAAATTGCAACAACACAAACGGACCATAAATCTTCGCATACCTTGGTTCTGTTACTCTGCATAGGTTTGGATACAGATTTGCTAGAACGACACTACCCCAGCTCCATAAATCACATGTTTCAAAGTTTACAAGATGGGTTACATATAATGACACCCTGCTGCCAGTTAAATCTGGAAACAGAGTACCCCCAATAAAATGGAGAATGTAACACCGAGTCCTTTGTTTGACCCGTTCCTCTATAAAATTCACCGACGGGGTCTTTATTTCATCAACTATTTTAACTAATTTTATGTAAAACCTTTCAAATAGCCATGATCTGCATTAAAACCTATATAGTTTTCGCAAATATTATAAGTGACATGTTTAGACAATGTATCTATGCCGGTAAGAACCATACTATCGACTGGCAGACTCTACAAGACTTGTATATCTCTTAACATTTTTGTGGCCTCAACGATCAAAAGATGAAATGTGTGTTTCGGGATGCCATAATTCTACCGTTGCGGTGATCAATTGATGATAAACTTTATGGTATCTCGAGACCAACACTCCACCAAATCGGACGATTTTTATTCTACCCAATATATAACGTTAGGGATTGGATGATCGTTGATATAATTTCAAAATATTAGGTCAGACCTCCGTGTATTCAACTCTTTATATTTATAGTGAAATTTTCAAAGGGAGGGGTGTAAAACGTACCGTTGGTTGGTGGAACATTTAACTTATTTACATGCATGCTGACCGTTAGACCCCAGGTGGCAAACAGTCAAACCACACCAGTGAGCCGCGACATGATGTCCAATCATGAGGGCCAACGACTCTCTCCTCTTTGTCTATGCTTTTTGTTGAGCCGGAGCCTAAGTAGCTTTAAAGCGTTTATTGCAACAATTAATTTTGTAATTTAAAAGAAAATCGATTATTTCAATAAAATTTTCGGACGTTATTTTGGGTATCTTTGTTTGCTAGTTTTTAAGTGCAAGCACGCGAACGATTAGCATAACATCAACTGGGCGTTAAATTTTGAATGGAGCAAAAGTGGGATCGAAGTTTTATAATATGTAAACCAGAAGGGCGACATAATTAATTAGACATATATGGAGTTCCATGTTCCAACTAATTTCCCCTCCATTTCCATTTCCATTTTCATTTGTAATTTTGTTTTCCCATAAAGATTAAAATACGTAGTACGTGCATCTTCTTCTTCTCCTCCAACGAGGAACTTACCCAACAATTCACAGGGACTGCGATCCGATACCTTGAAAGGGGTTTCTCCAATTGTTCATGCCGTCTTCTTCTTCTTCTTGATCCTAACCGACTTCAAACCTTCGTTTTTCTTGGAGACATTTTAGGGCTTTTAGCTATTTTCAAATTTGTTGAAAATGCCGTCTCACAGGTCCAAATCTAAGAAGAATGGGGAAGAAAATCAATCAAGGAGAGACCCTTACGAGGTTCTTGGTGTTTCTTGCAGCTCCTCAGATCAAGAAATTAAAACCGCTTACCGTAAATTGGCTTTGAAGTATGTTTTTTTTGAACTTTGAAGTGATTTTTAATTTTATGTTTTATTGATCTGTTTATTCCATATTATTAGATGCTATACATTACGTGTTTAAGGAATTATTAGTATATCCATATACAATTTGACGGATTTATGCATTGTTTTAGTCGTTCTGATCCTGCTAAATGAATATTGGTCTTTGTTTAAAATCCCCCTTCTCAACTTTCTTTTTCTTCCTCATATTTCCAAATTCAATTACTCTAGACATGAACTCTTCAAGTTCCTTAATGAAAACCCCCTCGGTATAAGGCAAGATCAATATTTGTAATGAATATCAGAATCAATATTTATAGAGGTTAGGTCATCTATGCTAAAACCGTCATGGTACACGGTTGAGATGTTATATTATGATTAAAGATTGGTGAGTGACGCTCACTTAATCTGCATCATCATCATCATTTGTTTGTCTTGTTTTGCTACTTGGAGTACCCCCTGCTACTATGATCATGCGAAACATTGAGTGACTTGCTAAGGCCTACTATCATTATTGAGGAGTGTGTTGACCCCAATTGTTATGCTAAAACCCGATCAAAACCTATAGTTAAGTTGAATAGTTGATGCCCATGTTATGCACACAGGACCTTTTCTAGATTGTGGTTCTATAATTTTCATTGGTGTCTAAGAATATCCAGTTATCCACATGAAAGGGCATCTGTGTCAGGTAGGTTTTTATGCATGCATTGGATGCGTGGAGAGCGTTTGCATTCTTGGTTTACAAATACCTCTAGTTATGATTGAGTTTTTTTTTTTTCCAGATGGTGATCATCAATTTCTTTGGTGAAGGTAATCCATATAGAAGTGGTCATTCACAATTTGTTGGTTATGGTTCATTGCTTTAAGGACCCTACTACATTCTTGTTCTACAAAAACCCCTAGTTATGATTGTGTTTGTATGTTTGTTATTTGATTGGCAATTTGAAGTTGATATTCATTTATTTTAGTCCATGTGTGCCAATATGCTTTTCCTGTAAATACATAATCGACTTTGGAGACCCAAAAAACTTCAATTCTGTTGCTGATAGTTCTAATCGTAAATGCATTCATCTTCATCCTAGGTACCATCCGGACAAAAACGCAAATGACCCTAAAGCAGCTGATATGTTTAAGGAGATCACTTATTCATATAACATATTGTCTGATCCAGATAAACGTCAACAGTATGACAGTGCTGGTTTTGAGGTAGGCTCATGCATCTTCATGTCCTGAAATCAAGTCACTTTGTCCTTGGCTGTATTTCACTATTACCTTTATTACATAACTATGAGTTTATAGTACATGCTGACAATATAGTCTTGGGTTCAGGCGGTTGAAGCAGAAAGCCAGGATTTGGAGCTAGATCTTTCGAGTTTGGGAGCCATGAATACCATGTTTGCTGCAATTTTTAGGTCTTTTGACGACACATTGCTTCTTGATTCCTTCCCTTTTCTTCATGTTAAAATAACTTCATCTCTCTGAAGCTGAGGTTATTGTCACAGTAAACTTGGAGTGCCAATAAAAACTCTTGTATCAGCCAGTGTCTTGGAGGAGGCAATAAATGGTACAGTCTCTACCCATCCACTTGCTTTGGGAAAACCTGTTTCTAGAAAGGTAGATTACTGGCTTGCTCCCCTTGTTTTCAGTTTTATCTACAATGTGATTATTCACTTTGAATCTATTGCATTGACTGAACAGGTCGAAAAGCAATGTGCTCATTTCTATAATGTTAGGATAACCGAGAAGGAAGCACATGCTGGAATAGTTTGCCGAGTGCAATCACCAGACAAGAGCAAGTTCAAGGTCTGTGCTTTTAGAAAATTTGCATATACCGGTGGCCTGCTGATTGAGTTTAGTGTTTTATAGTTGATAGCAGTTTGTACGAGAATTTTTAGAAGGCTAGAATCACATCCCCATATTTGGCCAAACAGATAGATCAATGATCCTCGCAATTTTCCATTTGAACTGTGAACTGAACTGAATGGGCTTTATGACTCATGAGCACACATTAGCGGCTGAAGGCTTTAATGTCGCTGTTATGTCATATGTGCCAGTTTTGAACTGTCAAGAGCCATTCATTCTTCCCATTAGTATCCAACTTTTGACTAATTCACATTTGATTTTTGCAGCTTTTGTATTTTGATCAGGATGAAAATGGAGGACTGAATCTGGCTCTGCAGGTATGCTTTTGTAACCCTTAGACAGAAGCTAATATATTTCTGCTTGTGAATCAATTTATATGTATTGGCTAGTGAGTTTATCCTGCCAAAGGTATATCATAGCTGCCTCATTTGATGATCAATGATACACTTTCCATTAAAGTACATCCTGAGTTTCAGTAATTCTCATAAGAAATACACACACAAACACAAACACACACACACACACACACACACACACACACTCTCTCTCTCTCTCTCTCTCTCTCTCTCTCTCTCTCGTACAAGAGAGAGAGAGAGAGAGAGAGAGAGAGGGAAATTCCTAAGTCTCATAAATCAAAATTCTTTGGTTTGTTTACTTCTTGATGGAACCATTAAGAGGCTCATTCAAGGTTAAATGACCTCTTAATTGTTTCATTAAGAGGTAAACAAACATCACCTTTGTCGGTTGTTCCTCAGTTTTTTACTTTCTTTTTCTTATGGAGCCTCTGCTCCTATCTCTTATACTTCTTTTATTATTATTATTTTTTTTTGTATATTTATTACTATTATTCATTTGTTTGTTTTCAGGAATTGCATTTCTTCTTTTTGAAAATAGATGTTTTCTAAATTTTTACACAAAATAAAGGGAAAATTATACAAAAAACCAACGTACTTTTGATATTTTTTGATTAAGTCCTGTGCCAAAAACGTTTCCATAAAAGTCCTTCAACTTGAAATTTTTTACGAATTGTGTTGTTTTATGAGTTTTTTAGAAGTTTTTCATAAGATTTTGTTAAGTTAGAGGACTTTTATGGAAAAAATTATGTGTAGTGTCTTTTACGAAAACGTTTTTAAGTTGAGGGATTTTTATGGAAACATTTTTGGTGCAATGATTTATTCGAAAAATACTGAAACTGCGTTGATTTTATACATTATTTTCTCTAAAATAAAAGAACGGATTGCAAAAAAAGATGTTCATAGTGGACTTCTTATATGGTTAAGTTTTGCATTGATGAATTTAATATTCATGGGAAATTGCATGAGGCGCAGTTGGAAGTATTAAGAAGTTATGAAGCATGAGTCAGAGATGACTCACATGGGTCTTGTTTCTGTTTTTTTTTTTCTTGGAACTGAATCATTGGAAAAAGGAGGATGAGTGTGAATTTACATCTCTATAAAGAAATATGTTGTCATGGTCTAAAAGATTTTTAAATGGAAGATGATACTCCTATTTCCACTACCATTGTGTCCAACTTTGAGCTATTGATTGTCCTCCTCTTTAGGGCTTCAAGCATGCGAGTACACGTATTTGTGTTGTTGGAAGGGCCATTACTAAAAGGGTGTGTTTTATGTGCCATTGGTAAATCATAAGTAGGCATATGTTTCTTTTACCATTTGTATCAGAGAATTTACCAAAAGTAAATTGTCCTTCTAGAAGAAACAATCAATTATAATTATTAGACATTATACAGAAATCACAAGTTTCTATTTTGTGACATCGGCCTTCATTTCGACTTCCAGGAAGACGGTGCAAAATATGGAAAAGTGACGTCTGCTGGGATGTATTTCCTTGGTTTCCCAGTGTATA
Source organism: Centrapalus pauciflorus (assembly GCA_020465985.1). Classification (NCBI taxonomy): domain Eukaryota; kingdom Viridiplantae; phylum Streptophyta; class Magnoliopsida; order Asterales; family Asteraceae; genus Centrapalus; species Centrapalus pauciflorus. Next base: position 120,899 of record JAANYP010002579.1, read on the forward strand.
GATTAGATCAACCATCTAAAGCAGTGAGTTTAATTTGAGCCACCCAATTATCGTACACTTGAGGTTGCAAATCGTTTCAATTGATAATATTCTCTTTGATGCACTGTTGAGTTGGCTCCAGATGGCTAAGAAGGATCCAGATACTGCTTTCTTTAGAAAACTCCAAGGGTTTCAGCCGTGTGAAGTTACTGAGTTAAAAGCTGGTGTTCATACATTTGCGGTTTATGGTTAGGTTTATGACATTACACCAGGCTAGCATACGATCTGAAAACCAAGCCCTTATGTTTGTTTTATGTGTACTTGTAGGCGACAATTTCTATAGAAGTGCTAGCTACACAATTGAAGTCCTTTGTGCTGCTTCTTTTGTTGACGAGAAGGAGAGTCTCCGTTCTATTGATGCTCAGATTTCTTCAAAACGGACGGAAATCTCAAAGTTTGAAACTGAGTATAGACAGGTTGGTTTATGCACCTGAATCTTTTCCTACTGCTTGTGCCTGTATCTCTGATAATGTTTGTATTCGTGAAGGTTCTTGCTCAATTCACAGAGATGACAAGCAGATATGCAGAAGAAATGCAAGTGGTGAGTTGAAAGAATTCATTTGCTAATATTTCCATGTGATAATGGCTTGTATGTTTTAAAAGGTGTTGATTGTTGTAGATTGATGATCTTCTTAAACAAAGGAATGAAATACATGCGTCATACACAACAAGCCAACAAACAAAACGGAGTAGTACTAGTAGTAAGAAACGGGTTGTTCTGAAAGAGGATATAAAGACATCTATAAGCGGAACAAAGAAGAAGTGGTTCAATATTCAAGTTAAGGTGGACAAACGAAAGCCGTGTTGATTCAATCTTAATCTCTTAGTCCTCGCAAGAGGATAGGGGAAATGGTTTGGTTTGGGTGTAGAGCTGCTAATAATATCTGTATATTTCTTCTCTTTGTTTTTTGTTTGTTTGTAAAAGAAAACTAGTGTAAACTGAACAAGTAATTCAAGTCAACACCTTTGTAAGTTGCAACTCCAAATGCATTTTCAGTGTAATTAAAGTGATTGGGTTATTCTGGTAAATAGAAAATTAAAATCAAAACATCACATAAAAGGGTAAGGAGGCGTTTTCCTCATTGGATGAAAAATCAGAATTTATTTTTACAAACAGAATGAAGTAAAATTTGCAAAGCAATTTAGATTATAAATGTCACACGACACATCATTAGCCAAACATTAAATAACATATTGTATTACAGTTCTACCAAACACTCTAATGATTTAAATCACAAATCAGTCTTTCACAAGTCAAACTGGCTTAAAGGTGAAGGTGTATATTAAATCTGATCTCACACAAATAAAATATCTACCCTATGTATCATCATACTAATACTATATATGTGATCAACATAGAACATTAATTTGGTGTAGAATTGAAGAATCATTTTAAACCATGAATTAGATATATGTATCGATCTAATGGTCATGATTAAATATATTAAATGATAAGAAAATGGTTGACATTAGTAAACTATTAATACATTAAAAGGTAAAATTGAAAAAGATTGACATTAGAAAAATATTGGTATTAACAAAAATATTATCATAAATCTTAGGGTTAAATGTCATTTTAATCATCAAACTTTTAAATTTTATTAAATTTAATCATTAAACTATTTTTTTCCCGATTTAGCCACTGAACTATTTATGTATATATATTTATCCACTAAACTTTCTTTTTACCGATTTAACTACTGAAAATTGTCCCGATTTAGCCACCAAACTATCATTTATTGCCCCGATTTAGCCATTAGTTTTAGGGTTAATATTAAAAAAACTCAATCAACTTTTCTCATTTTCTCAAATAAGTCCCTAAACTTTTTTTCCCAATTGTTTAAGTCCCTAAACTATGTTTGTCTTATTCAAATGCATATAACTTCGACCAGCTACCTGATTGGGTGGTAAAATACAACTGTAAAATTAAAAGTTCAAGAACTTGATCACTAAAATATGAAAAGAATGTGGGTTGTTTTACAGCATTAAAAGTTCAAGGACTTGATCACTCGTTGCCGTCGCCCTTTCATCTTCCCGTCGCCGTTTCATATTCCCCGTTGTCGTCACCCTTTCATGTGCCCTAGCTCCCTAACCGGTTCGTCTCTCGCCTCCCGGTCTCCCCTCCTGTTGCCTGCATGCGTATCAGTGTATGTAAGTGGACCTAACCTATTGGACTAGAAAATATATCATGCCCCTTGCAATCTGCTGCCCTGGGCCGAGGGTTCGCCCCCCCCCCCCCCCCCCCCCCCCCCATTGGGCCGGCTCTGAACTCCCTATTTTTCAACATCTATCATATATACATGTACATGTCGTATGACTTCAACTTTTATTTTCCATCTTGCAGTTGAAAGAAACATCGAACATGTTCAAAAAAATGAAACAAAAGATCCAAGATAATGTTCCAGATGTCTACGAAAAAACTCCTGCTAAACATGACCAAGTAGTCTAGCAAATTTACAAGTAAGAAATCAACTATCAAATAATAGTTTGAAATTATATTAGAAAATTTTAATTATAAATCTAACATCATAATATACAAATTTTTACGGGAGACTTTTTGTTTGCTTTATTGGGGAAACCAGAAACCAAGCAACACGGTGACATGCCTTTTGGCAACTTTTAATATTTATCCTAATTGAAAAACCTCTAATATTGTTTTGACAACAATTAAACATCCTATATGTGTACATGTAGTTTGTATGATATATGTACATGTCACCACGCCACATTCATTAGAGGTTGCATATCGAATATCTGTTATTATAACGCATTGAACTATGCACTTTTACTTGTAATATCAATCATGTACTAACTTCTGTTTCCCGTATCAATGTTAATATGTTATGTTGCTTTATTCACTTGAACTAATGTTGTAAGCTATTACAAAACAACATATTACTCAACATCGTTTATACTAACTATTTCATATTGGCATTCATAATGTATGCTGCCATACCCGTCGCACTGTGTGGCCGATTACCTCGTTACATTGATAAATTACGAAAAGTAAATTTTTAAGATCTATATTATTAAATTTCAATAATTTTGATTTAAAAAACCGATTAGTTGTGTTGTCGGAATAAAGTTGAAATCCATTTGGCAAACCTCAATAGACCATGGTCAAATACGAAACTAACCGATACAAATTGCGAAATATTTTAGGATGATAGAAGAAAAGTGATGTCAAGCAATGTCAAACAATTTTCTATTTACGCTAGCTTTGTTATTCTTTTGTTATTTGTTGTCATGCCAAGAGAGTGGTTCTCATTTTTATATCATTTTAAAATTAAAAATAACATTAAAATTAAAATGAAGAACATTAATTTTAAAAAATAAACTAAAACATTAAATTTAAAAATTAAATTAGAAAACATAAAAATGAAACTAAACTATATGAAGTATTCGTCCGAATATTCTTTTTCACTAACTGATGAGATATATGGTCTAATAGATGATGACGTGGAAAGTGATGGTTGAGGTGGACCAATTAATAATTAAGGTTTATGTCATCTTCACGTGGGGCATCCTTGTCAGCATTGAAGATTCGCTCCAAAATGCAGGAGGAAAGCACGATCAATTCTGTTATGAAGGAGATTGTCAGGTGTCATTCCCTAATTGGATGAAACAGAATCATAGGCGTGGCATAAGGTATAAATAGGGCTTTCTCTCATAAAAACGGGTATGCAATATACTCTAAAAAACTCTCTCATTCTCTGCGTTTTTCTTCACAAAAATATTCACTGACTTAAGCATCGGAGTGTCGACGCAGGGCCTCCCTGCTCCGACTCTCACGTAGTGTTTCTCATTGTTTTGCAGCCGTGAATCAGGAGAACGAGGATCAAACACTAACTAAATGATCATGTGCAGAATCCCTTTATATATATTTTCTTGATTTTGAAGGACAATCTCGTACACGGCCCGAGCAGCTTCGATTAATTCTATTGAATCCGAAGATGAAGATATTTTCTTTGAATTTGAAATGAGAGAATTTAGATAATTTTTAGGTTGGGTCAGTTACTAAAAATAATAACAATTTTTTGATTTTTTTTAATCATTTATATCAACATTATTTATTATTTATCACTAATAACATCAACTTTTGTTTTTTTCATATGAATAACATCAACTTTTGTATTCTTGTATCCGTAATAAACTTTTGAATTTTTTTTATCATTTATAGCAACAACTGTTTTAAGTTTTGCTATAAATGATAAATAATATAAAAGCTGATGCTATTAACGATCAAAAATAATTAATGTTGCTAAAAATGAATAAAAACTTAGGTTATCATGAGAAACTAAATATATATTTAATAAATTGGTTAATCAATATGTAAAAAAAAAATGAATTACAATATTTCTCACATTTCTCTTGATATATTTTGTTTCTTACTTGAGCAATGCCGAGGTGGTACCAAGAGATGCCAAGCCCCATTCCCTTCCCTGACATCTAATTTAACATGAAAAAAAAAAATATGTCATTCAAACCCTCATTTAAATAGATAGAGAAATTATTTGTCAAAAATTTAAATTAATATGTATTACTTCAATACTTAAAATATGTTAAGAAATGAATTGACGAGAGTTGATGAACATAAACAGAGTTTATCTAGCAACTAGGGTTCATTAGTCAATTAGATACACCAAAAAACAACAAGACAATTCCACCCCACGTGAAAATATCAATTTAATTATATATCCGGTCCTGTTCCTTCCCCAAAATCTGTGTCTCTCTCTCTCTTCCCCCTAAAAAGGATGAACCTTTCACCCATAATCTTTATAATTGTTTCTGTTGTTGTTCTTTCAAAAAGCCACCATGGATACGCTGATCATCAAACCAGCTGCTTAAACCCTTATTTGGATCATCAGAATTCTTCACTGAAAGATTACATACTTAACTTAGCAAATCATATTCATACAGCAGATTGGATCAAGAAAATCAGAAGGGAGATTCATGAATACCCAGAACTTGCTTTCCAAGAAATTAAAACGAGCTCAGTTATCCGGCGAGAACTTGAGAAGATGAGTATTAATTACCAGTGGCCGGTTGCCAAGACCGGAATTGTCGCTGTGATTGGCTCCAGTTTACCGCCATTTGTTGCACTTAGAGCAGACATGGATGCTTTGCCCATTCAGGTTTTTGTTTCTTTAATTATATTGCTTTTAATTAATTTGTTATATTGCTTTTAATTAATTTGTTCGGAAACAGACCTCTTTTATCACGGAATTAGATCTATCGCCTATCCGTGTCACGTGTCAATTGACGAATTTTACACGACACGAATTTGTAGAACACGAAGATGACACGTAAAAAATTCGTGTGACACGTGACACAACATAAATAAAACACGTTTTTAAATAGTGTCACACGAAAATACACCCCCGAATTCACTCATTAACATACATAGACTCAATTTAATCACTTGCTAGCAGATAACAGCAATCAGTTCACCTCAAAGCTTACTTATTTTGAGGGAGAACACTTGGTGAAGAAATCAGAAGCCTTGCCTTGATTCTCAGCTCAATTCTTTGCTCCTGTTGCTGTTGGAGTCACAAACACACACATACACTTATGACCTGGCTTTTGGAAATGAAATAAAGAGGCAAGGAATGAACAATAGATACGCTTTGGGTTTAATTCGGCTCGGCACCCAATATCAGATCCCGCTATCATAAAATACAAATTTATATCACCGGGTCCCAAATTAAATAATAATCATCAATTAAATAATTCTACGTACCTTTCCCAAAATTGGGATGTTACAAATTATTTTTTACGATTATATATAAATGAACGAAAAAAAATACTACGATTAAATAATTCCACGTACCTTTAAAGATTTGAATGGATCGTAATACTTTTCATTTGAAAGATTAAAAAACTGTATAATTTGTTGTTTTTTCATTCTAAACAAAAAAATACGAACCATACTATTTTTTAGTTTTTCCAAACAAAAGATATGAACCATTCTGGTTTTTTAATTTTTTTTTCAATCTAAATGAGTTGTATTTTTTATTTGAAAAACTAAAAATCAAAATGGGTTGCAACATTTTTTGTTCGGAAAAACTATAAACCGGAAAATTCATAATTTTCTTCGTTCTTAAAAACACAATAATAAATGAGTTTCAATTATTTTGTTAGAAAAAACAAAAAATCAGAATGATTTATAGTTTTTTGTAAAAAAAATCTAAAACATGAATGGGTCGTAGTTTTTGTCATTCGGAAAAACTAAAACCTGAATGGATTGTAATCCATTTCGTTTGGAATTTATTAAAAAGCTGAAAAATTTATAGTTTTTTAATTCCAAATGAAAAGTATTAAGAATGAAAATGTATTGCGACCCATTCATTTTTTAGTATATCTAGGAATAGAAAAAGACTATGAATAATTGTGGTTTATAGTTTTTATGAATAAAAAATACTTAGACTCGTTTGATTTCTGTGTTTTATAATATTAAAAACTATAACCCGTTTAGATTAGGAAAACTAAAAGCTTAAACGATTTGTATGACTTTGTTCTGAAAAACTAAGAAAAGAATCGTTCGTAGTTTTTTCGTTTGAAAAAAATGAAAATTGGAATGATTCGTAGTATTTTTTTTTCGTTCATTTTATATTTAATTGTGAATTATTAATCGAATGTTATCTAACCGTAAATATTCAGAATATATATTAAAAAATTTATAAGGTTACGAAAAAAATGAAAATTATAAATGATAAATTTAATGAAATTAAAAAAATAGTCACTAAGATAGTACGTAATAATATAATTAAAAAAATTTATAATAATAATATTAAAATAAAAACTAAAATTTTATATATATAATTTCACAACAAAATTTGAAACATAATTTTGGGTTTATTTTGGTGTTTACGAAATTTTAGAAAACTTAATAAAATAAAATAAAAGGTGGGTTTAATTTGATATGTTACTGTTATTGATAAAAATATGAAAAGATTTAACTATATTTGATAAATGAAAAGTTGTTGGTGACCTGCTAAACAGGTTTGCAGGTCACCAATTACTATTGTTGATGGAAAAATAAAAAGTTTTACTATAAACAATATAAAATATTAAAGTCTATGTTATTAATGATAAAAAATAAATAATGTTACTATTAATTATAAAAATGACAAAAGTTGTTATTGCAAATTATTCAATTTTTTAATCTTTTTAAACGAAAAGGATTACGATCTACTCAGGTTTTTAGCATATTTGAATAGCAAAAACTAAAACCACTCATTTTTTTTAGATTTTTTGAACAAAAAAAACTATAAACCATGCCAATTTTTTTAATTTTTCCTGACAAAATAATTGCACCCTATTCATTTTTTGTTATTAACAATAAAAAATTGTGAACTAATAAACTTTTGTCATTTTTATCAATAATAGTAATTTGTTAACTACAAACCTAACTTTTCAAAAAGTCATCCCAAATGATTGTTAGAGACCACAGTCGTCCAAAAGCCTTCGTTGGTAAACAAATATATTTTAAAATGTTAGGTTATTTTATTTTTTGGTTTATTTTATAGATTTCGGTATATTATAATTTGTGAAAGTTTTTAAATTATTTAAAGGTACAATCTGCAATTAACAAAATTATTTCATCTAAAGATTTTCTTTGGTAATAACAAACACGCAGCTAGTTACACATTTCTACAGTTGTAGCACGCGAACACCAAATTAATGATTATGGTTATATTAAGACACACTTCTTGCATCAAGAATTTGTACATGATGCATTAATTAATATGTTGTGCAAAATTATATAAATTGTAAATTATGTATGTTTTGTAAGATGGTAAAGATAGAGATAATGATCATATCGATAAGATATTATATAAGTACGACATGGACACCAATATTATTAACAAGAATGCAATATTTTATCCATTAGCTAGGACCTTTTTTAGGTTGGTGAATCTTGAAGTTTCTTAACTAACTGAAATATATAATGGATTGGGTTATAATTAGTTTAGTTCAATTTTTCTAGCTAGCTAGCTAGGGAAATATAATATATAGTTGATTAGATCCTTAATTAACATGTAATTATATTAATGGTAGGTGGTCAACTGGTGTACTGCATGCAGGAACTTGTTGAATGGGAGCATATAAGCAAGATTGAAGGAAGGATGCATGCTTGTGGACATGATGCTCATGTTGCAATGCTTCTTGGTGCTGCAAAAATCTTGAAACAACTAGAGACTGAATTAAAGGTACGTGAATCAATCATGCAACATTAATTAATTAATATTAAGTACTATTGCCTGCCTCGATCAGTCAAAAATAGATTGAATTATTAATCAAGTCAATCTTAGTTAGTTTAGGGCACGGTGATTTTGATATTTCAACCAGCCGAAGAACGAGGGGAAGGGGCAAAACGGATGATTAAAGAAGGTGTTGTTGATAATGTGGAGGCAATATTTGGTCTACATTTAGTTCTCTCCTCCGATTCTGGTGTGGTTGCATCCAGACCAGGTGAATTTTTGGCTGGGTGTGGCTGTTTCAAGGCAGTGATTCACGCTGCTGCGACCCCTCAAGATTCGGTTGATCCCATTTTGGCTGTTTCGGCTTCTATAATTAGCTTACAACATATTGTTTCTCGCGAGGCTGATCCCTTAGATACTCCTGTAAGAAAACCTAGTACGTCGATTGTGAATATTTACGTGTACATTTAATTAATTAATTAATTAATTAGTTTGCATGCATGCAGGTGGTTTCAGTAGCCATGGTAGAAGGTGGAAGTGATGTTAATGTGATCCCAGATTCCGTTTCTATTGCTGGTACTTATAGAGCCTTTAGCAAAAAGAGCTTTTATGCACTTAGACAGAGAATAAAAGAGGTAATTAACAAGCGCTTACGCGTACAAATATTAGTTCAATTAATTTAAGGCCATCGATCTCTTTTATTGATTATTATTATTATTATGTTTAATTATGCCGATCAATCTAAAACTGATATGATGAAAATTTAATATGTACGTATGCATGTGTTGTAAAATAAAAATGTATAGGTAATCGAGGCGCAAGCAAGGGTGTATGGGTGTTGGGCTGTGGTTGATTTTGAAGGAAATGAGCATCCGACGGTTTCCCCAACAGTGAACAACGAAAGAATGTATGAACATGTGGTAAGAGTTTCGAGCATGATTGTTGGAGAAGACAAGATACAAGTAAACCATCCTCGCAGCATGGGAAGTGAAGATTTTGCCTTCTACTTGGAAGAGGTTCCAGGCGCATTTGCATTCCTCGGCATGAGAAACGACAAGGAGAAGATCATCCATTCACCACATAGTCCTCACTATACGGTTGATGAAGCCGTATTGCCCACAGGCTCTGCGCTTCATGTTGCCTTCGCCTATACATACCTCGCCTGCTCTTCAATTCTATTTTGATCAATTAATCCCAACTTTCCTACTACCAGGGATCGATGGGATGGGGATGGGAACGGAAACGCAAACAGAGTTGGGAATTGACTCGGAACTTGATCATATTTAATTTATAATTTAAATATCATCATAGGTCAATTTAAATTTGCGAATATAAATTAAATTGTCAGCTATCAATGAGTAAAATGTTTGTAACATATATTGAATTATATTGTTTTTTATATTTAACGTTGGTAGAATATTGGCGATGATAAAAATGGTTTCACACTTTCTCTGAAGACATGTTTGGATTTATGCAAAGTGATCTTTTTCCTATTGAATTTTGATTCAATTATTATTAGGGCGTTTGCCAAAAATAGTAGTAATAGAACAATTATTCTAAAAATGAAATAACAAAAGTAAACAAAATTAAATTTAGTTTTTTTAAGGAAAAAAGATGTGCATTTTTGTAAGAATAAAATTGACATTTATGAAAAGTTAACCGAGTGAAATAGAGAGCTACATGAAAAATGGACAAAAGTTAAAAAAAAAAAAAAAAAAAAATTGAATTGTCAGTGTAATAAAATTATATAAGGATTAACTTTTTTATAAAATCTCAAAAACCAGAAGCACGATTTTGTCTAAATTAAATGAATTTTAAAACTACAAATATAGATTCATCATTTCATTTTATTGGCTTTTCACTTTTAGAGACCGACCAAAACAATAAGCGTTCAATTGACGCATCCTTCATATGATTACGAGACTTGATTAGGACCCCGTATGTATAGTTGTATACCTAGGAAATTTAAAAGACGTTTCAAAGAGGCAGAATTCCATAAAAATATAGCATAGTTTGCTAATTTTGAGTTTTTTTTTTTTTTTTATAGTTTTATGATTCAAAATTCAATTCAGTTACAACGTCTGCAGAACCAATACAATTTAAGGCCTGAACTGTTATTCACCTTAAAACGTTAATTTTAAAGTATGATCACATTAACTCCAAGTATAAGCATGGACAATGCCATTTTAAATTAAAAAGCAAAAGATTAGAGGCCAAATTAAAATATTGTAACTTCCACCTTTCTCACAACATAAAGTATAGGGTTATTACTATTTTATTTTATTGTATTGGTTTTGTTTAAGAAAACCTCCAGAAGCAAAGGGGTGAGAAAAATAAATCAAGAACATACCCGGTCAATTGATGCAACCAATTACCGATGTTACAGTTCAAGTAAAAACGAAAGCTTTGATTACATGATAATACACATGTATGAGATGATTCATTCAAAACTATCCAACAGACAGCATGAACGATTATAGCACCAAATCTTGGGTTATCCAGCACTGTGTCATGATCTGATGACCATACAAACTGCACTCGTTGGATTTTAAGTGATGCACAATAAAAAAGTAGTATAATATCCTCCATCATGAGTCTCTGACCTTGGATTTTAAGCTGCTAATCTATCTTCAACGTGCAATGTCTTACCTCCTGCCCTACCTGCTGGTTGAACGGAATCAGTTATTATAATTTCATCTAGCCTAGTGTCTACCAAAGATCTTTAAAAGTACCAATATACCTTGCTTTTTCAGTTTCTTCCTGAAGCTTCGCTTCCTGCTAAATGCCTTTTCCTGCAGCCATGAACAAAGGAAGCACATATAAAGATAATGTGCATGGTACTGGATATATCTATTATCTAATACAAGAAAAGCATACTTACCACCGGCTGACATAGCTTCCCAGCTTGGCGAACTGCAGCAACAAGATCACGATTTGATTCATTATACATGCTTGTCACGAGGCCTGGCTGACCTGCTCTGGCAGTACGACCCACCCTGTGCAAGAAATCTACAGCAGATGTAGCAAACTCTGCCTGCAATCAAACAGAAAGTATCAAGAATATATCCTGTGAAACAAGCCTTATGCCTGTCGATAGATATACAGTTTTAACAGACATTAACAAAATTTGGAACCAAAGGCCTTTTAAAAGATCACATGAAAAGAATGTGGAAAAGGGAAATCTTTCAACCACCTGTATTACATGTGAAACATTGGGAATGTCAATGCCACGAGCAGCAGCATCAGTGCACACAAAAACGCCACCTTTTTGTTGAAAACCAACCAAATTCCTTGTACGTTCCTCTAGAGAGCTCTCACTGTGATAACAGTAACATTCAATACCAGCTCCCTGTAGGACCTTGGTGATTGCTTCAACAGCCTCAACTGTGTTTGCAAACACCATTGTTCGACACAACCCAATATCAGAAGAACTCGATGAATTTGTGTTGAATTTATGATTGACTGCATCTATAAGTACATCCACTTGAGTGTCAACTGTAACTTCAATCCACTTCTGCTCTAATCTGGATCCACAGAAAGAAAATCCTGTAAAGAGAAAACCGGAGCAACAAAAACGATGATACAAATTCAACATGATCAGTTGATCACCCCATCCCAGAAGTAGAATCCACTTCACTGTTTTTCTTTGTGCACGATTAACAGTCATGCGTTCAGTTCAAAATTAAGTTAAGTTTAATATTTCTAATCTATCTTTCCCTTTTTACAAATCAAGTAAAGAATTGACACTGTAAATGTACTTGACCATATTAAAACTTTTCAAAAGACTTGTCTTCGTATTTATTATCATTTGCCTTCTTTATAGACGGAGGGACTAGAATTTAGACATAAATGACTCCAAATAAGAAACTACACTCTTTTGCAGATAAGTTGGCAAAAAACCTTGGATTATGGCGATGAAGATAATGCCCGCTAACCCACATGGCATCTGGAAACAATCTCTTCAGTTCACCTCCAGCAGTTCTCTTTCCATTCTCAGGAAGTGTTGCTGCAACAAAGATGTACTGCTTACTGCGCTCATATATCTCTCTCGTCCTTTTCCAATCTCTTTTCTTCATAACTGCTTCAGTTTCTTCCAGTGAATTCTCAACGTCGGTGTCATCCTCACTCTCTTTATCTTCATCAGGATTGGAGTTGGTTTGCATGTCTTCATGGTCCTCTAACTCGGACTGCATCATTGATTCAGACTCCATATCCAATGGCTTCCTAGCTGGAGAATTTTTTGACCGTGACAACAGCTTTTCATCAAAACGGAACATGTTTATGAGACGAATAACCTGGTTCTGGAAACTCCCACATAAGAGCATGTCTGCTTCATCGAATACCTGCCAATTATTTAAAAAAAAAACATTTAAGACAAAATAGCTTACCAAGCAAACAACAAAGATATTGATTACATTGCAGCAACTGGCTAGAAAGTAGAAACCAGAAAGAAACATTACCACATGTTTAACATCACGAAGAAAATCAGCACGGCGACGCCTTTCTGGATCAATTGCATGAAGGTAGTTCATAAGAGCTGCAGGGGTTGACACGATTATGTTGGGTTCATTAAGTGGCCAGCCCTAATGAAAAGAAATTAGTTTTAATAGACCTCCAACAAAAAACGATAGAAGAACAATAAAACAAATTAAAGATGATCCACCGTATCAAAAGGTCATACAATAGTTGAATTGAGAGAATAACAGTACTGCAGATTCAAATTACCTGTCGACCACAGACTGCCGCAACTCGGAGAAGTGGTTCTCCATTATCATTGCAAATACAGTTAGCCATTCGAACCACTTGCTCACATAACATGACATTAGGGCAAAGAACAACAGAAATATGACGAGGATGGTTCACTTTTTCATCAGACAAAGTGTCAACTGAATCATCTGTTGCTGTGCATAGCTTATGAAACAGTGGAACAAGATAGCCATGTGTTTTGCCACTACCAGTCTCTGCTGCAACCACAATATCATTTCCAAGAAGTATAGAAGGTATAGATGCAGCCTGAAGGAGAATGTGACCCATGTTAGTAATCATAATACCAAAAAATCAAGTCTACAGCGTTGATGATAACCATGGGTTTTGTCAGCTATGGCCTCTACTGATGAGCTGCAACTTAAGTTTGCTAAAACAAATAAAACGAGATTTGATGTGGCACCATTTACGAACAGATCATACTCCATTAACAAAAAATTGAGATAAGAATGTAGACATTATTAAGAAGAAAAATTATCAGCTACACCCAAAAATTACAGATCAAAACTCATAAATTCATAATACCTACACCCAAAAAGTATCTTTAGCAACATCGTGTATCATGAAGATATACGGAAGGTAGATTTTTTTGTATACTTCTTCTGTACCAAAATTTGTAGAAAACCCAAAACAAAACAAAACAGAACATATGTCATGAAATAATAAATTTATTTACAGAAAATAGGTTGTGAACATACGCATAAAAGTCATGAAACATAAAGAAGATTTCATTGCAAGTGGTAAACAAGAAAACCCAGGTGGAAAGAGAGATGTCATCAACAAAGGAAAGAGATACCTAAAACCATGAGGTGAATTGATTGGGAAGGGTCCCCATATATCAGAACTAAAACTTCAAATAAAGTATTAATTTGACTAGACTCTCTAAGGGGGTAATGATGATAAGTATGCTTTCCTAAGTGACATGTCTCAATTAAACTCTTGAAATATGAAAAATACGGTCGTAGTTAATAATTCCCTAGAATAATTAATATTTAGTACTTTTCCTTTATTGCTTTTTTGTCCAGCTTATTGGTGTTACTGTATATTATGTTATTATAAAATGTGTTTATGTCCAAGTTTGCCTTGAAGATGATGGAAAGGAACAAAGCAGTAGGCTCGTACGAAATTCCAATTACCTGTGTGGCAGCTTCTTAGAGAAGATGGAGTTAAATGGCTGACTAATTAATATTTAGTATTTTCCTTTTATTTAATAATTCCCTAGGATAATCAATATTTAGTACTTTTCCTTTATTGCTTTTTTGTCCCGCTTATTGGCGTTACTATATATTATGCTATTATATAATGTGCTTATGTCCAAGTTTGCCTTGAAGATGATGGAAAGAAACAAAGCAGTAGGCCCGCACGAAATTCCAGTTACCTGTGTGGCAGCTTCTTAGAGAAGATGGAGTTAAATGGCTGACTAACCTGTAGACATCAGATCAGATACTGCGAAGATGCCAGAAGTGTGGAGAAAAAGTATAGTGATACCTTACCTATATACAAGAACAAAGGAGATGCACAAAATTGAGGTAACTATAGAGGTGTTAAACTACTTAGTCACACTATGAAGCTATGGAAGAGAATACTAGAATGTAGGTTACGCGGTATCATTGACAACCAGTTTGGTTTCATGCCTAGGAGCCAGGAGGTCGATGATCGAGGCGATCCACCTCCTAAGACGCACTATGGAGAAATACAGAGACAAGAAAGGACTTTCATATGGTGTTCATAGCCCTGGAAAAGGCATATGATAGTATAGCACGAGAGATCTGGAGAACCTTAGGGAACGTTTGGTTCACGGATTTTTTTCTCTGGGATTTGCATTTTGTCAAAGGATTTGCATTATGCAGCATTTACATTTGTCAAGATTTTGTCAAAAAATCTACATTATATTTTAGGAAAAATTTGCTAATCTGAAAAATGCAAGGCAACTGGGATTTAAAATCCGAGGGGGGAGGCTGAGTTTTTAAATAACAAAGAAGGAAGGGATTTAAGAAATCCTGGAATTTTAAATCCTTACTGAAATTTGCAAACCAAACACGGGATTTTAAATGCAGATCCCAGGAAATCCGCGAACCAAACGCCCCCTTAGCATTAAGAAGGGTTTCAAAGAGTCTCATCTTCGTGAAAGGGTTGCCAATCTACGACATGTGTCAGAACACCTCTGACACATTTTCCATGAAAATTGGGCTCCAAAAAGGCTCGGCCCGCCCATAGTTATTCGTCCTGATTTTAGATGAAATGTCTAGACATATACAAGGAGATATTCCTTGGTGCATGTTTTTTTGTTATGGTGGAAGAAACCAGGACCGAATTGAACAATCGGTTGAATACATGAAAACATACACCGGGAGAGAAGGGGCTATGATAAGCACCACCAAAACGAAGTATCTTTGTGTGTCCACACACACACATAGACATATATGTATATAACACACACACACACACACACACAGGGGTTCAATGGAGTACTTTTACGCAACGGAATACCTCGGGGAACTTTTATGCAGCGGATAATCTACCAATGGTGCATTAAAGGCATTTGTGGAATACTAATTATATGTAATTTATTGTCAGTATTTGTAATTTATATTATGCTTCTTGGCCATTTTC
Organism: Centrapalus pauciflorus; assembly: GCA_020465985.1. Taxonomy (NCBI): domain Eukaryota; kingdom Viridiplantae; phylum Streptophyta; class Magnoliopsida; order Asterales; family Asteraceae; genus Centrapalus; species Centrapalus pauciflorus. The sequence goes on from JAANYP010002579.1 coordinate 136,519, forward strand.
CCAAAATACAAATAATTGCGAGAATGGTGTGAACCAATCATGGTTTGACACTCGAGCACAGTTAACGGTTGTAAACACCACAATATATGCTTTAACACCTATTATATTATATAGGTGTCAGTTTATAAGACTAGAGTCAATCATGTTAAGATCATCATATCACAATATTTGGTTCACGTTAGATTTTTATTTTTCAAAATAATAATTGTTTCTTAAAACTGTTAAATTAATAAAAAAAAATTATGAAACACGGAGATGACACAAAATCATAATGTTCTCATTTATCAAATAAGATTATATATTTTTATAATTAATAGTTGTATGTTTTAAATTTTACCTTTTATATATATACTAGTTATGATACCCGCGTGTTGTGGTGGTGGCGAAAGGAACGTGACAAAATAGAATGAATAGTTTTTATGGTAATACGTACGTGGATCATAAACTAGTTTGCACGTACATAAACTAATTAAACAAATAGAATGAGAATTGAGAACTGGCGAATTTATATATATGTGTAAATTGTAATGCAAGGGAGCTCATGTATTGGTAATGTTCCATAGATAGCTTCTCTATCTTCATACATCACTTTCTACTTATGGAAACTCAAGGTCTTCCCCGGTACACAATCTATGTTTTAACACCTCTGGTAGAGTGGTAGTTACAACCATAATTTTTCTTATGTGCTTTAGATCATTTTAAATATTATTTACATGCTTTGGATCTTTCTAAATCTATATTAAATATTATATTAAGAATTTCAATGATAAGAAATTTGTTAAGTTGAATACCATGTTTAAGTAACATCTTTTATATTTTATTGTATCTTTTCCTTTTTATTAGAAACATTTGCTAAATTAATTTTTTGCCATCTGACACAACTCTGATGAACTTTGAAATCCAACTTATTTATTCCAAATTGTGATACGGGTTAGAAAAATCCTGCAACCATCCCTGCTAGGTATATTATATTCACATTCATATTACCTCCACACATTTACATAACATGTCATGTCTTACAAAACTCCTAAAATATAGATTTTCTTATGTACATATACATATGCATATGTGTATGTACATATACATATGTGTATATATCTAATTATATATACATATGTATAGCTATATATCTATTTATATATACATAGGTATATGTATATGGTGTGTTTGGTTTGTTGATGAGTTTAGAAATGGGTATGGGTTTGAAAGAAATAGAAGAAAGAATAGGAGGAATAAGAAAACTCATCAGTGTGGATGGGTTTGAGTTTTTGGTAATCAGTTCTACATGTTTGGTAATCATTGCTCAAACAAACATCAACGAAACCCAAATCATTCCATACCTTAAAACCCCACCAAACAAACGCTACCTTATAATGTTGATATGATATAAACATACAATAAAAATATTAACTAACTAAAAATATTATTTTTCACGGTTCTACGTGTGTGTCTGTTGATCCTATAAATAGGTTTTGGATCACGGTTCTACTTATAATGTAGACTCATATATAAGGCATACTATCTAGATTAAACTGATTAAAGAAAAAGAAAAGAGAACATTGATTAAAAATATATCGTATCTCAATTTGCAGGAACGGTTACTGGTTACCTGGATTAGAGAAGGACGATTGAGGCCAATGCGATAAAGAGCCCCAGATACCCGATCAGAAACCCCTAGCGAACTCCACGAAACAGTGTCATCGGCCAAGAAGGTGTCGTTTTCCTTTTCATGGGCGGAGACGGTGGTGGCGAAAGCCCTAATTCGGCCACGCGGACGGTGGTGAAATCGAGGGCAAAATTTCGGTGATGATAGATTAAGAGATAAGAGGAGGAATATGGGAGACGACAATGATGCTAGCTTGCAGGATTTGAGGATTGGAATCGAACGTTGAAGAATCATCAAATAGCTTTACGTGAGAATTTGTCGATTTTAATTCAAGAAACAGTTTTGGGTTTCTTGGTAGAGATTGCGTTTTAAGGGTTTTGTGGGGTTTAAGACTTCAATAGATTGCGTTGAGAAGCTGCGATTCACTTTATTCGTCGTCTTCTAAATACATAGATAATAAATCATAAATTTTGGATTAAATATCAATAATCCATTACTTTTTTATATTAGTTCATTAATTTTTGAATTTATAAAATATTGAATCACAAATTCAAAAATAAATGAATCAACGAACAAAATTAATAAATCAATATATAAAATTAATAAATCAATAAACAAAATGAATGAATTATAGTTCTCCTCATACTCTTGGAGATAGGGATGGCAAAAGAAACCGAAACCGACGTAAACGGGCCGGGTTCGGGGACACTAATCGGGGACGGGGACGGTTTCGGGGAAAACCGCTAGGATTTTAACGGGGATGGTGCCGGGGCCGGTATTAGGTAAATAACCGATTAACCGGCCCGATTAACCGTTTAAGAGGCCCGCTTAAAAAACCGATTATTTTATATATATATATATATATATATATATATATATATATATATATATATATATATATATATATATATATATATATAAAAGAAACCCTAAATGTAAAGTCACAAAACCTTCTTCTTCCTCAGCCAGTAAGCCGTTTTTCCTCTTTTCTGTTCTCTCGCGGTGTTACTAATGTTTGAAAGTGATGGCTTCATGGAACCGCCAAACCGGTGATGATGTTTGAAATAAACCGGTGATGATCATCGTTGAAACAACTACGGATCATTTGGACTTTATTTTCTTTTCATAAACTTTATTTTGTGGTTTGTAACCGTATTGTTGGTTGGAACATTTCGTAGTGTCGTCTTTCGAACATTGTAATCCTAGTTTATGCATCTTTTAACTGTCGCCGTAACAAGATTTAATCGTTCTCATTAAATGGGGATTTTTTGCGGTGAAAATTAACCGTTTACATTAAATGATAAAAACCGAATCCCCGCGGTGAAAATCGAATCCCCGACGGGGATCCCCGTATAAATCCCCGCGGTTTTTCAAACGGAGATGGTATGCGGTTTCTTAAACAAGGACGGGGACGGGGGGACTGATCCCCGGCCCGAAACCGGCCCGTTGCCATCCCTACTTGGAGATAATTTTAACTTCTTACAATAACTTAGGCACATATATATAAAATATGATTCGTGTGAATACCTAAAAAATGCAGAGTTGTGAGTACCAGTGAACACACGGTTTCGGATGTGAATATAATTTATTATGATGCAATCCAAACGGCATGTTAGTGATGTAGGAGGTGTTATGTGTTCAGATTTATTGTTCTTCGTTCTTCATGTTCTTTCGAGATTTGAAAGTTGTTCCAGATTCTGATTTTGGATTCCGCTTTGATTTCTACTTGGAATTGAATTACAAATTTATCTTGTTTTGAGATGGCGGTTGCCGGAGATGGTGGCCAACTTGGAGTGGGGCGCTCACCGATCTCACACAAAAGTTACCTAAACATTAGGTTACAAGACAATATTTTCACACTTTCAGTAAAAAATTATTAATGTAATGATCAAAATGTAAAAACTAACATTGTTAGATCAACTGACAAGCCTACGGAACATGTTGATTTTTTTCAATATTAACCCAAAGATAAAATTTACAACAATCAATGTTCTTTCCAATTTTAGACATCCAAAAATTTGTGCTAAAAAGATTTATGTGACATCAAATACGAATCATGACTACTTGTCCTAGTATCCAAATGAGAAGCCTTGATACAACCATTAAACTCAATATTTGTTGGCTTTAGCAAAGTCCTCTATTTGTGTAATAACTCAAAATTTATGACAAACCCCTAAAAACCTAGGATGAACATGATGCAGTTTTTGTATAAATTGAAACTTGCAGTTTTTAAAACCTAATAACCATATGGGTACTTGCGATTTGGTTTTGCGGCTTTTAGGGTTTTGGTCTTTTGTAGTTTTTTTCGTTTTCCATTTTCCTCTCTTAAAACCTTCAATTTGTATTTTTTTTTTTTTCCTTTTTAAATTTGCATTTAATCGATTAAACCAAACAATTAATGTATTAATATTAATTCATACATTCTGGATATTCCGTTAATCATATATAATCCACTTGAATATGACAAGAGCTGCACATATAACTCCAGAACAATAGCTACAATTCCTTAACATACGAAAAGTAACAATCATAATAAATGATGATACGTCACACTAAAAAGATAAAATATGTTTTAATATTAAACAAAAATGAATGCTTATATGTTGTTGGCATACCTTTGTAACTCTAGAAGCCAAGGCAAAATATGTTAAGACTTAGAAGTCCCTCTCCCATATACTCTAGCCATCCAATGAATTCGTGATTCCTAAACAGGTCATAAAGGACATATGATTTCAAAAACAATGCTAACTGTTTCCTATAACAATAATAAGGGCCGGAAGCACAAAAGTCCCAGTTGGAAAACGTCACTAATTTCCATCGTTTTTGTTGCTTTTCACATTCTGCCTTCTTTCATTGCATGCTTTAAGATCTTGAACTTCTGTTGATGCATAACGTAAACCAGTTAGAGTCTTGTTATTAAAGTTCGAAAAAATCATCACTCATCATCCAAAAATTTTAAAATTTATATTTAAATGCCATTTTATGACATTAACACCAATGACCATTAATTTTGTATTCTCTTATTACCATGGAATATAAAAAAACGTGAAGTCATGTATATGTTGAGATTTGTTACGATATTTAGATAATCACCAGCTAAATAGTGAGGTTATAATCCCATATATGATATATCAAGGAATTTCTTGTAGATTAGAATCCTATAATTATTGGGATTAGTTTCCTTTATTAGTGTTGTAATATCTGTATAAAATTCCCTTAAAATCATCAATAGAACACACAGCTTCTAAACCTAATTCTCTATTATGGTATCAGAGCAGTACTATCTTGGGACTGCAACTTGTTCGGTTGGTTCTTAATCTTCTGAATACACAACCTTCATTGTTGTGAACTTGTGATTTGTTCGCAAAACCTTTTGTCATCCCTACCAGCCTTAATGCTGGTTTTCTTTCTCTATTCTCACGCCAGCAATGCCTTCATTGCTGGTTCTTTCGTGCTCTCAACCAGCATTCATTATTCTGAACAGTCATTGTTTTTTTTTTTTTTTTTTTTGTGGAGATAAAAGAAAAACAATGGTGGATACTAAAAAGTACAGTGAAGCTCCTTCTGATGAAGGAACCAAAACTCAATCTTCAGTGGAATTGCAAACCATTCAAGGGGCTTATAAATTGGATAGGAAGAACTACCTTAAATGGTCTCAATTTATTCGCACAGTTTCGAAGGGTAAGGGGAAGATCAGTCATTTACTTGGAACAGGACTAAAGCAAGAAGATCCAAGTTTTGAGGCATGGGATGAAGAAGACTCAATGGTCATGGCGTGGCTTTGGAGCTCAATGATGCCAGAAGTAAGTGATACGGTGATGTTTATGGCTACCACCAAAGATATTTGGGATGCTGTCCAACAGACTTATTCAAAGGCTAGAGATGCAGCCCAAGTATATGAGGTGAAGGTCAAGAACTCAAGAATATTGCTGCAAAACAAGGGAATAAATCAGTGACCGAGTATGCCAATCAACTGAAGTCTCTGTGGCAGGAACTTGATCACTATTGAGTGATACAAACCAAATGTCCTGATGATGCAGTGCTACTAAAGAAATTCACTGAACAAGATAGAGTTTATGAGTTCCTGGTGGGATTAAATCCCGAGTTTGATCAAGAATCCAAATACTTGGAAAAGAGGAAGTTCCATGTCGTAATGAAGTTGTGGCAATTATAAAGTGAAGAATGCAGGAGGGTGTTGGTGCTTGATTTTCACCGGTTGTGAAGATGACCACCATCAAAAAAGTCCTTAGTATTGTAACTGCAGAAGATATACACTTGGAGCAACTTGATGTTAAGACGGCTTTATTGCATGGAAGCCTGAATGAAAACATCTACATGGCACAACCAGAATGATTGGGAGAGAAAATTTGGTTTGCAAACTGCAGAAGAGTTTTTATGGCCTTAAGCAAGCTCCAAGGCAATGGTACTTGTAGTTTAATGAATTCATGCAGAATAACAAGTACAAAAGATGTGATACGGATCATTGCTGCTACCTGAAAAGGTTTAAGTCTTCATATATCATTCTTACATGGAAGTATTTAAAAGACTGAAAAGGCAGTTCGAAATGAAGGATTTTGGAGCTGCTAGACAAATTGTAGGAATGAGCATAATTCGAGACAGAGCAGTTGGTACTTTGAAGCTCTCGCGGGAGAAGTATGTTGGAAAAGTCTTTAAGTATGTCAGATGCAAAGCCCAAAAACACGCCTCTAGCTAGTCACATGAAACTCTCAAAGAAGCAATCTCCAAAGACTGACAAAGAAAAAGCAAAAATGGCCAAGGTTCCTTATGCCTCGGCAGTTGGTAGTCTGATGTATGCAATGGTTTGCACGAGACCTGATATTGCTCAAGCAGTGGGAGTGGTCAGCAGGTTTATGTCGAATCTGGGGAAGGAGCACTCGGAAGGGATTAAGTGGAAGCTACGCTATTTGAAAGGCACCTCTAAGTTTGCCTTATGTTTCAGCAGAAAGAAGGTAATCTTAGAAGGTTATTCTGATGCAGATTTAGGAGGTTGTGTGGATACGGGAAAAAGCACCATGGGTTACATGTTTACTGTTGGGGGTAAGCTATCAGTTGGATGTCCCGATTGCAAAATAGCGTAGCTCCTTCAACACAGAATATATGGCCATAGTAGAAGCCGGCAAGGAGCTGATTTTGTTAAAGAACTTTTTCTTAGAGTTGGGTATAATTCAAAAGGACTATGTCCTCCATTGCGATAACCAGAGTGATGTTCATCTCGCAAAGAATCCAATATTTCACATCAGAACAAAACACATTCAGATGAAGTGTCGCTTCATTAGTGATTTGATAAGTGATGGGACGCTTTCAGTGAAAAGGATCCTCAGTACAAAGAATCCAGCACCAACAGATATATTCACAAAATCTGTAACGTTGGATAAAGTTGGCCTTCAGAAGTAGTGATGAGAAGGTAGGTGGCAACTAGGGGTTTAAAGTTTGGTGAATTTTTCGCAGAAGTACAGTGGAGCGCATAATTTCGAATTTCAAAGCCTCCAAATGGGAGATTGTTGTGATATAGGCTTCGCTTAGAGAAGGAAAAGGGGGAGGGGTAGTCGGCCCTAACCTGATTTCATTACCTTAATTAGGAGATTACTTGATTGTATTTCCTAAACATATTAATCTCTTGTGCTTGTAATTCATTATCACCTCATAATTACAAAACCCTAGTTGCCCTTGTGGACGTAGGTCAGACCATCGACCGAACCCCGTAATATTTTTGTGTTATTTACTTTATGCTTGTGTGTGTGACGAGATAAACCCTAACACTTGAGATTTGTTACAATATATAGATTATCATCGGCTGTAAATAGTGAGGTTTTAATCCCATGTATCAAGGGATTTCTTGTAGATTATAAATTCCATAATTGTTGGGATTGGTTTCCTTTATTAGCATTGTAATATCTAATATAAATTCCCTTCAAAACCTAATTCTCTGTTAGTATATTTGGCATGGGTCAGACCCTCCAAAAAATGGTCGATAGTGACCCAATGTTCCAAGGCTAAGTAATTGAACGTTCTGAAACACATTTACAAATCAACCATTGTTTTCACAACAAATGCAAATAGAGCACCAAGGTCTAAGGTTAATAGACTCAAACACATTTGGAGCATCGACAATTCATGAAAGAAAACATTAAAGACAAAAAAGAATATCATACTAAATGATTTGGTAAAAAGGTTTGTTCGCAATGAAAATTCATGCATATATATTATTACATGAAGAGGTATTACCCATTTGAAAATGGATTTAAATACTGTCAAGAACTCAAGATAAAATGCTTCCATGGCAAACATATAAACATATTCTCAATTTTTATAGGGTAAGAATCCAAAACAACATGGAACATACCTTTCTGGCAAGCCCTCCAATTTCTATTAGAATTAACAAGACAGTCCTGCAATTTTTTTGTAAACAAAAAATTTCTTATTTCTATAGGTTTTGCAATATGTGGTATTAAAGAAACATGTTACAACATTTCTACCTGTAATGATAGATACAAAGAAGAGCATTGTTGGAGCTGCTTCACATTCTCATCGTCTTCATCTGAATCGCTCTTGTGGAGCAGCGTTGTGTTCGGTTGTGGACCCATTGACCAGCTTTAGAAATTGGACTCTATGGAAGAAAATTGAACCCTTCAATTGAAATTAAGATAATGTTAATGTACAACATTGACACCATATCCTGAGAAGCTTACAAATTAGGTAATGTATGAAATCAGGATTATAAATTTGAATTATTTCTGATGAGAATGTAAAAAGTAACAAGATTCAATGAAGCACAGCAGAGGTGAGAAAAATCAATAGAAATGCAAACAGAAACTAGTTTGGATGATAAGTGGAAAAGAATAGCAAGTTCGTAAATCCGTTGGTGTCGCCAAGCCTGTGTGTGAGAGAGACAAAGACAGAAGGGAGTACTGCAGCTTTGATTTTAATATATTATATTTTTAACATATCCTTACATCAAATTTTATTTCAATATATGAACCAAAAAACATATACCAAATCTTTCTATATTACTAAGGTGCCGTTTGGATTGTATGAATTTAAAATGATGGATTCTAAAATAATAGGATTTTAAAATATTTAGGGGATGAGTGGATTATGAAAGGTGGAGAAGTGGGAAATATGAAATGCTAAATGAAGTTAATCCTCTTTTTTTATTTTTTTTTTTATCCAAATTTAACATGGGAGGATTTCTAAATTCAAACCCTAAATGAGTTGTTTAAATCCTCCAAACCAAATGGCACCTAAGGGTTTGAGGGTTGTTTGGTAGTTGTTGAATGAATGAGAGACTCTGAATGAAAAAATGTTTCCACATAAATTTCTTGAAACCCAAATTTGGACGTATAACATGGAGGGACGAAAACGCAAACCTAAGGGTTTGAGGGTTCTAATGGTTTGAGGGTTCTGATGTCCAAATTTCACTAAACCCAAAAAGAAAAGTATAACTTGAGGACTTTTATGAAAAAAAATAACATGGAGGGACGAAAACGCAAAAAACATGAAAACATGTTGGTTTTTTTCATAATAAACCCTAAAAATCAAATACTATAGTTTTTAATAGATAATTTAATAATAAAATTAATTTTTCATATTTATAATCTTTAAATTATATATTGAATGTGCCATTTGAAATTGTCTCTTAATTTAAATTTTATGGTGTAACAAATTTTGATCATGTGACCATAATCTCTTCCAATATCCACTTAAAATAAATTATTTATTTTGAATATTTAAAATTGTGCTACATGCAGCAGCTTTGTTGTACAAGGCAACAATCAAAAAGTGCTACTTGGGCTACCTAGTTCTATTTGTATGTCATTTTCAGCTTTTCTACCAATCTACGCTTGGGATTCTACATATTTCTTTTTCAGAGTGAACAAATTTTCATTGTTGAATGTTTAAAGAATTGCTGGCAAGATGACAATTTTATTCATAGCATAGGTTTTGATCGCACATTCGATTATGTCTGATGAATTCTAAATAACCCTCCACCATATTTCCCTTGACTTGCATTTTTTAGTGATTATGCATATGATTGTGCCATAAACCCTTCACCCTGCACCAGATTTATAAAATTATGCTATCTGAGGGCACAAAAATTTTACCTTATAAATAGACGAGTGCAACAGCATCCAAAATTAGTATCCAAACAACTTGTTCAAGAAATTTGCGAGTATGACTTTAACATTACTATATCAAAGTATCAAACAATTAGCAAGTTGAAATCACAAACTCACAATTGACGATAACTCTCACAATTAGCAAGTTGAAATAATAACACATTCACGTTAGAAAAATTACAAATCAAAGTATCAAACATTCATGAATCATCTACTGCGACTTTAACAGGAGGACTATATGATTTTAACACGTTTATCCTAAATCGGTGGTATTGACAAAAATAACAAGTAATTACACACAATTAAACACTATTACACCAGATTAATTTAAATTAGGGTTTAAAAAGTCGGGTTAGTGGTTACCGAGGAGAGCCGAGTGCAATAGTTGAGAGGCTGAGTGGTTGGAGGCAAGAGACGAGAGATGTTGTGAGTCGAGAAAGTCAAGATGCAAGAGACGAACGAGCTGTTGACAGCCGGCGAACAGAGTCGGAGAATTCTGTAAAAATGAGTTGTTTTGGTAAATCTTTGTTTCCCCTCTGCAAAAAAAACTCCTTTTAAACCATTTGATTTTATCGTTAACTGCATGCATTATCTATTTTACTTTTGATCTTATCAACTAAAGATGCATATTTTATTGACTAAATGTAATAAACGAGTTATTAATTTGCTACTGAGTCTAAATATTAATTACAAAAATAAATATAAAAATAAATAAATAAAAATATTTTTTAAACAATTCAAACAACAAAACACAACTAGTCAGGATCGTAGTGAAATTGGAAAACTGATATAGATTCAAGAAGCAACACAAATGATACTTTTATTCGGTTCTTATCATTGGTTTTCTAGTTTTTGCAATTCTAAAAGTACAACCATGTTTTATTAAATCGGATCGGAACATGAATTAATTAATCAAATATTCATGACCATAATTTGAAATTTTGATATTGATTAGGTTCAATCGTCAAGGATCAAATCAAATAAATTTATAACGGTAATGTATCTAATACATCGATTAGAGTTTGTTAATGTTATAATAGTAATGTTCAATATTACACATGATCATGTTTAATAAAAAAAAGTCTAAAATTAAATAGTTATATTTTAATTATAAAACAATTTCATTAGAATTTTGTACCGTGCATTCGAATAATAAAGTCTGTTTTATACAATTAAACATAACATAATAGTTTCAAAAGACAACTTCAAATATAAGTATAATTAAAATCATAATTTTAAGTATGTAAGAAAATATTGTAATAATAAATTTTATAATGGTAATAAACAAAAATGTATTAAAATAAAATGGCTAAATAAGAGATAACACTAAGATGAGTGTGTGCTATGTAAAAATTAAATTAAAAATTAAAAAAAAAAGAAAAAAATTCATTGGTTCACACCATTTGATAAATGTGTGTGTGTAGGGAGTGGATCAAATGAGGACCGTGCTTAAAATGAGGACAGTAAAAACAATGAAAAATCGTCACATAAGCAATATTTTTCTCTGTCCTTGAAGAGCATTGTGGACATTTAATTGATTATTATATATGGTAACATGATTAAATTTATTATTTAAAAAAATGAATTTTTATAAATCTCTTCAAAATCTCGGTCAACATATATGTTGAAAATTTTTTCAAATCACCAACCATATCATCGGTCAACATAATATCAATTTCAAAATTGATAGCCCAAATTAAATATATCTTTCTTATTATTTCGTAAGATTTTCAAAATAATCTCAATAAAAAAATTTTAAAAAAAATCGTATTTTTATTAAATTAGTTGTTTTTATTTATAAATATCATAATTTGTTTCGTTATCAAGATTCCGCAATTGTGCATCATCCAATACGTCATTACCCATGAATGATTCACAATTTTTCTTGGTTTTCATTTTGTTACATGTGCACGTTTTTTAATTGTATATGCCCTCATCGATTTTTAATTGTTCGATAATTTTTAATTGTGACATTCCCTCATCAAATTGAAACATTATATATAATATTTATAAATTTTGGTGTTGCTTTGAACATTGTGAAGCACATCATCTTTTATTGTAAACATGCTCTCATCGATCATTCATGAATAAATATGCATTTGTTGTCATCGTGAATCATATTTTTGAAATGTCCACACCCAATAAATATTTTGTGACTGTATGTGTGTTGAGAAACAAGAAAAATTGTGAATCATTATTTGAATGGTAAACGAAATTAAAAACCTCCCGCTGGGAACCAACACTTTGGACTCCAAACTCACGGTGAACCACTCCACAATCCCCTCTCTGACCGTATACTCTCCTACACATCGTGCACCGCCGTACGTGAACCGTCGTCTACAATTACCGTCTAAGCGTCAACTACCGTGAACCACACACACCTACTCAATGCATGTCGCTGTGAACCACACCCCTGCTCCTCACTCTCTGCAGCCGTAAACCACCTACCTCCGCTCTTCCTCTCCGCCGTCCGTCGCCTGAAACCCGTGATTCATCAACCTGCCGTCGTGAATCGCAAACCACGAGCGCCGTCGTGAATCGCAAACCACCAGAGCCGCCGTGAATCGCAAACCACCAGTGCCGTCGTGAATCGCAAACCACCAGAGCCGCTGTGAATCGCAAACCACCAGTGTCGCCGTGAATCGCAAGCCTCTGTGCCGCTGTGAATCGCCTCTCAAAACCCCCCAAATCCGTGAATAAAACTGATTTCTACCTAATTAATAGTATATATTTGCAAAAAATATAATGGTGCACAAATGATGAAATTACCCTCTACATATTTTAAAAGGGGTATGAAACTCTAATTAATTATAAAACTGCCACCTTGAATCCTATTGGTTGATTCACAAATTCTAGCAATTTCATTGGTTCTTACCGTCCTCATTTTATCATCACCCTATATGTGTGTGTGTGTGTGTGTGTGTGTATATATATATATATATATATATATATATATATATATATATATATATATATATATAATTTGTGTTATAACTAATATTGCACTTTAATTATCATTGTTTGACAATTTAACCTCTTACGGTATCAGATTTTACAATTAAGTACCTATTTGATTAAGTTTATTTAATTAATCATATAATGACTTATTAAACCTTATTAATAATATCCTATATTATTTGTGTTTGTTTTACACGTATGCATGTTCGTTGAAGCTCATCGGTGGGACCTCTGTCGACCTATGACGTCATCTACTATGCTCGGTAATGTCATTTTGACACATAAACACTAAAACGACATTATCTCACTTAGTATACTTAAAGAGGTCTCTAGTCAGATGTTTAGGCACCGTTGTCATAAGATATCTTACTCTCATCTGTACATTCTTGATGAAACACAAATTATAAATGAAAACAAATAAGCGAGTTAGTGATTATCCCTTACAACACGATTTTTCAATATGATTACTAGGCATGGATAAAATCAACCGATAGTAATCATGATTATGTTTCTCGACTTAAATGATTTCACATCAAACTTGTAAGAGACTAAATAGAACACATTAATCTTGTATTGACCACACATTTCCTTCAACATTGATCGTCGAATGATCCAGAAATACCTCTCACTCAAAAGAGGAGGTGCGTTTATCAATATATATCATTTTTTATCTCTGTAACCCTACTTTAATTTACTAGCTTTTATAATAATATTCTTTTTTTTAATCATTTATCTATCTATTAAGCAAATTCAAACACTAAAAAAATTTATTCATATGCTTATTGGATTTTCAAAACTTATAAGCAAATTCAAACACCATTTTATAAGGAGTTATTATGCTATCCACACCTCTCACCTTTAATTTTGTTTATTACATACCACCACTTTAGTTACTTGATTAATGATGTGTGTCTTATAAATATCAAATCAATTATATTGTTATCTTTTATTTTAATATATCTAAAAATTTAATTTCATAAATATCTTTAAAATTGTTTTCAGGTTTTTTATAATACTTTGTTGACATTTTTAATCGTATATTTTACAAAGTTAACTTTTAAATTGTTATAATAGGAAAATGACTTTTTTTTTCTTGATATGTATTTTTAATTTTAATTTTGTTACAAATGTTAAAATGTAAATAAAAAATGATTACATGTTATATATTTTATTTTTATTTTTTTAAATTATCAGCCAAATACACAAGTGCATTATTTTGTTTTTAAATAAAAGTTTATTTATTTTTTGTCTTTACAAGCCGGGACAACAAACGGGTGTTAACGAGGGTTTACCAAAACCGGTTAAAGTTGGATCTCGACCCGAACCATATAAATTACATATCCAGCGCCATGCTTTCTCACCGGTTAGAGACTCCCCGGGGTTTCTTCAATTTGTCGCCGACGCATATCTGATTTCTTCCCCAAATTCACTCACCATCTACATAATGAAAACCCCAAGTCCTGTACAATCAAATCATATAACTGAATTCTGTTGCTAAGATCATTCGTTAATCCCATTACAAGTATGGAGCATCAGTCGTTCCATAATCTCTTCGAACGCCGTCCGTTGATCAAGTCCAAAAGTCCTGCTGTTAAGTGGTTCAAAGAATGGTAAGCCAAATATCCCTCTTAATCGTGCTTATATATTGATACATATGGGTTTATATATATGTGTATGTGATTTTTTGATATTTTACGAGTTTATGGTGAAATCGTAAGGGAGAATCTGTGTAACTAGTGAATTATATATAAATACGCACTAGATAATTTTCTTAGAACATTTGATTTCTTCAAATATGATTTTTGAGCAACTATTAGGGTGTGTGGATGGGTCTTTTGAAGGTGATTATTTATTATTATGAGTTCCAGACGCAATAATTAGTTTATTGTGTTTGAGAAAACGGTTTGTGCCTAATTGCCTGTGATTATCTGTTATTTAATGAGTTTGATACTGGTCTCAGCAAAAATTAATCATAAGTTTAGATTGTAATTACTCATATACCCTTATTTTACTTAAGTAAACATAATCTGCTAAACGCTCAGCACTATCAAAAGTGATCATTACTATTTCAAACAGCAACAGCGCATCCACTGTCTTATGCATCATGTTTCATTACAGGTAGTTTTAAGATTCTAATTATTCGGTATCATTTGCGATTAACCCCTTTCAAAACTCACATCCAAACACCCCTTTATATGACTCTTGATGCTGATTTTTTCACACCTGAATGAATTCTAGGATGTTTCATTGATTGATGTGGTAAATTGAGCTAATTAAAGATACTGCCTGTCTTCTCAGGACATTAATGATTACTCGGTGTCGGTATGTATTGTCTTTCTGTTTCAGTTAGCGTTGTATTAGGTATAGCACTATTAGTTGATATGTATAGGGGGTGTCAAACTGTCAATGATGTAGAACATGTCAAAAACAAGCTCTCAGGAAAACTGAAAGGTTTACCAATAATAGAGGCAAAGGGGACAGAAAGGGAAATTAATTTGAAATTTCACTTGAGATGATCTGGATTATCTTTTATGCTACTTCTGTGCATAGAGGACAACCATACATATACAAGTGAACCATGGTTTAACATCAGTAACGGAAGATCTAAGTGCATTGAGGCTCCCAGCTTTCAAAGGTTAGGGCATGAAGCCTTTCTACACAACCCCTCCTTTGGTTTCCTTTAAGGGGGTTGTTTGTTTGACTAACTTGATTCTACATGATATTGAATGAATTTCCCAAGAGAACAATGTTACTATCTCCATCAAGATTCAGCCCGTTTTGATGTATGTCAGTGTGATTTATGTAAAACACTGCAGCACGTGATTTAGAGGCCAATACTAAGTTTTAACTTTTTTGATCTCTTGCAATTGATGTGATTGTTCAACTTGCATTTAACTGCAAAGTGGAGGCTGTTTTGTCTGGTTGGCCATGATAAGGGCAAATGTTAGTCTTTCAAGATGATATAACAACCCCCTCTACTACTTACATAGCATTGTTGTCATGCCATTATGAATATTTCAAGGAAAGACATCAAAAAGTAGCTGAAAGTGTTGGTGTGGTTTAACTTTTATCACTCTGTTGCTTAATGTAGCCTCAAACTCGAGGTTTGGTATATGTTCTCTTTAGCTTAAACATTTTGCTAACCAAATGGATTTCTATATCATGCCAAATGCTGGCATTTTTCTCCTCCAAAAGAGATATAAAGATATCTTGATCCACCAGTCCATGAAATAGAACTATAAAAAATGAAAGAACATAGAAGTCCTCACAAAGATTCAGAGTTTCAAACTCTGTGGATCCAAATTTGTCAAAAATGGAGGTTAATCTGAGGTTTTTTAAAAAAAATATTAATTCAGTTCTTCATGTGCTTGGTGTATATTCCTGATCTGCAGATTAACCTTATTATTCACCCAGGGTACCACAGGATGTTGTAGCAACAGGTGGGAAATGCTACGTTATGAAATGGGTCAAAGGTTAGTAATTATCAGTTTAACAACAATACATACAAATGTTTTGTCTGACTGTCTGAGTGTGTAACCTGTTGCACAAAATTGTTATCAACAAGATGAACAAAGTTATTCCAGTTCTTCAAAGTAGTTCATTTAAGTGGGTGTGTTGTTGCATTCACCTCATACTTGTGTTATGCAACCAGAGGCTCAAATGAAGGCCATGAAAGAGAACTCAGAAAATCCAGTGGCTGTAGAACCCGAACCTGAACCAACTACTGAAGTTCTTTTCCTCTGCAGCTACGAAGGTTGTGGAAAAACATTTATCGATGCTGGTGCTTTAAGGAAACATTCTCACATCCATGGAGAGAGACAATATGTTTGTCATTATGAGAATTGTGGAAAGGTAACTCTTTCTTTACACTGTGGTCATTGGAAACTTGATCATGACCTATTGACACTTTAGTCAAGTATAAATCTTTTAATCTAACTTGAGAATTATGTAGCACCAAATATATGGTTTTCTTTGGTTAATCCATTAAGACGTTGAAACTTTGGGCTTTGCAGAAATTTTTGGATAGCTCCAAGTTAAAGAGACACTTTCTTATCCATACTGGCGAGAGAGATTTTATTTGTCCACATGAAGGTTGTGGTAAGGTGATTACTCTATCAAATCAAACCAAACTGTCACCGGGAAATGGGAATAATTTTGAACTGCATTAGTCAATGTATTCATACTGTTCAGTGTTTAGTTTGAGGCTTAAATGTGAAGCAGAAATTTTATCTGAACGTCAACTGTGCTACAATATTTCAATTTATATTATTTGTGGTTCAGGAAAATTTTGAACCATCTTATATCAATAACTATCAAGTATATATTTTGATGATTGATAGAAACTTACATACACAGTTACGTGTGTTAAAATACTGTTTTTTTCTTCTTATTTTTAACAAGAGATATTGATAAAGATCCGCCACTGAAAGTGTACTCAAGAAGGAAAGATTGAGTCACAACTGCAAAAGAGGGGCATCTGTATCCTTTTTTTTTTTGCAAACTAGCTGAATCCTCTCGGTCAAATCACTGGATGATTTTAGGCAATCAATTTAACTAAGAGATCCTCTCGGGTCTCAAATTAGCCTGGTCATTGTCTCTTAGGGGTGTTCTTGAATGGACTTAAGATGAGTTGAAATCCGATGTAAGGACCCACAAGCCACGAGCGGTGTATAGTGCTATGAGCCTAGCTTTGGAGTTTGAATCTAAACTCTCCTCTAACTGCCAGGAAAAGTACTTCTTGGACTTCAAGTTCAAAAAATACTCAATCAGACCCCAAATCAACACCCCTCACCACAGTTGCAACATCATCCCAACCAAAAAACACTCCCCAGATCTTCGACACAGTAAAACAAAGCCGATTCTTGAAAGGAGAATGCTTCAGATGCAGCGACAAATCAACACCCCTCACTGGATGATTTTAGGCAATCAATTTAATTAATGATTATCCAGGAAATTAGGGTGTAGAATCCTGCCCTTAATTCTAAATCTCTACCCGTAATTTTAGTATCCGACTAGTATAAAGAGATGGTTAGTTTTACATGATTAGCATTGAGAATTATCTTTTGATTTCCTTGTTCTTGTAACCAGAGACCGTGCCCCTCTCGAATCAGGCCACTACCCTTTATTTCTAATAAATTTCAGCCAAATTTCATCTTCATCAGTTCTGTACTTATCAAATATGTTAAAAATAAGGAAAAAAAAACAGATTTTGCCTTCTTCTGGTTGAAATTTTTGCAACATAGGAACCTAAAACCAGAACGTTGTTTGTTTGGTTCAAACCAACTGAATGTAACTCCTAGGGTCCCTGCTCACCACTTGTTTTTTTAATGAGTTAGTTTTGGGTAGCACTAAAAACAATTTAATTCTATCTTTCAAGTAACAACTTACATAATATATTTAATGTGGTTCTCCATATTCTTGCAGGCGTTCTCATTGGATTTCAACCTGAGGTCACACATGAAGACTCATTCTCAAGAGAACTATCACATCTGTCCATACCAAGAATGTGGCAAGAGATATGCTCATGAATACAAGCTAAAGAATCACATTATGTCTCACCATGAAAAGGTCCAATTCTACTTTAGGTATTTAGGCTGTACAGTTAACATTGATTGCGTGCATCAAGTGACCACCATCAGATTCATATTAGTGTGTGACTGGCTTTAACTTTGGGGAACGAGTTTTAGATAAATGCAACTCTAGTTACAAGCATTTCTATATAATCCCATGGGTAGATCTTTATTTTTTGAAAGGGCAAACCTATTTATCTTGATGCTTGAAAATAATCAGTCAAGGTTCCATTCAATGTTCCGTGTTTTCCTTTGCTCTGCGTTTTCCAATTTATGGCTTAAATGTTATTTCTCCTAGTGGCTAGTAGGGGTGATCAAGGTTTCCTCGATTTGAAAATTTTTGTCCTAAACCAAAAACCAAACAAAACCATATTCAAAGCTAACATAAACCAAAACATAAACCCAATTCGAATTCGGTTTGGTTTTGTTTATTAACCAAATATTCAATATCCAAAACAATTTACAAACAATCAAAGACCAAACGACAAAATCAAAACTTTCAAGCATCTCAAATTGTCGAATATTAAGTATGTAATCCTAAAAATATCAAGTTAAACATACTTAAAGCGTTTTATGTCAAAAGAAATTAATCCTAAAATTTCAAAAAATAAAAATAATATATATATATATATTCGTTATTTCGGTTTGGTTTGATCCACTATCAACGAGACCAGAAATTAATCCAAAAACTCGGTTTCATAATCCACAGTCCCGGACCAAAAACTGCCCACCCTTAGTGGCTAGCGTCAATTAAATACACCAATGACTCATCCAAAGTGCCCGTGAAGCTGCAGGTTATTGGCCTAGCTGTATCAAAGGTGCCTACAAGGTTCTGATCAAGTGGTTGATGGTTTAATTTCCAGTTGGGGACAAAGTGTGGTGTAGAAGGTGTGTGAGTTTGCTTTTAAAAAAACACCCATGGGGCATGACCTGTCCATGTCATATGTAAAAATTATAAATAGGACTCACTTGGGGAGAAAGTTAAAATGATGGAAATCAACAAAATAGGCCAATGTGTCAGTATTCACTCACAAATTCAAAAGCAGGCACACTTCTTGGACTCTAACAGAGGAGCTGGTCAAATCTCTTCTCAAAACTACATATGATGCTGATTAAGCTACCAAGTCCGGATCAACATTTTATCTCTTCCCACCCTTATATTACACCCACCCTATCCCACCTCATCCCATCTAGCCACCCACCCATACCCCACCCATCAATCTACCTATCCATTAAACTTACCACATCTCTTCCTACCCTTATGTAACACCCACCCTACCCTTCACTACCCCCCCCCCCCCCCCCCCGCACAGCTTACACTACCACTAATCTACTCACCCATCAAACTTATCAAATCTCTTCCCAATATACCCACCATAGCATATCATATCCATACCCCAACCCCACTTCCTACCCTACCACCGATCTAATCACCTACCAAACCATCACATCCCTTCCTATCCTTAATTTACATCGACTCACCCTACTTAATGTCATCCTTCCATATCATATCCCAACCCTGCTTTTGACCCACCCTACCTAATCCTACCCCACCCATACCACCCCTACACGACATCTAACCCACCTTAACCCCACTACATCAGATACTATTTTGGTTAAGTAAACATTAATATTTAATGTTATTATTTTAAGATATTTGTTTTATGAATTTATGAAGAACAAATATCTGTTCTATAAAGAAAAAAATAGATAGAGAATATACTTCTAAATATTTTTATCATTAAAATTTTTTTTAAGAAGCTATTAATAATATATATTTTGGTCATTTGTCATAATCATACTCCAATTCCTTTGACAGAGTTATAAACGAAACAGTAAACAACAAAGGAATTGAATCCGAATTTCATTATTTTCCCACCAACCAAATAAGCTACAATATTTAGATACATATAGTTTCCATTCCTTCCAGAATTCCATTCATTTGACAGATTCCATTCCTGGAGTAAACATTCTGCAAACCAAATGCCGCCTTATTTATTTTTAAGGCGATTAATTGTCTTTATCAGTTTTGAAGTTGAAAGTTGGATCTTGGAACTTGTATCTAATTTTCTTGGATTGGAGGGAGATATTGCTGGCTATGGAGTCTTAGTTGGACATTGATGGCTATAACAATTAGGCAGCTAGGATGATAGTTTTTGACTTGCTGTTTCCTGGTTGTCTTATGATAGTGGTCGTCTTCTATGCATGACCTAGTGGCTACTGAAACTGTATAGTGTATACAAGCAAATTGCTGAACAACATAAACATCGTGTTAAAATTTTTGTTTCTTGCATTTGTTTACTTGCAATTAATAGATTATTGATGTTGATGGGCCGTGTGTATTAAAATTTCAGCAGAGCAACAATAACTTGGCTGAAGTGCTGCCCAAGTATGTCCATGTCCAACCTGTCGAAAAACCTCCACCCAAGCCACCAAAGGCAGCGTCAACTGTCACTCACGCCACTGCATCATCTGACCGTCCTTACGCCTGTCCATATGAAGGATGTGAAAAGGCTTACATTCATGAGTACAAGCTCAACCTCCATTTAAGAAGAGAGCACCCAGGTCATTTCCCTGAAGACAATCTCAAAAACACCCGTAATGCTGACATGGACGCTGGGAGTGATCATGATGGATATGCAGTGAAACGTGGAAACACCAAATCCCAGAAACAGAGCCGGTCAAAACCCAATATGAAGCTTCCTCCTGCAAAACTTGTGAAGCGCAAGGCGCCTGCTGCTGTTGCAAGGGTCACAAAGAAGCAGCCATGGCCGGTGGTTAAAGAAGTGCAGGAGGAAGAAGACAGTGAAGAGACTGAAGAAGATCGTGATAATGGCGAGGATGGATGGAGGTACGGTGGTGATAATAATAACGATGATGATGATGATGAAGAGACCGAGTATGAGGACTAATCTTTTTAGCATGGACCACACCACACGAGATGGTAAAAAATATTTTTTTGGTCTATGTATTAGCGAGTAAATGTTTTTTGTTTCTTTTCCGTTTGTAAACCATTATACTATTAGATTGATTTTTATAACGTGGTAATGTAAATTTTAAAATAAGCATCATTCACCCTTTAATTTCTTGAATGCAAAAAAGAAAATTATTAACCATCTAAGAATACGACGGTGCTGCTTCAAATATTATATTTAGCAAATTATTAAATTGTCTCCGCTAAGGTGGAGTATTGTTTTAGGGTCAATTTTATGTATCTTATCCAAAACTTGTAAATATTATGTGTAATTAGTGTTTTTTCAACCATATTTATTTAGGAGGTGTTTTTTTTTTCTATAATTTGTGCTGATTTAGCCAATGCATTTATTTGGTAAGTGATTTTGGTTGATAAGTGCATTTTTTTTCATAAGTAATAATTGATGAATAATCACTTATTCAATCAACATATTTTACCAATTTATTGTCACTTATTTTAAATCTAGAAACAACTCTCCTCAGTCCTCTCACTCTCCTTAATTATTGAAATTATTTATACACTTTTATTTTTTAAGATACATTTATTTTTATAAAATATATTTATTCTTTATTTTAAAAATTTATCCCTATTAGAATATTTAATTTATTAATTTTACATTTTTTTTATATATTCAATCTAATTATTAAAAAATTATTTATCTAATGTTTCATTTGATAAAATATTTTTCTTACATTTTTATCTTTTTCATCTAACTATTTTATTACGTTAATATACTAAATATTTTTTTTCGCTAAAAAATAAGTAAAAAATAATTTAAGTTAATAGAAAATACACTGAAATTATGTTTGTGTTATTAAAATATTTGACTATTTATGAACAAATGGGATGTATAATTTAGAAATTTATAATAAAAAATTTCAATCAGACTACATCTCACCTACTTTCCGACCATGATAAAGAAAAGTTGAAATCCATGTTTATATATTAAAGATCCTTGATGTTTTAGATATCTTCTTGTTAATATATTAAAGAAAGTTGAAATACATGTTTATATATTAAAGATTTTTGATTTTTTCAGTGTTTTTTTTTGTTCATATGTTAAAGAAAGTTGAAATACATTTTATATTTATTTACAAACTTGATTATTCAGATTTATTTATGTTTAAAATAAAAAGTGAATTTAAAGGATACCCTTGAAGAGGGCCTAAAGTTAGAAACATAGTTTAATTAATGTGGTTATATATTAAAAATTCCTAGTATACACATATACGTGAAAGGAAATTAGAAGTAGGTTTGTTTTAAGTTTCTTTTAGTTTGATGAATGACTGAATGTATGTTAGGGATGTCCTTGACCAGTTGACCAGACCTGATTGTAATTAAGTATCATGATTATCATCATGCATATATATTATGTGATATCATCCATTTCATTCTATCAAAATGAGTTTTGCAACAACTTCCAACTGATCGATTAACATGTTTTCAATTCCCAAGATCAGTTTGTTAATATGTCATGAATCAAAGTGTACGTACATATGTTAGTGCTAGTTGATCAGTTAGTTCCATTGTATTCTACGGGCTTTCATCGTTTGGCAGACATGGTACTCTGTTCAAATACTTTCGTTTGATTACATTTTTATATTCATACGATATTTCAAAACCTTTCAATTCAGAAGGATTCCATGGAAGGTCATCAACTCAAATGATTGTGGAATAATATTATAAGTTTTTCCACTCGAAGATTCTGATCTTAATAATTTTCTTTTTAAAATGAGTTCAAATCGTCTGACGAAATGAAATAAATTAAAAATATTATATTAATAATCATAATTTACCTTAGTGTTAAATAAGTAAAGAACTAATTTACTTAACAATCTAAATATTTAATGTTTGCTATTTCTGTAATATATAGACATCATATAAAATGAAATAAAAACTTAGACATTATATAAAATGAAAGGATGTATATAAGACATAAGAGAAAAGAAAAGAAAAATCAAAGATTCAGAACCTTTAAAATCATCGGGGTCGAACTTTAAGGGGTCAGAAAATTTTCAGCTATATATTTAATACAGTAAAAAAATTACGCAATAAAAGTGGGTACGCCTCGGATATATCGAGCCTCTCACATTTACTTAAAGACGGTCGTGTGTGTGTGTGTATATATATTGTCGATAGACATGATATCAACATTAACGAATGAATGAATATATTAAATGAAGTATATATAGCTAGTATGTAGGTAGTTAGGAAGGGAGTGACCACGAGTAGTAAGAGAATGGTAAGCTCGGCCAAGAACAAAGGTGTCGGTCGGTAGGGCGAAGAAGCTTAACACGAGTAAATTAAGTGAATGGTTTTAGTGTCATTTTTTATTAATCTTTGGATGATTGAACATAATGTCCAGGATTCATCATCATCACTTGGCTTGCACTTACGATCTTCCCATGCATTTGGAATTGGATGTTGTATTACTAACATGCATCTACTGCTTGACAGTTTCCCATTCTATTGTTGCTAGATAGGGGTGTTCAAAAGAAACCGGAAAACCGAGTCGGACCGGTCAATCCGAAACCTATTACGAATAACAGCTCATAATTAAATTAGATTTTCAGTTATTGTTGGTATCAAGAGCCTCTAAACTCGTAAGAGTCCACTGATCATTCCCTATTCTATCATCTTCCCTTTATTTTTTTTCTTTTTCCATGGCAAACTCAGAATCCATCATTCCCATCACCACTGCCATGCACTTTCCCACCAAGCTTACCTCCCAAAACTTTCCAGTATGGCGACGTCAAATCCAGTCCACCTTAATCGGACTAGGCCTTGATCATTTCATCACTGATGGCAATGCTCCATCGAAGACTATCAGTGACAAGGAGGCCATTATATCAAACCCGGAATACATTGCCTGGTATCGCCAAGATCAAATCTTGTTCAGTGCCATTCTCGGCTCCTGCTCCGATGAGATTCAACCGGTCATTGCATCGGCATTGACTGCTAAAGAGGCATGGGATCGTCTCACATCCAGCTTTGCAAGCAAATCTCGATCTCGAATCATCTCTCTCAAATCCAAACTTGCAAAAAACCCGAAGGGAAATCGCTCTGTTACGGTTTTCTTGAATGAAATGCGATCCATTGCGGATGAATTGGCGCTTGTTCAAAGTCCTATTCATGAAGAAGACCTTCTTGTTCATATCCTTACCCAACTTGGTGAGGAATACAATCCCATCACTGCTGCTCTTAAGGTACGAGAGCAACCGATTTCTTACCCGGAACTCTTTGATAAGCTTGTTGATTTTGAACGGTCCCTTAAAGAAGCCGAACCTGTCACTCCTCAAATTGTGACTGTTAATGCCTCACAACGGCAATATGGTCGTTCTCAATTCAAATCCACAACTGATCAGTCCCCCTGGAATCAAAGGTCTCATTCCGGATACTCGCAAAAGTCATTTCGGATGCCAAGCAATTCCCAGCCTAACCATTCACGACCAAACAGAAGCAATCAGTTTTGCAACTTCTGCAACTTTCATGGTCATGATACTCGAGATTGCCGGAAACTTTCGAAGTTTTTGAAAGATCATAACATCACCTTCAACAACAACCCAACTGCTCCGGTTGCTAATGCTGTCACTTCTACCTCTCAGCCACCGCAACAATGGATGATGGATAGCGGAGCCTCTCACCACCTAACATCATGTCCATCCTCACTTTCTTCCGTCTCTGAATACGGAGGTCCCGATGAGATCGTGTTGGGTGACGGTACAAATCTCTCTATTTCTCATATTGGTTCTACTAATATTTACACGACATCGAAATCATTAGATTTACCAAACATTCTTTGTGTTCCTAAACTGCGCCGAAACTTGATTTCGGTTGCCAAATTATGTCGTACTAACCATGTCTCGGTTGAATTCTTTCCTTCGCATTTCTTTGTTAAGGATCTCAAAACGGGGGCGCGTCTTTTACGAGGGGAGAACATCCATGATGTTTACTACCTAAATAGATCATCCCGTCTTCCTCAAGTCAATGCTACTTCATCAACCTCACCATTCCAATGGCATCACACTCTTGGACACCCATGCTTACGTACTTTTAATACTATTTGTAAAGACTTAGGTCTTCATTTTAAATTATTGTCCAGATCTAATTTTCATTGTGAGTCATGTGCTATCAATAAAAGTCACAAATTGCCATTTGGTCAAAACTCATTTATTGCTACAAAACCATTACAACTTCTCTATTCGGATGTATGGGGTCCGGTTCAAAAATCTATTGACGGCTATCAATACTATGTTGTGTTTGTTGATTACTACTCCAAGTATGTTTGGCTTTATCCCATCAAAGCCAAATCTGATGTTGCGAAACTTTTTCCTCAATTTAAATTACTTGTTGAGAAATTCTTTCAAACACCCATCGTATCACTCTTTACCGATAATGGTGGTGAATACATCGGTCTTGTTCCTTTCCTTCAATCTGTTGGAATTTCTCATTATACTACCCCACCCCACACACCCGAACAAAACGGAACTGCAGAACGTCGTCACCGACACATTGTAGAAACCGGCCTTGCCCTCTTACACTATGCCGGTTTACCACTCACGTTTTGGTCTCATGCGTTCCAAACTGCCGTCTACCTTATAAATCGGCTTCCCACTCCAATTCTTGGCTCAAAATCTCCATACCAGGTACTCTATGACACCTCACCAAACTACAAAAAATTAAAAGCATTCGGTTGCCTATGCTACCCATGGCTTAAACCTTATGCTCCTACTAAGCTGCACCCACGGTCCCAACCGTGTATTTTCTTAGGCTATTCCTCCTCTAAGTCAGCTTATAAATGCTTTGACGCTAAATTGAACCGTCTGTACCATTCTCGACATGTGGAGTTTGTTGAAACTCAATTTCCCTCTAAAATTATATCCACCACCACTCCCATTTACGTGGATGAATTTTTAAAACCAAATACCATTCCTACCCCTCTATCCATGCAAACTTCTCAACCCTTGCATACTACACCCACCACTTCACAAAATCCACCTGTCATGCACCTTCCTAACTTTTCCATAATCCCAAATGCAACTCCACCTCATCCCTCATCTACTACTCTTTCCCCCCTGTCCACGCAAACTTCAGACACAACCACTGAATTTTCAACCCCCTCCCAATCCATCTCGTCCCCTGTTCCTTCATCCCCAACATCCACTTCTACACCTTCTCCCTATACCACAAACTCGTCTCCCTCCAACCCGTCATCTAACACTACCCCGGTTCCTTCCACTCTACCACCACGCACACGCAAACCAAATCCCAAGTACTACAACCCTCATTTTGTCAACAGTACAACCCTTCATCCTATACCTCTTGCTCTCGAACCCCATACGTACCTCCAAGCCTCCAAACACCCTCTATGGCGACAAGCTATGGACGATGAGTACAACGCCTTGCTTCGCAATCACACATGGGAACTTGTCCCTCCACCTTCTCGTCAACCTATCGGATGCAAATGGGTCTTTCGTATTAAACGGCACCCGAATGGTACGGTTGACAAGTATAAAGCAAGGCTCGTTGCAAAAGGGTTCCTTCAAGAGTATGGTAAGGATTACTTCGACACGTTTAGTCCAGTTGCTAAACCTGTCACTATACGAACCATTTTTTCCCTTGCATGGGGGTGAAGATCGATATTCCGGAATTTGATGGGAGGGTACAACCAGATGATTTCATCGATTGGCTCAGTACAGTTGAACGTGTATTTGATTTGAAAGACATTCCCGACAATTACAAGGTAAAACTAGTTGCTATTAAATTACGGAAATATGCTTCATTATGGTGGGATAATATGAAAAAAAAGAGGGTTCAGGAAGGACGATCAAAAGTTGAAACATGGTCAAAGATGAAGAAGTTATTGTGTGAAAAGTTTCTACCGGTAAACCACCGACAAGAAACCTTTCTAGAATATCATGGTTTATCACAACGGAACTCCTCCGTCGAGGAATTTATCGCCATGTTTGATAGGCTACGAATGAGGTGTGGGGTCGAGGAACAAGACGAACAGATTATTGCACGATTTTTGGGAGCATTGCGTCCCGAAATTGCCGATATTGTGCAGCTTCAGCCTTACTGGACTTTCAATGATGTATGTAGCTTAGCTTTAAAGGTGGAAAAACAACTTAAAGCCAAAAACAAGAGTGCCCAGTATAAATCAAACGCTACCCGAAACGAAACTTTTCGTTCTCCAACTACCTTTTCACCTAGTAATGGGAGCAAATCCAGCCCAATCAAAGCTGAGGTTTCGCGTGGATCGAACACATCGTCCACCGCTCCTACCAAATTGAGCCGGTGTTTCAAGTGTCAGGGAATCGGACACTTCGCACGGGAGTGCCCAAATCAACAACTTGTCACACTTACTAAAGACACAACACCCACATATGATACATTCGATGAAGACGAAGATGACACGGAAAGCGAGATTATCTACCCAGATAAGGGTGAAGTTTTGGTGTCACAGAGGGTTCTCAGCGTTACACCTGCCACTACTATTGATGACACATTGTGGCTGCGTAACAATATTTTTCGTACCAAATGCACAACCAAGGGTAAGGTTTGTTCTCTCATTATTGACGGAGGGAGTTGCGAGAACATGGTAGCAACAAGTATGGTGGAGAAGTTAGCATTATCGGTGGAACCCCATCCTGACCCGTATCAGTTAACGTGGCTGAAAAAGGGAAATGTTGTTAAGGTTAGTCAGCGGTGTCTGGTACAATTTTCTATTGGTCACCGCTATTCCGACGAGGTGTGGTGTGAAGTCATCCCGATGGATGCGTGTCATGTACTACTAGGGCGACCATGGCAATATGACAGACGTACAAAGCATGATGGGTTTAAAAATACGTACTCGTTCCGGAAAGACGGAATCAACATCACGTTGGCACCTCTTGATTCCCGCGAAACAGGAACTGAAGCCCTTATTCTAACAAAGTCCGCCTTCCTTGACTTCAACCGACACATCGCACCACCATTCCTCTATGCTCTCTTGATAGCCGAACAGAATAGTCGTCATGAAAAGACACCTTTGGAAGTTCAACCCCTCCTTGATGAATTTAAAGACATATTCCCTGATGAAATACCTCCAGGATTGCCCCTCATGCGAGAAATCCAACATTGCATAGACTTTGTCCCCGGTGCAATGATACCTAATAAATCAGCATATCGAATGAATCCAAAGGAGTTTGAGGAGCTACATAGACAGGTAACGGAACTTCTTGCTAAAGGTCTTATTAGGGAAAGTATGAGCCCGTGTGCTGTTCCCGCCTTGTTAGTACCCAAACAGGGTGGTGCCTATCGGATGTGTATTGATAGTCGGGCTGTTAACAAAATAACTATTAAATACCGTTTCCCTATTCCCCGTTTCGAAGACCTTCTCGATCAGTTACATGGTGCGTCAATTTTTTCTAAAATCGATCTTCGGAGTGGGTATCACCAAATCCGTTTGCGTCCCGGGGATGAGTGGAAAACAGCGTTTAAAACGCGTGATGGCCTTTACGAGTGGATGGTTATGCCGTTTGGGCTATCAAACGCTCCTAGTACATTCATGCGGCTGATGAACCATGTGTTTAAGGACCTCATTGGTCACTGTGTTGTCATTTATTTTGATGATATTCTAGTGTTTAGCCAAGACATTAATCAACATGTACGTCATCTGCGGGATGTGTTCTCCATTTTGCGAAACCAACAGTTGTTTGCAAACCGTGCCAAGTGTCACTTTCTATCACCAGAGGTGCTCTTTTTGGGTTACATTGTTTCTGGAAAAGGAATTCGTATGGATGAATCCAAAGTGGAAGCAATCACGACGTGGCGACATATGACGGACCGGTTACGGTTTTCATTTTTAATAAACCGCGGGTAACCGAACCGAACCGAACATAAACATATCACAAATATTTACATATAAATAGATAAATTACAAGCTAAAATATTATATTTATAGTTTCATTTTAATTAAATATTTGTTTGTTTAAGTAGTTTTATGAAAATTTTAATGTAATTGATATATTTATTACGAATAAACTTAATTTTAAGGAACAATCAAAGTTTAAAAATTTATATTTCTATATTTTTATTATTTATAAATAGATAACAACTATCCGCAAACCGAACCGCATATAACCGAAATCGAAAAGCGGGAAACCGAAACCGAAAACACGGTTCACACTTTTGCTACTAACCGAACCGGTCCATGAACAGCCCTGTTGCTAGATGATGGACTAATCAGGATCGGGCTTTTTAGGCCCGAGAACAGGTTCAGTTAAACACCTCCATTGTGCATATTTATCGGAAATCTACTAAGTCTGAAGTTAGATTTGGATTTTAAACCCTTTATGCCCATCCATTTGGAAGGGAAACAAGATTAGATCTTTGATTAAAGCTCTGAAGCTAAAAATGACATTTTTAGACAGAATGTTTTGGCTCGTCAAGTGGATTAAGGTGACTCGACAATAATGAAAATCACACACACACACATATATCCAACTTAGATCATTAATATTTATATGCACCGCTTCTTAACTTTGATAATATCAAATATATCCTAATTATATATTTAATTAGCGTGAAAATAAAAGAAAATGTAATGACAGCAAAAGATGAACAAATATATATATATATATATAATTTGGCTTTCTGAAAAAAAAAAAAAAAAAGATTTTTTAAAAAGAGGGTAAAAGGAATAGATGGTTGGTTGAAGAAAAAGTCGAGAAATTAAGATTCAATGTTAATTAAAAGTAAGATGGATGAGAATTAAGAAGAATAAATAAAAAGATCAAACGGAAGGGAAAAACTTGTTGAGATTAAAGGGAAGGGAGTAGAATTCCTCGCTTCTTGTATCGGTCTTGAACGATCTGTACTTATCCCACCAATGCATTCCTCTGTCCTTTCTTGTTGCCGCGTCTTTCTGTCTCAACGTTACGTCTAGAAACATACTCAACATTCCACCCACCAATGCTTCCGAAGACAATATCACATTTACCATATCGTTCCACTGTACAAACAAATTAAACATATGCGTTAACTTTATTTCATCTTTAATTGCTGCTTTTGTTCAAACTCAATGTGTTAGTTACTGTTATTACCCATCTGGCTTTCGTGTGGACAGGACCATAACCCTTGATCGCTGTGTACTCGTTGAAGTATTGAGGTATCGATAACCCCATGAAGATGGAGAATCCAAGAATGAATTTTACTCTGAAGCTGTTCAGATTACAAAACTGGAGGAACCCGAGACCTGCTGACCCTGTTTTTTATTTATTTATTTATGCAAAGTTATTGCCAAATCTTGGTTCAATTTCAATTTATATATATATATACATGTACTGATGTACATACATACCCACGTAGGCGAAGAACAGACAATACAATGCTGCAACAATTGGTGCTGGAATTGATGCGAATACTGCTCCAAATTTCCCTGCAAATCCAATACAATTAATCTTCAATCACACTACATATACGTGTAGTGTATGTAGAGGAAGGAATGCGAATGTTTGAGCGTTACCAAGAACCGAAAAGAATATCATAAAACCAGCAGAAATCTGCACCACCCTTCTGCTACCAACGCGTGTTAATCCCAGCAAACCTGCATTTTCACTGCTTGCCATAGATTCAGATGCAATATAAAACAATTTCTATCAAAACAAGCCCAATCCTCCTCATATATAGCCTTACACAGATACCGATGAACCATTTCCTGTCCCAAAGATTCCCGAAAACAGAATGCCAACTCCCTTCATCATCAGATACACAAAAATTAACCAATCAACTAATCATAATCTCCGCTGGTGAGGTTACAACTTAACTTACAATAAATGAGAATCAGAATACCTGCCAACCAATGCCACGGCTAAGAACAGAAGGTGGCATAGGAGTCGCACTTGCATACCTTGCCACTGCAATGAAGGCACCAGTAGACTGCCGGAAAATCCAAAACTAACTAACATGTTACATAAATTATAACAATCAGCTCGTGTAAATTAAAGCAAACAGTAAACAAAACAACCTCGACTAGAGCAACAAACGATGCAGCCATCATAGCAAACGCTTCTCCAGCATCAAACGTGGGAGCTCCCCATTGAAACGGATAAGGAACACGTATCCTGTGAAAGTTGAAACAACCGTTTCTTGAACAGTTTGCAAAACATAACCAATATAGAAACTACAATCGACGAAAACAGAATGTATACCAAGGCGCAGCGCCTATGATTCCAGCACGATCAGTTCTACAACTTAGTTGAGTTGCATCAGGTTTGTTCTTGTACGCCCCACCAACAGTCAGTAAGTGAGCATATATCCACACAATTACCACCGAAAATATCACAGCAAATCGATCAAATACATGGCTCTTTCCACTCATAAGATGAGGAATGTACTACAAAATAAATAAATAAATAAAACCATTGTGGTGTCTACTGAGACAGATAATGATCCTTCTTGAATAATAAATACATACTTGTTATGTGCTTTCAATAAAGAACATAATAATACCTGTGAGAAAATGAGCAGAAACACAAGCTGTGGCAGTCCAATCTCGACACACTTGGCAACCTACAGATCGAACATCATGCACCATATAAAACTAACAGCAATGGCAACAACGCATATAAACTCTTAAAAAACTAATGTGTCATGAATTACTACGTTACCCTAATTTCTCATAATGAAAAATCCATGGGTATGCTATATTGCTATGTCATATGGGGGTGTTGATGGATAATATATTTATCGAACCGAAAATGACTTTCGGATGGTTAACCACATAATCAATTTCAGAACACGCGTCCAAACATCATGCACCATGTTTTAGTAAAACTAAGTAATTATGTTATTTTGATCATATGATATCACGTAATCAATTTCAGAACACGCGTCCAAACATCAACTTCACCCCTACAATGGATATAGATAATAGATATATGCATACCAAAGGAAAACCAAGCTCGTATAGCCCAAATCCAGTTAGAGCAACCAGTGGAACCGCAGACAATGGACTCATGAACCTGAAATTGGAAAAACCAAAATGTGTTGCAAGTAAATAAACAAAATTTAAAACAGACAATCCCACATGGTTCTGAACTAACCTTGTGATATTGCGCCAAAGGCCACTAAAACCGAGCACAATCTGAAGAGTTGAAGCAACAATAAGAGCACCTTGGGTCCCTCTCATGATCCTCTCGAATTTCTATTAATCATCCACAAGTAGGGATCAAATTAGACTAAATGTGGTTATATCCTAAGAAAAATTCAGCAGCGATGTTAAATTGATTTTGCTAGTTATGCAGGAAACGTAAGCGTTGATACCTACCTCTTGAGGATCCATAATGTCAGTATATCGAGCAGCCAACACGATTGAAATTGTAGTAGGAACAAAAGTATACGAGCCTCCAATGACAGCGGGTAAGCGTGTTCCAAAAAGTGTTTGTGTTAATGTATTAAGACCAGCAACAAAGAGTAGTGTCTGGATCATCTTTGCTTTTTCTTCCTAATTAAGATGGATAAAATGATGAGTCATGTTATGTTAGAAAAGAAAAGGCTATGAATGAATACAAGAAAAGGTGGACTTACATGGCCTCCACCCATTTGAGGAACAAGAGTAGTAGGAATGATAACTGTTGTTCCAAGCATCACAAGATAGTGCTGGAAACCTAAAAGTATTGCCTCGGCTGCCATGCATGCATCAAAGCCTTGTTATGTTTGAGATACAAATTCAAACAAAATATTATGTTGAATAAAACACCAATTTTCAAGATAATCTACTAGTAGAATTTAGCACTCTTATCTTGGAAAAGGGTATATAAATAAGATTAAGAATAATTCCAATGAAATGTAGCAGAATACAGAGGCTAAAACAACTGGAAATATCAAAACAACAAACAGAAATGTAGTGTTCTTTCTTGACTGGTGAAACACACAAACAAAAAAGTGATGGAGGATAGAAACATAAACAAAAAGAAAGACACATTTTTTTCATCAGAAACTGCACACCTTCTTCATCTTGTAAAAATACCACTAGTTATGCAACAAAGGGACTATCAAAATGTTAATTCGGATATATTTAGAAACACACACACACACAAACTAGAAAATTATATATTCCTCTAAACCAGTCTATAATTGAAAAAAATAAGATTACATTTCTGCAAAGTGGCAATGGTTTTGTATACAACTGAACTAATGATAGAACCCCAACCTTCACGGGTCTTTAGACATGAGGAGTTATTATTTTGATTCTCTGGCAGAGCCATAAAATGTAGCAAACATTTGTTTTACCAAAATTATTATTTAAATTACACTCTAAGATTGAAGAAGGGATGACTGCATCTGCAAATTCATCATCATTTTTACTGATGAAAAGAAAAAGGTAAATACTAAGCACATAGAGAGAGAGAGAGAGAGAGAGAGAGAGAGAGAGAGAGAACTGACGCCATGGTGGTGGACTGGTAATGCAATAAGAGACATTTGGAAGCTGATCTTTAGCAGGGTGTGGCTGCAACTCATCTTGTTTTGGTGGTGCTGCTGCTCCTCCTCCTGCCATCTTCCCCTGTTTTTTTCTTTACTCTTTCTCTGTTTTTTTTGCAACAAATACTTTTTTTCAACAAAATCCTGAGAATTAGTGCCTCTGCACACGTACTTGTGTATGTAGAAAAACCCAATTGTAGAGTTAAGAAATGCAAAGTATTATGCTTGATTCTACACAATGAAAAACTGATGTTAATTACAACCCAACTCTTGAAGAAAACATGATGCTTAGTTAATTATAATACAAAAAGAAAAGGGGGTTGGGTGGGGTGGGGGTGTGAAACAGGATCAAGCCATAGAAAATCAAAATGCCAACTTTTGTACATGGGGAATCCTTTGCTTCTTTTTTGAATTAAATTTGTGTAGATAGGGTGGTAGTTTTCATTTTCATACAGAGAGAGAGAGAGAGAGTGTGTGTGTGTGTCTGTGTGTGTCTGTGTGTGTGTTTCACTTTTTCTTTAAAAGGAAAAGTTGTAAAAGCATCTCTCTCTCTCTCTCTCTGTCAAACTTTACTCATCTATCTGCAGTGTGTACAGTCATGCACAAGAAGCAAGCAAGCCATTCATTCATATGCTTTAATGACTTGTACTATTCCCAATTTCCCATCACCATTCACCTTCCTCTGCCTCTGCCCTTCCCCTTCCCCTGCATCTAAATAAATTTTCAACAACAAAATGAATTCATACATAACTTCAAATGTATATTGTAAGTTGTAACTTTCGTACTCATTTGTAATGGTATCAACAACACACATATCCAATAAATAAAATGCTCTTTGAATTCTTTTGCATTCTCCGCAGTCCATAATCATATGATTAGTGTGAAATTGATTCATTGATTAAAAGAGGAATAATGTGTCATGAATCATTATTGGTTATACGTTTGTTCCAATGTCTTTTATTAATTACTCCTTTAGTAATTGATATTGAATTTTGCATATATGTATTTATTTATTAAGTAATAATTAAATAATCTTTGCAACCGGAAAAGATCATTGACGCAAGGCAAGTTTATAAATAGTATAGGTATGTAGAGATAGATAGATAGGAATTGGAGGATTAACATTCAAATGGTGTTAAATTAGAATTTAGAAATAGAAAGAAAGAGAATAAGATTCAAAGCAGGAAAAGGCGTGCTTTTACTTACACACCAAGGACATAAGGAATCAATAAAACTCCATCTTTAGTTTATAGTCATTATCAAATTGTTCTCTTTAGTTTTACCATTTTAAATCTTGTTGAATAAATTATTGATTAAGTTCTACTGAAAGTGTTCAAAATGATATTTTTTTCATGTTAATTATTGTGTACAGATTAAAAAGATGATTGTGACGTATAATGTTTTTTCATTTTATTAGATATTTCACAATTAGTTGAAAACTCTTACTAATATCATTTTGTTTCAAAACTAAAATCAAACATGTCAATAGCACTTTATATATCAAGAAAATTTGTAAATTAGCCTTTCAATTACGTCTTGTAACATGTATTTTGAATAACAAAACAACCCATCTTTTGTGTTAAAACTGAATTGTATTAAGAGTAAATTACATAAATGGTCCCTGGGGTTTGCTCAAAATTACGGATTACGGATATCGATCCTGAACTTATCTGTTTCCTCCATCATCTACCACCTCCACCGGCCATTACAAAATTGAAAACATATTCTAATCCAAATTCAAGCCCATGTAACCAAAAGAATGCAATCAGATTCAACTGGTAACCTAACGAAGATAACCAGATTCAAACCAAGTTCAAGATCACAACAAGATACAAACCTTAACCAAAATCAAACCACAAATCGAACCTAGAACACAAGAACATAATGAGCTTCAAATCTTAACCCAAATCAAACCTGTAACTAAAACACAATTCAAACCTGAAACACAAAATCAATCTTGAAAATATAAATTGTTGCACCTATTGAGACAATACATAATAAAATTTGGATGATGATAATACAACGGACACGCATTTAGTAGGGATCAGCCAAGTACTGGGCTAGCTAACAGTAAGCAACGTGGGTATCATAGAGTGCTTTGCTGCTATAGTGCTTGTCATCATATAAATGAGCATTTTTATATAACTTAGACTGCCACCCAACATTGTACAATAGTGTTGATGCTAAGTTTGAAATCAAATAGCTGAGTTATGATGAGTATATTGTAGTTAATAGACATGATATATGCTTAGCTTTAGCTGATCAGCAAATTATGTCATGCAACTCATTTAAGTTGCTTATATTTAAAGAAAGTGCAATGAGAGTAGTATGATGAGCTTTAGCTGATATTCCGACCCCTATAAAAAAATGTTCTGGATTCGCCACGAGTTTTCGCATAAAGGAGACGACATCAATGGATTCAAGTATAATTTAGTTTATAATTTATCTTAATGATTTAGCAATATGGTTCATCCGGATTTATTATTCAAGTATTTCTAACATACATACATACATACATACATACATACATACATACATACATACATACATACATACATACATACATACATACATACATACATACATACATACATATATATATATATATATATATATATATATATATATATATATATATATAAAATGATGATGATGATGATCATTAAAACACAATTTAGTAATAAGCAGTGTGGGTACCAATAAAAACTTAACACGTTAACATTAATTAAAACATTCAAACTATGAAAATAAGTTATCTATAACATGCAAAACGTTTAATTGATACTATGTGTTAACTTTTTATTAGTACTCACAGTGCTTATTATCATATGGTGCTTAAATGATCTATAAAAAGTTACCATCTCAACCCATCAACATTCAGGATGAAAGCTTTTTAAATATATTATTTTTGGTATTTCTTTCGACCCATCAACATTCAGAACGAAAGCTTTTTAAAGATAATGATAGTAAATGTATTAAAGGAAATTTAAAAGATCAAACCACATATATAACATTGTATTTGATTCAAAGCTCATCTTAACGGACTTATTATTTATTTATTTATTTTACACATCTAATTAATATTATCATAGCCATCATTTTTATATCGTCAATTGTATTATACTTTTTAATGTTTGTTTTTAAATTTATTCTTCTTATCATTCTTCTATGAAACAACATAACATATTACACTAGAATGATAAATAACTAAATAATACAAAATAATATATAGGATTAAGTACCATTTTAACCATCTAACTTTCAGATTTGTCTCATTTAACAACTAAAAATTATTATTTATTTATTTTTATTTCAATTGCTATTTAATTTCAGATTTTCGAAATATTAAAAATTCCAGGCCTCCAATTCTCCAAATGAGTCCATGTTTAATTCTTACGAAATAGTAAATTTTCAGGCCTCCAAATGAGTCTATATCCACCAAAGAGTGCAGTGGGCCGACCTCCCTTTGGGCTTATCGTTATCTTTATATCATATTACGAGCCTCCAATCCACTACAAATCTTCAAGGGATGTTTCCTCCATCTCATTGGAAGCTAGACTGATGAAAGAATTTATAATAGAGAAAGGTAATAAATTTGTTGAGTATAGTTTATGGATATAAAAATAGGAAAGAAAAGAGCCTGGAGAGTATGTGGCTACTCAATTGTCAGTGAGCAAGATGTTGTTAGACTCTTTGTTTACTCCTAAATATTATTGATTATTAGCGTTATCACTATTTTTTTTATTTGATTCCTTATATGATTGAACTATATCAGTATTATAGTTGTTTTTCATCATTTTTGGCTGTCGTTTCAAATTTCTTTTTTTTTTTTTTTTGTATACACATCTTAGCATTATGACTTTCACGAATGTTTCATATTTTAATAAATTAAATCAAATTTCGGATATTAGGGGTGTTACAATTACCTTAATGTTAATTTGATCTCATCTTTGAGATCATTAGGTTTTGAACAAATCTAGACTTTTGGCTATCGTGTGGAATTCATACTGTGCATTAAAATAGTTACGAGACATAAGATACTTTCCATAATCGTTAACAAAGATGTGTTCAATGTTGAAGTAAAATAAAAATAATAAAAAGTAGAATTCTATTATTTTAATATGTTTAAGAAGGGGAAAAAGGATATGTAACAAACGAAAATAATGATAATAATAATGTATATATATATATATATATATATATATATAGGGGTGGGTTCAATGGAAAACCACTATGCACCGGAAAACTGTGGAAACCTACGCATACCGTCCGATTTGATGCATTTCATGAAAAACGCGGTGGCATGATCGTAAATAAAGTGATGCATCACGCGGGATTTTGCTGCATCACGCGGGAAATTTGATGTATCACGCGGGATTTTGATGCATCATGCGGGAAATTTGATGCATTTGTGGTGGTGCAGTGCGGTTTTCACAAATTTTCAGGTGCATTATGCCGAAAGACGGTGCATCACGCGGGAATTCGATGCATTACGCGGGAATTGTGATGCATTTGTGGTGGTGAATGAAGGTTTTCCAAGGTTTTCCGATGCATGTTGGTTTTCCATTGAACCCCCCTCTATATATATATATATATATATATATATATATATATATATATATATATATATATATATATGTATATATATATATATGTATATATATATATATATATGTATGTATATATATAGGATAAATAGAAGTAAAAATTTAAAAATTTTATTTGTCATAAGTTAAAAGTAATTTAAAAAAAGTGTGACATAAGTTTGTAGAAGGTGGATGTGAAATGATAGTTAATGGATTAATATGTGAAAATGGGTGGGTTTATGTTTATTTATAAATATTAAATTAAGCAGATAAAAAAATTGTTAAAATGGGGCCATGGCCCATGGGGCCAGGTGAATGGTAGTGATGATGAATGATGACGTCCTGACCACCATTTCCTTCCTTTAATCATTCATTCAAGTTCAAGGCTTATGTTTATTTTTTAAAATCTGTCTTTCTATTCTTTATTAAGTGTTAAATTAAAATTGCAACAAGAAACCACATAATCATAATGATATGATACACAAATACAACATATAAAGGAACCCAAAAAATACAATCATGTAGAATAGTTTGGTTTTATGAAAATTAACACATAAATTATACAGTGTGCTGACTTTCAACTCATATAATTAACCAATTTACTAACTATGATACACCCCAATATAAGTTATTAAGTTGTTTTATCAAAAAAGTAAAATGATAACCAATTATCTAATATATATATATATATATATATATATATATATATATATTCAATGTTAAAAGCTTATACTATTGTCATCTCAACTAAACAAAATCAACCTTATGTTTACAAAAACAAAATTCTAAAAAGTATCAAAATATTTGATTTTAAAAGAATATGGTAAAAGTATTGGTATTAATAATATATATATTATATATGAAAGAAATGTTTGTAATTGGTAAGTAGAATTAATTTATGTTTTAAAAAATGATGAAAATAAAATATGAGGCCATGTAATGTAATGTAATGTGGAGTTGAGTGGATCCAAGCCAGCCAACATATAAAGTTGAAAAACATGTGATGTGATGTGATTGTGAGGTGAGCCATTAATTAAACTTAAAACTTTGAGTATTTGACGGATCTCAACAAGACAAGCCCAACAACATTAAACCACCCCTACGGCCCTACCACTTTCACTTTCACTCTGCAACGTATCCGACGAGGGGTACAAAATGTACGGTCTCTGTTATTTTCCTTACTTGCTCTCTCTCTCTCTCTCTCTCTCTCTCTCTCTCTCTCTCCTCTCTCTCGCTCTC
Organism: Centrapalus pauciflorus; assembly: GCA_020465985.1. Lineage (NCBI taxonomy): Eukaryota > Viridiplantae > Streptophyta > Magnoliopsida > Asterales > Asteraceae > Centrapalus > Centrapalus pauciflorus. The sequence continues at coordinate 176,055 of JAANYP010002579.1, forward strand.
TCTCTCTCTCTCTCTCTCTCTCTCTCTCTCTCTCTCTCTCTCTCTCTCTCTCTCTCTCTCTCTCTCTCTCTCTCTCTGAAAAACATATCATTTTGATATAGATTACTAAATTCCATGTATCATATCGATACATTTGTGAAAGTACGTTGGTATTGTAAGACCTAAACTCTTTTACAAATTTAGGTGCATGCAACCAAAAACAAGATTATATGGTATTGGTTTAATCGGATCCTGAATTTACAAGTGAAATTAAGAAAGTTGGAATCCAGTGCGGACCCAGGATCTGGGGTCGCCGGTCGCATAGTCTAAGTCATCCGACCGATTTGATAATTTAAGTAACTAATTGGTCGGGTCAGACCAACAACAGAGAACAAAGTCTTTAAAATAGTACAAATTAAAGTAGATATCAAATAAATTAAAAGATTCTAAATTGAGTTGCAATTAATTAAACAAGTTAATTAAGTTAATATTAACAAGTAAGAAGTTACCTCGTACAATCTCATAGTTATGGATTGATTAGTGCATCATTTGTGACTTTAAAAACACTAAGGTATTGTTTGATTTAATGTCTAGTATCTTAATTGTTTCTAATCTCTAATTTGATCAATATAAATTTAACATCATCTCTTTATTAAACAGATCTAATAAGACATTAGACGTCTAATCACTTAAAAAACAAACGAGCCCTAAGATGTGTTGATTTTGTCTTCTCCTATTCATTTTAGCCTTCGCTGCTTGCTTCTATCTTCTGTCGCTTCTTCGCTCTTTCAGACAACACGTTTTTTCCTCACTAAAAAACGTGTGTGGGGCTAACCGACTAAGTGGATTTAATAAATTATTATTGGGTTTGGGTTATTGGGCATAAGAATTAAGGCTGGGCTTACTTTTTTTTTTTTTTTTTTTTGACTTGTTTAGGCATTTTACTTTTAATTATTTGTTTTGATTTAAGGTTATAAAATTTTATAATTAAGTTGTATACTTAAAAAATTTTCAATAATTGAATACTATAGGTGACAAACTTAAACAATAACCGGTTGCACAATTAAAATTTAAAAAAAAATTAAGTTACAAAACGATGTTATTGTGGAGGGGACGGTAGCACGTGCTACCCCTCCGGACAACATAGGTTCGCCCCTTTGGTATCAATATCAGTTTGATTAGGTTCTGGTGCTTACATTCAGTTTCATGATTTAGTTTCGACTTATATATAATATTATATATATTTTAGTACCATATCATATCATTTTACGTTATAAAATAATAAAATTTATAGATGCATTTAAAAATAATAATTTTTTAAAATCAAACAAACCTTGAATCTCAATATGATATGTTAATGCATATTTGGCATCTAACAACTTCAATGCATCTCCCCTTAAAATTACCATGGAATGTTTATCATCGGTATGTTTTGTTATTTTTGTACCATGAAAATTGAAATATGTGACTTTTATTTTCTTAAAATAAATGAACAAGTATATAAAAATGCATAAACACATTCTCTAAGCAATGAATCTCAATACATAAGCATGGTTAATAAACTCAATTAATATTTTATCAATCAAGAGCTATTTCACTAAAGTGCATAAACCCATGCTGTTAGACACATGAAACCAAAACCTAAACGTGACATTGATCATCTGTTTCCTTAAACCCTAAACTAAACAAAATTTGGTGTTACATGATTTGAAAATTTAAACTATTGCTTATAGTAAAAGTTGATTGGTTGAATATGCACTTTATAATATGATTTTGGTTAACTGAATGGTGTTTTGGTTTAAACGTATACCTTATAAGTAGGAGTGATCATAAAATTTAAATCTAAGAATCTGAAATGAAAATCAGAAAACTAGATCTAAAATTTCAGATTTGAATTCGGATTTCCGGAGTCATCGCCTGATTATATAGTTAATATAAGTTATGGATGGAGAAAAAAAAATGTAAATCACATGGTTGGGGTGGCCAAGTCAACTGTGTTGGATGGAGATGGAAAGGAAGAAGTAGGTAGTGGTAGTACAGATGGGCCAATGAGAGCATATGATGACAACTATGCTCTCCCACTCCCAATGGTTTTCAGTCTCACTTTTCAAACAAAAACCTCTCTTCCTCCTTATATAATGCCTTTTTTCCTTCTTGACCCACTCTCCCAATAACCTTATACCCCATTACCCCCCATTTTTTTTTTTTTTTTTTTTTCTTTTCAATCTCATGTCATAAAATATACAAGAAAACAAAGCTGGTTTGGTTTGTGAAGAATGGGCATTCAAAAAGATCATCTTCTTCTTAGAAGAAAACTTTTGCCTTTTTCTTTGTATACTCTGCTCTTCATAGCCATCTTTCGCTTATGCTTCTATCCCACCGCCACCACTCTCCCTTCCTCCACCCCTTCCCCTACCCCTACTCTTGATCACCTTCTCATCCTCCCCAAATCGTCTTCTCCTTCTCCTTCCAAAGGTATAATCTTTCTTTTTTTTTTTTTTTTCATTTTTTTTCATATATATACCTATGATGATGATGATGATGATGATGTTGATGTTGATGATGATCATGTTTTTTTTTTTGTTGGTTTCTATATAGTCAGTCAACCATCCATTTATTTATGAAGGGTTTCGTCTCTAATCTTCTTAATAATTAATAAAAGCATGACACAAATACAAACGGTTCATTGATTACATACAGAGAATCTTGATTTATTATATTAATTATTGGATCTTGGTTGAGTTATTGTAGAAGAAGACGAAGAAGATAGGGATGTTTGTGACTACAGCAATGGTAAATGGATCCATGACAAAAGGGGTCCATTGTACAACTCCACTTCATGTGGTACAATCAAGGATGGTCAGAACTGTGGCAGCCATGGCAGGCCAGACATGGGGTATCTCTACTGGAGATGGAACCCTAACAAGTGTCATCTCCCCAGGTTTGACCCCATCACCTTCCTTCAATTAACCAAAGACAGACACGTGGCATTCGTGGGTGACTCCATTGCTAGGAACCAACTTGAATCCCTCCTGTGTTTGCTGTCCACCGTCTCTGTTCCTAACCTTATTTTCACCAAACAAGACAACAAGTTCAGGAAATGGCATTTTGCTTCCCACAATGTTAATGTTTCAGTTTACTGGTCACCATTCCTTGTTAAGGGTATTGAGAAATCAGAAGAAACTCCTTACAACAGACTCTATTTAGATTCTGTTAATCAAGTGTGGGCTAAAGATTTGGGTGAAATGGATATGGTGGTGTTGTCCATCGGTCATTGGTTTCTTCATCCGGCTGTTTTTTACTATGGTGATGAGGTGGTAGGTTGTCATTATTGTAATGGCAAGAACCATAGTGAGGTTGGGTTCTATGATGTGTTTGGAATGGCATTCAACACCACCCTCAAGGCGTTGGTGGGGCGGCAGATGGATGTGATTGTAACGACGTTTTCGCCCGCCCATTTTGAAGGGGATTGGGATTTGTTAGAGGCTTGTTCAAAGACAAAACCTTTCGAGGAGGAGGAGGGGAGGAAGCTACAAGGAATGGACTACGAGATGAGACGACAAGAGGTGGAACAGGTGGAGGCAGCCAAGAAAATGGGAAAAAAGGAGTTTCGTTTGGAGGCGTTAGATGTGTCGAAACTAGCGTTGATGAGACCAGACGGGCATCCGGGGGCTTACATGTATCCGTTTCCTTTTGCTAATGGGAAGCCGGAGAGGCTTCCAAACGATTGTGTTCATTGGTGTTTGCCTGGGCCCATAGATACATGGAACGAGATTATGTTAGATATAATGAAAAGATGGAGCAAAAACTAGAAGAAGAAAGAGTAGCAACCAAGATTTTACATTTATTTGATATGTGTGTTATTGATTCATCATCATGTAGTCATGTATATATGACATTGCTTATATCTTTATTGATCAATTAAAGTTACATATGATCCAATTATATTATACCTATCTAGCTACATTTGTCTTTTATCAGTTTTATGATACGATGATGGTTGGTTTTCTTGGCTTGTTTTGGAATTTGTTGTTAAAGTAAACAGACAACTGTGTCTGTGTGATGATTTCAAAAGGCCTTTATTATTAATATAAATAAATAATAATTAATGCTGGCTATATATAATATAATATAATATAATATTAGGGAATAGTCCTTAAATCTTAATATGATGGTTGATAGTTAATGGGTAAGGAGACTCACATCACATGAAGTCCAAAAGCCAAGATTAAAAAAATTCATGTGCGACTCTCTTTTTGAGACTCATTCATTATGTGGAAACAAGGCCGGCCGGATCCAATGAATATAAATATATTTATTTAACGATTTCTCATCTTATATTCTTTTTAATTATAAGCTGATCCCATCAAATCAATACAACAATTATTATCTTTATATTGTCGATGACTAATAGCTTACAATTTGATAATAATAATAATAATAAATTTTATCATCAATACTAGATTATCAATACAATATATCCACCCACTCTGTTCTTCATTTGTTCCATCTTTTAAGGTCTATTATTTGATTCTCGGACAAACATAGAAAGTTGCATCGAGTAATTTAAACGCTTTGTTGCTTCTACATTGTAAGGATTTAAATGATTACGTCTGCTTTGATGTCCTCTCAAAGTCACGAGCAATTAGCAATTTAACATATACTATAAAATCTATTTATGCCATCAATAATATCAGCACTTTAAAAAAGGATTTAGGAATAGGAATGATGATCATTCAAATTGACACATTTACTTATTAACATTTTAATAATACTCATTCATCAATACTTAATACTCAATACCTTTTGAGATTGAGAAACCAGGTTATTCCATTACTTGAAATTTGCATATTCTTGATGACTATGACCAACAAAAAAGAATTAAAGAAGATGGCGTTCATTCTTTCTCTGGTTTTAAATTTAAACCAAACATGTTTCAACATTTACACTATGTTTGGTACAGAGAATTAAACATAGGGAATTGGAAATAAGAGGAATTCTCATGTTTGTCGACATGAGAATTCCTCTTATTTCCAATTCCCTATGCTTAATTCTCTGTACCAAACGCACCCTTAATTCTTGATCGATTGAAGCCTCAGTCCCAATTGAAATCAATTGGCGTGGATCTAATTTTTGTGATGTGAAATCGATTGCCAAATATGATATGTCATGATCCAACAATGAATAACGTCTTTGCATGTTCTCCGTTTTATTTCAGTGAGTCGTTCAACCACAACTAACCACCTTGAGGAGGCATTACATGTGACGGCTAAGAGTGACTATTGATTAAAATTCTGCCACCTCGTTTTCACAGTCGTTCAATTTTTGTTGGCAATCATCGAGGCCACATATGTCAACACTTTGTTTTTCTTTCTAAAAACAAAACTGAAAAGTATGTCGTTTAAGGTGATGGATATGTAATATACACATTGGTTAAAGTATTTATGGAGCCATATGTAGTTGGATAGTTTGAATAGGGTTAAAGACAAACAACAATTATTTAATTATTTTGTCAAATGTTACGTTCATATTGTCATAATCTAATCTATTCCTGACTTGCATTTTAGTCCAATCTATTATTCTAATAAATTAATAACTATGTTATAATAACTTTTAATTTTTTATATTTTATTTAAAAATGTAGTAAGCAATATTAATACCTCATAAAATACTTATTACTACAAAACTAAAATTTATAAGAAATAAATATTGTAGAATTCATAAAAGCAATCATACATGTAGAATTGTAAGGTATGTTTGGCATAACTAATTGTGAATTAGAGCTTTTAGTAGCTGATGTTTTTGAAATCTGTAGTTTTTTGAAACAAGGCTAAAAAGTGAAAACTTGTTTAGATGATTAAGTTTTAGTTTTAAGAAAAATGAGATATGCGATTATAAAGTAAGAAAAATATGAATGATTATAGAAAAGTATGAGAGAATGAAAGTAATAAAAATAAATATAGGGTAGGTAATAGAAAAATATGGGAGAGAATATGTAAATTGGTATTTTAAAAAGTGAAATGAAAATTTAAAGAATTGTCATTAAGTAAACAAGTCTTCATTTCTTTGAAAAGTGAGTTGGAAATTTTGAAAATTTTTGGTAAATAAACACAACCTTCAAACTCTTTTTTGAAACTATTTCAAACAGTTTTTCGTAAAAAAACGTTTGATAGTTTTTGTTTTTGAACTCTCAAGGGGTGCATTTGGTAAATTTCAACTTTTGATTTTGGAAATTCAAGCTCAAAATCTCCGTTTGGTAAATAAACTTTTGATTTCAACTTTTAAACTTTTGATTTAGATTTGAAGCTCTTTCAAAACGAGCTTCAACTTTTGCTAAAGCAAAATTATTTTTTTACTCTCTAAATAATTATAAACCACAACTTTTTATTAATATCAATGTATTTTTATGTCATTTAATACTAAAAACTTCAATTCTTTTACCAACCATATTTATAAAAACAAAAGGCTCCAACTATTTTAGTGCTACCGCTCTCAAAAGCTCTAGCTTATAGTCGTGCCAAACATACCAAAAAAACTCAACTCCTGTCATCGAAATGAGATCTAAAATCTTGTTCGTCAATCACACCGATAAAACATGGTATTAAACTGGCATATAATAAAAGTTAAAAGAAAAATGTGATACATAGATGGTTTATTCTTTTTGCTGTCTACCAATAATAATCGAAGGAAACCCCCACCAAATCCATCTTACCTACCACCACCAACCCAAGGGTTTTACGAACCAACTTCCTCTTTAGTCTTTATTTGTCCAGTCCAAGTTCTTAACTGGAAATCAATATTGTTCTTGTAATTGCCACTTCTTTCTCATTCATCAAGTAAGTTAAAGATTCCATCCTTTGCTCATTGAATTCATCTTTCTCGTTTGATTCAGTTTTCTTTCTATAACCTTCCTTCATTAGCTGCTTATGCATACTTCAAAATCAAGATTTTATTTGACCAAATTTCATAAATCTCATTGGCCGACCACAGCTTGGATTAATTACTTGATTCAAATCACATGGCGATAAACCCAGATGAAGAGGTATGCATTTATAAGGGTTTTTCCATTGTGTGTGTGATTTTGTCATTGACTGATTGATGATCCATTTCTTTTAGGTTGTTGTTCTTACTGAAGATAAAGGTCATGTGAGATTGATCACCTTAAACCAGCCAAGAAAACTAAATGTCATTTCATCAAACGTGGTAAACTGAACAATATATTAAACTCATCAATTTGTATCCCAATATGTATGTAAACTTCTTTTTTTTGAAGATACAAACATCACTTTTTTTTGTTAGGTTTATCTATTGGCAGAAAAACTGGAGAAATGGGAAAATGATGAAGATGCACAACTAGTGATCATCAAGGTTTGTAATCCTCATTCAAATATTGTTTACCAGAATCAAGCACCTACTAGTTTAACTCCTAACTTGTAAAAATGAGTGTGAGAAACACAGTATCTGACTCTGTTATATGGAGACAAGAAAGAAGGGGGAAAGTAATATATTCTTTTTAAAGGAGAGCTATACCTTCAAAATCATGCTTATAAAACTGAAACCGAATTCCCTACCTACCAAATATATTAGAAGGAAGCGATTTAGACGAAGAAAATCTAGTAATTTACATGTAAGCCACAATAAAAATACAGGCTTCCTGGATTCACCTGTTTTATGTTCGATTAGGGTGCAGGCCGTGCATTCTCTGCAGGTGGGGATTTGAAAATGTTCTATGATGGCAGGACATCAAGTAATTCCAACAGTCTCACTTATTGCCTTTTTGTGTTTAAAGATTTTCAGTCATTATACTACAACTTCATCTTATCTTTTGTTTAATAGGGGATTCATGTCTTGAAGTGGTATATAGATTTTATTGGCTCTGCTACCACATCCATACCTACAAGAAACCGCAGGTGCCTTTTCGTATTCAATTGGGTGATCGGCTTTTTTGAACTATTTATTCTACGTACCTTTTGACTGCAAACAAACCATCATAATTTTTACGTTTTAACTGGTTAGGTTGCTCTTGTTCATGGAATTTCCATGGGTGGAGGTGCATCACTTATGGTTCCAATGAAATTTTCAGTTGTCACAGAAAAAACGGTAACCTTTAGTTTTTCATTTGACACATATATTTGTTATTTCTGATGCATTGATTTGAATAGGTTTCCCATATTCACTTTACTTTAGGTCTTTGCCACTCCAGAAGCAAGTATCGGGTTTCATACTGATTGTGGTTTTTCATACGTCCTTTCTCGTCTTCCAGGGCATTTGGGTATATATCCAACTGATCTTACAATGTTTCAGACAAACAAATTACCACCAATGAATTTTCTTGACGATCCAATTCAAAGGAGCAAGATTTATAGAAGAAAGAGCGAAAAAATGGTCAAATAAATGATGATTATATTTCGATGGTTTTGTTGTAGGTGAATACTTTGCGTTAACCGGGGCACGGTTAAGTGGCGAGGAGCTGGTTGCAGCTGGGTTAGCGACACATTTTGTTCCTTTAAATGTGAGTTTGAACTTAGAATCTAAACAGTTACTTTAAAAAACCCTTGGGTTTTAAATGATGTAACTTTCATTCATTCTCAGAAATTATTGGCGTTGGAAAACCATCTGGTAAGCTTGAACTCTGGCAATGAGGATGCAGTGAAAGCTGCTATTGAAAGTTTCTCTTCAGATGTTCAGATTAGTGAAGAAAGTGTCTTAAACAAGTAATTATTCTTTGATCAAGAATCAGAGTTTCTTGGATTGGAAAATGTACATGAAACTGAATCACTGACGTTGAGCTGAATGCAGGCGGTCGATAATCGATGAGTGTTTTTCAAAGGATTCTGTAGAAGAGATCCTTGATTCATTTGTGAGTTCCCTTTTTCAGTTGATTATCCATGAAAGTGTGAAGATTTACACAAGAGTTTCTTCTTGTGTTATGATAAAAATTCATTTGTAACTTTCACAGGAAGAAGAGTCAAGAAAGGAAGGAAATGGATGGATATTACCGGTGCTTAAAGGCTTAAAACGATCGTCTCCTTCTGGTTTAAAGATAACATTGAGATCGGTAAGTTCCTTCAAATTAGGGGACACAAGCCTAAAATGCCGAACCTTGAAAGCCGAGTGAATTGAAGTAAACTGGTGATTTTGTTGGCTGGTTATTGGGATATCAGAATTGTATCAGGTTCAAATGATGTGCAAAAGTTGGACCCGTATAGGGGTGTGTTGTAATTTGTGGTTTCCATCAAAATGAAACCAAACCATTCCCTGATTGCGGATGTTTCTACTATAAGACTGATCATGACCGCATCTGTGTGGCAGATTCGGGAAGGTAGGAAGCAAACACTATCAGCATGCTTAAAGAAAGAATTTAGACTGACAATTAATATACTCCGGACCATGATCTCTGGTGATGTTTATGAGGTATTATTCGTCCTTCGTATGACAGATATACAACATGAAATTGAAATGATGTTTCCTTATTTCTTTTTGGCAACAAACAGGGTATCCGAGCTCTTACCATAGACAAAGACAACTCTCCGAAGGTAACTTATATATGATGGTAGCTGGGAAACTATTATATAGTAGAAACACTCACTTTGTTTATTGAAATTGAAAATGAAATTGAAATTGCAGTGGGATCCTCCTAGTCTTGGGGAAGTGGATAGCAACAAGTTAGATGCCATTTTCCAGCCATTTGAAGAAGCTCTGGAGCTCAATATTCCAGACAAGGAAGCAAACAGGTAAAGAGAACTTCTCTATAGCTTGTAAATCATTAATCATGCATATGGATGAGGTTGAAGATGATGACTGCGAGTTGTTTGTGCAGGTGGAGCGGCAAGTATGAGGATTCAGTGTACGCGTGCATGATTAAATAAAACGATGTTATTAATGTTGTTGAATGAATAAACTTAACAAACTACGTCGACATCTACGTCTACTATGTGACCAATGGGTGGGAAGTTTGATTCATTCAGTTATTTGAAGTTTGAGGGGGGTATACTTTCATAGTGTCATATGTATCAATAAATTACTTGAAGACATTCATGAGTTCTTACATGTTATGGTGGTTTCTTGGCATTTTCCTAACCATGAGGTTAATGCAGTAAAAAAGTAAAGTTGGGTAATCAAGAAAGTCAGTAATAATTCCTTTCCAACTTTGATGTGAAATCGTCGTCAAAATGTGAGTTCCAAGTGCATCTATTACTGCAGATTCACAGAATGAAATGATAATTCCTCCTTTACTTAACTCTACGTCTTTGCAACTCCACAAACATGTTTCGGGTTTTTAGTACATCCAACTATTCTGACATTCTGTCAAACAAATAACTTTGCTACATGTTTTTTTTGACGATCATTTATATTACAAATTTATGTCAAAAATAATAATATTAACTTGATAATAATATAAACTACAACTAAATTATATAAATATACTTTAAAAAGCTCAAATAAAAATTTATAAAGAATACTTAAGTATGCGATAATTTGTTAAAAATATCTAACAAAATTTATCAAATTATAAATACATGTTATATATTAATCTTTTCCTGATAAATCTTTCAAGTTTGAATTCTTCAATAATAAGATTCATAAAGTATATCATTCACTAATATTTGTAGTAACTTAATCTAGTTTATTGCTTTTAAATTGTACAATATTTGATATATGCGTGATGAATTGTAAATGATATCGTATACCGACAAATTTGGCAAAGTTTTTGATAAGTTTTTTTATTATTGATAAACATATTTTATTATAAGAACTGGTTTAATATTAAAACTTAAATAGAAAACACAATGAATTAAACAATTAGTAACTATTAACAGATAATGGATTACACAATATTATATATATTAAAACTGGGCATTCAAAATTTCAAAGAACCGGGTCCTAGGACCAGACTTTGAGCTTTTTCAGGCTTTGGACTAAATCAGGCCTAGGATCGGGCTTAGGCCGGGGCCGATTAAAATGAATAAAATAAAAGACCATTAGGGACTATTCGGGTTTAATAGGACCTAGGATCGAGCTTTAATGGATTAGGCTCATTCAGACTTTTTTCGTTTGGGCCTAGGACCGGTATCGGCCCTGGGCCTTTGTGTGCATCTTTATTGGTGAGGATGACTGTATCACAAATCTGCTAAAACTCGTTGCACCTAATTCCTGCCGGCCAAAGACCTTTAATAACTATTTTCTCTTATGTTGCTTTAGCTTTGGTTCTTGTCCCTCAGTGCTGACAAAACCTACTACTCTTCACAAAGGCGCTTCCGTTCTCGTTGTTTACCGATTTCAAATCCAGCTTGAGCATTCACGATATTCCCACTCAAACTATGAAGGCATATTAACAGACAATATATCATGTTTAGTTAGTTGATTCGGTTTCCTTAGTCACTTTGTATTTAGTTTATATAAAGGGTTGGATGCTGAAAGATTTTGCGTGTTGGATATCAATTAATTAATATCTAGTGGCATATCACTATAGGGTTATACATACATGCACCACCGAACCATTTCATACTTAATCATTGGATGATAAAGTTGATCGAAAGCTTAGGCTCCAATTTGTAATATTTGATATTATTGAATGAATAATATTTAATGGATAATCATAAATGTTATTAGATAATATTATAATTTTATATATGGATAAATGCATACTAGTGGATAATTAAGAGAATTATTTATCTAGTCTTTAACTAAACCAACAACTAAATGGATAGGGATTAAATGAGTTATAAATAGGGGTTAACGTTGTGTTCCACAACTCATTTACGACAGGAAAATGATAGACCGGTTCAATGAGTACTCCCAGTTTGCGACTCACCACATCGCCACCGAGCAGCGAAAGGTTGATGCATTCGTTGATGGACTGCGAGCTGACATCAGAGAATTCGTTGGGATGCACGAGATGCCTACATTTGCCAGAGCATTGGAGATGGCCCGCATAAGGGAGCGGGAGATAGCCAAGCAAAGAGAGGACCCATTCGTTCAGCGCAGGCGTGCAAGGACTCCCGAGCAGTCCTCGAGAGATCGGAGGTATTCCAGAGACGAATCCAGGGAGCGGCGTTCGGGCCAGAGTTCAAGAGATAGACGAGATAGAGATAGAGACAGAGACAGAGACAGGGATAGGGAGCGGAGGTCGAGTGGACCAGGGCGGAGCCAGCGATCAGATAGTCAGAGTCAGAGGCAGAGTTCGAGATATACAGGGCAGAGTCAGAGCAGTGTAGGGCAGAGGCCTCGAGATGGGAGCGATAGGGGAGACAGTTCGGTTGGAGATCGGGAGTGCCCGAGATGCCACCGACGCCATAGTGGGCCGTGCGTGCCCAGGTGCTATCGACGCGGTCAGCGTGGGCATGCTGCCGCCACGTGTACAGTCCCAGAGCCGTTGTGCTTCCGTTGTGGGAGACCGGGGCACAGAGTACGAGATTGTCCAGAGATGGGGCCAGCGATGCAGGGTATGAGTTCCAGTGGGGCCAGAGCTGAGCCGTCGTCATCCGGTCGTCATGACTCTAGAGCACGGGGTCGGGTTTTTCAGGCGACCGCAGAGGAAGCTCGAGATGCTACTGATGTGATTCCGGGTATGTTTTTCTGAGCTTGCTCGAGTGTGTGTCAGTTGTGGGGCGGGCTATTGGGCTATGTCTGTGATAAGTGTATGTGTTCTGTTGCGTGTGATTGCGAATGTGTTTGTGACTGTGGGATTCAGTGACAGAGGGGCGGGATTGTGTGTATGGGCTGAATGGGGTCGTCATGTTTGGGGTGTATATGTGGAGTCAATGTGTTAGATAAGGGTTTATTGTGAGTTGAGCCTTTGAGTTCAGAATTGTGCTATGATTAGTGGATTAATCATGTTGAGTTGTGTGAATTATATGAATAATTATTGTGATGTGCTAGTGGATTGATCAACCCTGATAGTGGATTGTCATATTGATAGTGGATTATCATATTAATAGTGGATTTAAATTCTTGTGTGTGCTATCCCTATCTGTGATATTGTGCTTTGCGAGATGCGTTTATCTGGGTGGTGAAAAGAGTTGAGAATTTTGTTGTGATAGTGGATTAATCTATTGAGAGTGGATTTAATCCCTTTATGAATTTAACCGTGTTTATGAGTTTGCGTTTAGTGATTCGATGGAAATATCTTTATGTGTTGTGTTAGTGGATGATCTATATAGAGTTATGCGAGTATGTGATGAGAGAGAGCGAAGACCGATGGATTGAGATCATATGTGGATTGAGTGGCTTATGAGGTGACGCCACGTGAAGATTATGTGAATAGGGGATATACCAGTTGCCGATATGTGAATTAGGGGATTTAACCGAGTTATTAGTGGATTGCCTAAATTGAGCTAAAGATTTGAGGGAATTGACTTACTTCGAGAGTTGAAATGAAGATGTGCGATAGTGATGATTGTGTCATTCAGAGTTCAAATGCGAATTTATCAAGAGAGTTGATAATTATATCGAGAGTGTGAGTCAACGTTTCGGGGATTTAACTTAGAGATGTATAATTGCGAATGAGTTTGCGATAGATTCCGGGGACGGAATCTTTTTAAGAGGGGAGGATTTGTAACATCCCATTTTCGTGATAATTGCGTGTAATTATTTTAGTGGATATTTAAATAATTAATATCGTGTTGGACCAATGAGATCCCGAGTAGTGGATTGATACGTGTCGGGCTACGAGTTACGTGTCACCGGGTTGCGATATTCGTGGATTAATTGTGTTTATGAGTTCGTGGATTTAAATGGGTTAAGTGGATTTTAATTGTGAAAATAGGGTATCGGGTTCGGGTTTATGGGTTGGAACCCGCCTAAAATAGAAAGGATATGTACGTACCCTCCTTTTCTTCCTTTCCCTTTTTAGAAAATGTGCAAGTGTGTGTGAAATCAGTGTGTGTGTGTACTGGGTTTTCTTGGAGCAGCAACATCAGCCCCATGAGTTGAGTTTGAAGTGCTGAAATTCATCCCTTGCTTCCATCCTTGAGTTTGAAGGTTTCAAAGGTAAGAAATCATGGTTTTGGGGTTGTTAAATTCGTGTATGTATGTGATGAATTCGTGGGTTTAATTGCTGAAGTGATATAAGAGATTATGTATGAGTTTTGTGAAGCTATGATGCTGAAAATCGGAGATTTTGGGGGGTATTTCACCCCTGGCCGAAGCAGAGCAGCGAACGGGAAGAAGAAGAAGACGCCAGGGAGCGCGGTCGCGCTCAGGGGGAGCGTGGCCGCGACGCGAGGTGCAGGGGCGCGGGCGAGTTTGGGGCAGGAGCGCGGGTGCGATCGGGGCTTGGGGGTCCGGGTTCGGTTTCTGGTTTGGGGGCTGGATTCTTGTGGGATTTGGGGTCGGTTTTGGGTATTTGGGTCCCGTTGGGGGTGTTTTTGAGTCGGGGCTCCGTTGGGTTTGCTTTTGAGTTCGGGTCGGGTTCCGTTTGAGATGTTGAGTCGTATTTCGTTGGGTTTCCGGGATATTGTTGATATTGTTTTTGGGTCGGGTTTTCATCGGGATTTTGGGGTTCGGTTGAGATCGTGGTCAACATTTTGATCGGGTTTTCGGGGCTTCGGGTCGGTTATGAGTTGAGTTATAAATTGTTATGTGTATCCTTTGAAATGAGTTTGTGCTAACGGTTGGGATCCGTGCGATTTCAGGGACGAGTCAGCGAGCCGAGCCGAGTCAGAGATTCCGGGATTAGTGGATCGACCAGGTGAGTACCCGAGTCTTTTCCAAACGAGCGCTCCGTTTTCTGAGTTGTACCGTGTTATTTGTGTATATTGTGCTATACTGTGTATGAGACAGGGACGTGGGCGCCAGGTATGATTCTATTTCCCACATATGTGTTATATGTGTGCATGAGATGAGATCCAGTCCGGGGGTCCGTGATGAGTTCCATACGGACGGTGATTCGCGATGTGAGATCGCGTGGGTTGACTGTCCCTAACAGTCCTTGGAGCGTGTATACACGGCAGGGCCTGTAGCCGGTTCGCGCCCGTGCTACAGGGTTGTGGCTAACCACCGGTGCGCACGGTCGTTAGCTGGGGAGGAGTCCCCTTCAGTGATATTGTGTGCAGGGCCTCGGATCTCATGCTGAGTGTTCATTCCTGCTTTATACTGCTGATTGCCAGGGACAGAGATTGAGCTTGTGTTGTGTGTATGTGCTACGTGTTCGCATGTTATGTGTTTACTGTGCAGAGTCTAACCCTCGAGTACTCACGAGCTTTCGAGCTTACGTATTCGAGTCTTCCGTGTTCAGGGTTTCAGTGAAGGGTTCAGTAGCTGTGCTTGTAGATCTGGGAGCAGAGATTATCTGGAAGGCTTTGTGCTAGTTTAGTGTAGCGATCTGTACAGTTCAACTTATGTGATTAGTGGATTATATGTTAACAGTGTTTATGTAAAAGGTTTAAATTATCAGTGAATTCTGTTTATCCTGTGACATGTGTTTAATAGAGCATTGCGATGCTGCCACCTGTGTATTGTAATGACGTGGCATTTCCGGGATCGGGGAGGGTGTTACAGCATGGTATCAGAGCTTGTGGTTTGAAGTCTGAGTATCATTAGTGGATGCTTAACTTAAACCTTGTTTCGATTCATGGGGAATCCATTGCGATTGACATTAGTGGAATCAACTGACCTGGCTTAGTGTATAACGCTGGGTGATCTATCTGTGGTTCTCAATTGTTTTGGTTTGTGCAGATAGTTATGGCAGATCAGGGCGAGGGATCCGGCGCGGGTAAGCTGCCAGAGGACGAGTTCATTCGCAAGTCAGAGCTTCTGGGGGTATTGACTGAGTTTTACAGACAGCAAAGAGAACAGGAGCGGGAGCAGGATCAGGGTATGGGATCACGTGCTGGGGGTGGTCAGGATACGGGTACGGGTGCTTCTTCATCTATGTCTCGCCGAGGGGGTTCGTTTAAGGATTTCATGACCGGGAACCCGCCAGAGTTTAGAGGCGGGGGTGAGCCAGGGATGGCTATGGCATGGGAGCGTGAGGTGGAGGCTGCCTTTAGAGTTGCGCACGTGGAGCCGAGAGATATGGTCGGTTATGCGACCTATCTGTTGAGGGGAGAGGCGTCACAGTGGTGGCAGTCTATAGAGTCAGCGATGACTTCTTCCGCGGCGTATGCGATGACGTGGGATCAGTTTAGAGCCATGTTCGAGCTGCAGTACATTCCTAGAGACGAGAGGCGGGAGATGGAGCGGCGATTCCTACATCTACAGCAGGGAGAGATGACGGTGCAACAGTATGTAGACCGGTTCAATGAGTACTCCCAGTTTGCGACTCACCACATCGCCACCGAGCAGCGAAAGGTTGATGCATTCGTTGATGGACTGCGAGCTGACATCAGAGAGTTCGTTGGGATGCACGAGATGCCTACATTTGCCAGAGCATTGGAGATGGCCCGCATAAGGGAGCGGGAGATAGCCAAGCAAAGAGAGGACCCATTCGTTCAGCGCAGGCGTGCAAGGACTCCCGAGCAGTCCTCGAGAGATCGGAGGTATTCCAGAGACGAATCCAGGGAGCGGCGTTCGGGCCAGAGTTCAAGAGATAGACGAGATAGAGATAGAGACAGAGACAGAGACAGGGATAGGGAGCGGAGGTCGAGTGGACCAGGGCGGAGCCAGCGATCAGATAGTCAGAGTCAGAGGCAGAGTTCGAGATATACAGGGCAGAGTCAGAGCAGTGTAGGGCAGAGGCCTCGAGATGGGAGCGATAGGGGAGACAGTTCGGTTGGAGATCGGGAGTGCCCGAGATGCCACCGACGCCATAGTGGGCCGTGCGTGCCCAGGTGCTATCGACGCGGTCAGCGTGGGCATGCTGCCGCCACGTGTACAGTCCCAGAGCCGCTGTGCTTCCGTTGTGGGAGACCGGGGCACAGAGTACGAGATTGTCCAGAGATGGGGCCAGCGATGCAGGGTATGAGTTCCAGTGGGGCCAGAGCTGAGCCGTCGTCATCCGGTCGTCATGACTCTAGAGCACGGGGTCGGGTTTTTCAGGCGACCGCAGAGGAAGCTCGAGATGCTACTGATGTGATTCCGGGTATGTTTTTCTGAGCTTGCTCGAGTGTGTGTCAGTTGTGGGGCGGGCTATTGGGCTATGTCTGTGATAAGTGTATGTGTTCTGTTGCGTGTGATTGCGAATGTGTTTGTGACTGTGGGATTCAGTGACAGAGGGGCGGGATTGTGTGTATGGGCTGAATGGGGTCGTCATGTTTGGGGTGTATATGTGGAGTCAATGTGTTAGATAAGGGTTTATTGTGAGTTGAGCCTTTGAGTTCAGAATTGTGCTATGATTAGTGGATTAATCATGTTGAGTTGTGTGAATTATATGAATAATTATTGTGATGTGCTAGTGGATTGATCAACCCTGATAGTGGATTGTCATATTGATAGTGGATTATCATATTAATAGTGGATTTAAATTCTTGTGTGTGCTATCCCTATCTGTGATATTGTGCTTTGCGAGATGCGTTTATCTGGGTGGTGAAAAGAGTTGAGAATTTTGTTGTGATAGTGGATTAATCTATTGAGAGTGGATTTAATCCCTTTATGAATTTAACCGTGTTTATGAGTTTGCGTTTAGTGATTCGATGGAAATATCTTTATGTGTTGTGTTAGTGGATGATCTATATAGAGTTATGCGGGTATGTGATGAGAGAGAGCGAAGACCGATGGATTGAGATCATATGTGGATTGAGTGGCTTATGAGGTGACGCCACGTGAAGATTATGTGAATAGGGGATATACCAGTTGCCGATATGTGAATTAGGGGATTTAACCGAGTTATTAGTGGATTGCCTAAATTGAGCTAAAGATTTGAGGGAATTGACTTACTTCGAGAGTTGAAATGAAGATGTGCGATAGTGATGATTGTGTCATTCAGAGTTCAAATGCGAATTTATCAAGAGAGTTGATAATTATATCGAGAGTGTGAGTCAACGTTTCGGGGATTTAACTTAGAGATGTATAATTGCGAATGAGTTTGCGATAGATTCCGGGGACGGAATCTTTTTAAGAGGGGAGGATTTGTAACATCCCATTTTCGTGATAATTGCGTGTAATTATTTTAGTGGATATTTAAATAATTAATATCGTGTTGGACCAATGAGATCCCGAGTAGTGGATTGATACGTGTCGGGCTACGAGTTACGTGTCACCGGGTTGCGATATTCGTGGATTAATTGTGTTTATGAGTTCGTGGATTTAAATGGGTTAAGTGGATTTTAATTGTGAAAATAGGGTATCGGGTTCGGGTTTATGGGTTGGAACCCGCTTAAAATAGAAAGGATATGTACGTACCCTCCTTTTCTTCCTTTCCCTTTTTAGAAAATGTGCAAGTGTGTGTGAAATCAGTGTGTGTGTGTACTGGGTTTTCTTGGAGCAGCAACATCAGCCCCATGAGTTGAGTTTGAAGTGCTGAAATTCATCCCTTGCTTCCATCCTTGAGTTTGAAGGTTTCAAAGGTAAGAAATCATGGTTTTGGGGTTGTTAAATTCGTGTATGTATGTGATGAATTCGTGGGTTTAATTGCTGAAGTGATATAAGAGATTATGTATGAGTTTTGTGAAGCTATGATGCTGAAAATCGGAGATTTTGGGGGGTATTTCACCCCTGGCCGAAGCAGAGCAGCGAACGGGAAGAAGAAGAAGACGCCAGGGAGCGCGGTCGCGCTCAGGGGGAGCGTGGCCGCGACGCGAGGAGCAGGGGCGCGGGCGAGTTTGGGGCAGGAGCGCGGGTGCGATTGGGGCTTGGGGGTCCGGGTTCGGTTTCTGGTTTGGGGGCTGGATTCTTGTGGGATTTGGGGTCGGTTTTGGGTATTTGGGTCCCGTTGGGGGTGTTTTTGAGTCGGGGCTCCGTTGGGTTTGCTTTTGAGTTCGGGTCGGGTTCCGTTTGAGATGTTGAGTCGTATTTCGTTGGGTTTCCGGGATATTGTTGATATTGTTTTTGGGTCGGGTTTTCATCGGGATTTTGGGGTTCGGTTGAGATCGTGGTCAACATTTTGATCGGGTTTTCGGGGCTTCGGGTCGGTTATGAGTTGAGTTATAAATTGTTATGTGTATCCTTTGAAATGAGTTTGTGCTAACGGTTGGGATCCGTGCGATTTCAGGGACGAGTCAGCGAGCCGAGCCGAGTCAGAGATTCCGGGATTAGTGGATCGACCAGGTGAGTACCCGAGTCTTTTCCAAACGAGCGCTCCGTTTTCTGAGTTGTACCGTGTTATTTGTGTATATTGTGCTATACTGTGTATGAGACAGGGACGTGGGCGCCAGGTATGATTCTATTTCCCACATATGTGTTATATGTGTGCATGAGATGAGATCCAGTCCGGGGGTCCGTGATGAGTTCCATACGGACGGTGATTCGCGATGTGAGATCGCGTGGGTTGACTGTCCCTAACAGTCCTTGGAGCGTGTATACACGGCAGGGCCTGTAGCCGGTTCGCGCCCGTGCTACAGGGTTGTGGCTAACCACCGGTGCGCACGGTCGTTAGCTGGGGAGGAGTCCCCTTCAGTGATATTGTGTGCAGGGCCTCGGATCTCATGCTGAGTGTTCATTCCTGCTTTATACTGCTGATTGCCAGGGACAGAGATTGAGCTTGTGTTGTGTGTATGTGCTACGTGTTCGCATGTTATGTGTTTACTGTGCAGAGTCTAACCCTCGAGTACTCACGAGCTTTCGAGCTTACGTATTCGAGTCTTCCGTGTTCAGGGTTTCAGTGAAGGGTTCAGTAGCTGTGCTTGTAGATCTGGGAGCAGGGATTATCTGGAAGGCTTTGTGCTAGTTTAGTGTAGCGATCAGTACAGTTCAGCTTATGTGATTAGTGGATTATATGTTAACAGTGTTTATGTAAAAGTTTTAAATTATCAGTGAATTCTGTTTATCCTGTGACATGTGTTTAATAGAGCATTGCGATGCTGCCACCTGTGTATTGTAATGACGTGGCATTTCTGGGATCGGGGAGGGTGTTACATCTAGCATTCTAGTTTAAAGGTGAAGTGTGTAAATTGTCTACAGTTTTTTTATGTGTTAATTCCACATCAATGACGTTATTTATACGAATTCTAAACCTCCAATGGTTTGATTATGTTTTATGATTACACAAATCGATTCAAGATGGTTTAAACGTTTTTTTTTTAATTCCATGATGTTAAAAGTTTTACTAAAACTGTGTTTAAAGCCTTCAAATGCAAAGGATATATTGGGGGGAAAGTATATTTGTAATAGTTATATTTTATAAAACTATCACTCATCATTTTATAAAATTATTTAACCTGTTATGTAATATTTTTTTTTATATATACTCATAATTTTATTTATGATTATACATTTATTGCGCTGGTCGGAAGATACATGTTTCCTTTGTCGATGGGATGGGTTTATCCATAGACAGAAAAGACAACAAGCAATCTCCCCTCTTCCATTCCAAAACTTCCCATGGCCGCAAAATCATTCTCTTTTTCCTCCTCCGTTGACCTCCACCACCATAATCTCCAAACCCACCACCATCTCCGCCACCAACCACCGCATTCCAAAACCCTCATCAGAAACCCCAACATCTTACCTAAATCCACACCTCGTTTTAATCTCATCCTCACTTGCTCCTCCTCTCAATCATCATCATCGTCAACCCTCCAAGAAAACCCACTTCCCACCGGCAATTTCCTCTCAAACCCTGATCTCAGAAAGCTCCAATTCCTCCAAAATTTCAAAATCTTCCACAAATTACCATCCGGGTCCATGCTGTTAATCCGTGTGATGCAAGAACAAGAAATGGACATGACTGTTGGGTTGCTGGCTGAATCTTTTGCAGAATCTATGTTGTTGCCTAAGGCTTATGTGAAGCTCTTGGCTTATTTGGTGAAACAGTATTTGATTGAGAGGAAAGCTTTGATGCCTCACGCTGCCACTTTGATTGCGTTTCATAGAAGAAATACCGATGATGCAATGACTATTGAAGAAGATATTCAATTAGCAGGGACTGTGGAAGTTAGTTTTGATAAGCTGGGGGCTAACGTTTCACCTCCAACTCCCACCCCTCCAAAGAATGCGCCTTATATTTGTAATATGACTGTCAAGAAGTCTCTAAGAAGGTACCTTCTCTTCTCTTTTGTGTCTTCTTTCTTGACTAAAATTTACTTCTTCAGTTCCATACTTGGTACGATAAAGTGCAATACTCTTACATACGAGAGTGCATTTGGCTACCTGGATGAAATTTTAAAGAAAATGGAATTTAAAACGGTCGTTATTAGGGTGTTTGGTATAGGTAGATAGAAGATAGTTATTAGGGTTGGCCAAATGAAACGTTGAAATTTAAATTCATTTATCAATAACTTGGATTTTGATGGAATAAAAACAAAAAATATAACTCCATATCTTTATAGTCCAAAATTTCAAATGTTGTTACTTCAAATTTCATTTCACGAGCCAAATGGCTTCTTAGGATATGATTAGTTTGCCAAAGGAAATTATAAGGTTTAGTGTATTTGATGGGATTTGAGAAGCACTAGGTTTGAAATTCAAGAAAGCAAAAACCATGCTGAGTTAGCAAAAGCTTCTATGTTAAACCATTATTATTGAAAAGCTATTCTTTTTGGTTATTTTGCCTTATTCAGAACTCGATTATTTCAACTTAAGCAATCTTAATTGGTTCTTGCAATCAAAATGTAAATTTATAGAAATATAACCAACATGACCTATTTTAAATTTGAGAAGTGGTTTGTGTATAATGACTTTCAGACAGGGGATCGGTTGGCATCTTTTGAAAGCAAGTGAGGAACTTATTTCACAAATGAGTTCGGTGAGAGAGGTTTACTTGCACTGTAGAATGATCGATTCAGGTCCATTTAAGATGTATTCAAAGGCAGGATACACCATCTTCAAAACTGACAGCATCTTGATCCTTTTAACATTACAAAGACGTAAGCATTTAATGTGCAAACAACTTCCTCCTGCCTCAAATATCATTTCAGAGACAAATACGTTGTATACTGATGAGACGAATCTTGCACCAACGGATGTCTAGAGGTATTGATGAAGGGATTCTTGAGGTTTTGGTTATTTGGTCAAGATTTTCGTTCGTACTTTGTTTGAAGTAAACTGTCGGAGATAAGTTTTTCTCTTAGAAGTTGATTTGGCTCATTCTTGTGATACAACCTTCTCAAACAGATGGATTTCGAAGATTAAAGAAGAGCTGACAGTTGGAGTCACATATCAACTGTACAAGTACTTGCTAGGGCACTCCTGCCATCTTCGAAACATAGCCATGAGGTACAATGACTAAAGCTCTATGCCAAGTGTATTATAGTAACATGTTTATTTTATGTTTTTTTCTCATATTAGAATGTATATCCATGACACATAAGAAACACATGTTATTATTCTTACTAACATGTGAAGGCACATGATGTTTACTAAAAATCAAAGCCAAGACAGAAGAAATATCATTTCTGGATCAAATATCAATTTTCTCGTACTTTCTTTATAAACTTTTGCTGGTTTTTCAAGTTCTTTAGAAAAACACCAAAATCTTCAATGGGATTATGCTATAGTTGATTTGTTTGGTAGTATAGACGATTCTATCAATTTCTCATAACATTCTAAATGCATGCAACGCCATGCCCAGGCCTTTAGAGTTTGTATAAATGATGATCTGGAGTTCTTTCACACATTCTTCCATTGATGGTCTTTCATTACTGTCAACACGCACACATCGTGATGCTAAGTTTGCATACATGGCTACTGACTCGATTGTGTATGAACTTCGGTTCATCTCTGGATCTATGACCTTTCGCAACCTCTTTTTGTCATTCAGTATATGTCTAACCTGCAATTTTCCACAAATACCTATGGTAACATCTAGATCATCATAAGGTCTGAAATAATAATAGAAAAAACAAACCTGCAGTACAAGATTTTGATCATTGGGTCCTTGGTTGAGGTCCACGGCTCTACGTCCAGTTAAAAGTTCAAGCAGAACAACTCCAAATGCATACACATCGCTTTGTAAAGTGAGTTTGCCCGTCTGTTAGCAACATAGCCTCTACTAAGTTAAAAAGTAACCGTTGCGATTTAAAAATCCAAATTAAAATGAAAGCTGATGTGGTACTTAAGTAACAAGACTACAGATTATCTATATCACACTACTTACTAACGATCAGTGGATATGATGTGCAACACATTCATGCCTGTCATGTTTCTAATCTTAGATTTTTGTTTCTATGATTAGATTGAACTTTTTGATTTTGTTGGGGATCCTCATAATGTTTCTATTGATGGAAACGTCAGTGATGTTACCAATTTAGGTAACCCAGATCAGAACCACGATGAAGTTGAAGATCCTGATACTGGTTGTCATAGATTAAATGAAATTAATGCTTACCGATGTATATTCAGGGTCAAAATAGCCAAATGTACCAAGCACTCTTGCAGTCACATGAGTTTCTTGACCCTCAGGCATTAACTTAGCGAGACCGAAATCCGATATCTGTGAAAATCATCCAATTACTAACTTTAGGAAGTAGGAACTGAAACATAAAGAAATGAAGACTGTTATAATACTACCTACCTTTGCTTCGTAGTCATCACTCAGAAGAATGTTGGTTGATTTGAAGTCTCTATGTACAACAGGAATTCCAACAGCAGAACTTGAATGTAAATAAGCAAGTCCTCTTGCTGCACCAATTGCCACTTTAAGCCTCAGAGGCCAATCCATGATCTTTTCCCCAATTCCTGTAATCAGTTTTTATCAGTGATTATGTGAGCCAGAAGGATATGAACCTGGTGCACCAAGGTTCCTCGGTTAATTTTGCTAGACTTCAATAGGAAAGTCTTTGTAAACGGTCTGACAGTATTTTGTAGAGAGTCTGTTTCACTCAAAACATCTAACATACCACTCAATGTTTAGACTTTTGGACTTTTCATTGATTTAGAATAGCTAGCGGTTATCGAGTGTTCTATCTAGCCCTGATCATATATAAAGGTTAAATGATATTTGGTCAAATGTTTTAACTATAGGACTTTCTAAATTTGGAATATTAGCCTTGTTTGGCTTGCATAATGAAATTTGAAGGAATTGAAATCTAGATTATACTATATAGTATGTTATGAATTGTTAGGACCCTTACTTCTATTACAAATAGCTAGGAATGATGAATTATTTCAAGCATAGAATTTAAACAAATTTTTATTCATTCATTTTGTAATGCAATATTTCGAAAACACTATAAAGAAATTCTAATTCCTTCAAGTGCATTATGTATTTATATGAGCCAAATGGGGCTTATGGTTGACCTTAACCGGCTTTTCTTATGAGGTAGAGGTTCAAACACGCTGATTTGGTTATGATTTTTATTTTTATTTTTTTAGATTGCTCAAATGAAATCCTTAAGGGAGAATTAAAAAGACAAAGACGATCGAACCATTCAAGTGATCTTGTAGGTTTCCTTTGTGCATGTATTCATATACCAGAAACCTGTGCTTCCCATCTGCACAATAGCCTATCAATGAAACAAGATTTGGATGATCCAATCTGCTCAGAATATCAACCTCAACCCGGAACTCACGCTCCCCTTCTGCTGCTTTAAATGGCGGCAACTCCATTTTCTTGATCGCCACAACCTTCGAATATGGAAATTCATGATTCTTAATCCCTCATTTCTTTTTGTTTTTTTTGTTCTTAATTAATATGATCATATCCAATCTTAATCAATATTATATGTGATCAATTTGTCTCGTTTCCTTTATGAAATTCAACACATGATTATGAGTTTCTGAAAACTTACCTCACCAGACTGCAGCTTTCCCTTGTAAACCTTGCCAAATCCTCCTTTTCCTAGCAGATGGTCTTCACTGAAAGAACACGTTGCCTCTTCCATTTCCTTGAGTGTATAAACAGATGATCCGTGGGGCCTCTTTGGAGGCGGGCTTTGATTCTTTTGATCGTTGTCAAGTTTCCAATACTCCACAGGTCTATAAACCCCTGAAAATGAAGAAAAATCATCACTCACCATTACAAGTTGAAGAAATTTGGGCAAGAAAACTTACATGGATCAAGATGATCATCAGACTTGCTTCTCCTTCGTTTGTTCCAAGCTGAAACCAATCCAAATGGCATGATGACCACTTACCTTTAGTCGCTGAAACACACCTAACCTCAACCTTAACCTTAACCTATGTTAGTTTCCAAAAACAAAGCAATACATGGGAAACTGGAAACAACAAACAATAATCTTTGGTAGCATATGAAAGATAGTCGAGTGGTAGAATCGCAACCGTATTCGGAGTAAGTGTAAAGTTAGTGTAGATTATAATATAAATGGAGAATACTCAACTCCACCAGCCTTTAACAACCTTTTTCACTTGAAGTAGAAGAAAAAGCAATGAACAGGAAAGGAAATATATTATTATCTATCACAAATTAAGGAAATATATGTATATATATATGGAGTAATGAATTTGTTACCTATGGCAGGCAGATGCAGGCTATGGAATTGGAGAAGTAGGGTTGCTTGGTTGGTAAATTGGCCTTTGAAAATGAAAGAAGAACTGAAATTTCCCTCCCAACCCTTTTTTTTCCAATACAGAAACTGCTCATCCACCATGACGTACAACTTCCATTACATGACGTACAAGTCTCTTTGGCATTATTGAGCATTGAACAAAGTATTTGGCT
The DNA here is from genome assembly GCA_020465985.1 of Centrapalus pauciflorus. NCBI lineage: Eukaryota > Viridiplantae > Streptophyta > Magnoliopsida > Asterales > Asteraceae > Centrapalus > Centrapalus pauciflorus. The sequence continues at coordinate 201,688 of JAANYP010002579.1, forward strand.
GATATTTGAATTTCATGGTAGAGATGGAGAGTGTTATGGTTGGTTGGTTGGCTGGTCTTTTTCGGAGTTTTCTTTAATCATTTTCCTCAGCTCGCATACCATTAATCTTATATTAATTTCGTTTTTTTTTTTACTTCATTATGTTTCTTGAAATCCAATCCGTATATGATTATTTTCCTTAATTTCATACAAAATTTCCACTGATTTATATCTATAATATTATCTTATAAAGATTTAATCATGTTGTTATGTTTCATCAAGACTTGAAATTTAAATCTCCAACTCAATAATACAAATCTAGAAGGAAATATGAAACGTTATATATACTAATGGACAAAAAGGTCATTGTTTAAAAATGGCATTTGGCATGTGATTTCTTTATACATCTTGTAATGGGAGCCTCACCAAGGTCTCAAAGAGTGATTATATGGTTAACATTTGAAATGACTTGTTTTATTCGGAAAAGTGTATATCCTCGATTGCTCTTGTGGGTCTCTCTCTCCCGCTATCATTTGTAGAAGCCGTCGTAATTAAATCTATGCCTTAAAATTTAAATGATATAGTTTGAATTATATCTGATAGGTATGTCTAATAATGATACTAGAGTCAAAGGAGTGGGTACCATTCTCACTTCTTACTATTCTGTATGCTTTAGCGTCACATCAATTTTTCTTTTTCTCTATCATTTTCATCATTCTATGTTAGAAATATCTATCTGTCTATCAAATTATTGCTAGACTATTAGAAAATAGAGATGGAGAAAGAGAGAGATAGAGACGGAGAAAGAGAGAGAAGGAGAGCCTAAGAATGGTGGGGAAGCCGGGGAGGGGTTGGTGGTTTCGGGCCAGAAGACCCCGGGATGGTGTTTCCACTCGGGGTGGAACGTGACCTCTCTCTCTCTCTCTCTCTCTCTCTCTCATGAATGTTGTTTATTCATATAGTCATTTAACGTATTTAGAAAACTCAAAGTCATGTGAATTTTTATATAGGTGTATAATGTTAATATATATTCATGAATATGGAAAAAAAAAAAAAAATTAAAACTCATTCAAATTGGTACCTTGAAATACCCTGTAAAAACAATATTATTTTTACGAACCATAGCCTATGTTTATACTTTTAATTTATACATTGATATGAAAAAGCTTCATTAGTAACTCAAAGTACAATATGATAAAACTACATATTAATATAGACTCGTGGAGCTTGATGAATATTGATCAAGAACAACTTTAGAGTTCGACGAGTCATAGTGCAGATGTAGCTGAAAACAATATAATTTAATCAAAATCATTGAAAAAAGCTATATTTGGTTCATTTAATTAAGTCTCTTTAATTGATCATGACTGATCAAGTATAGAGTTGGGTATTTGATCTTATCATTTGAGGTATTCTTAAATTAGTCAGTGTGTTACTCTTTTCTTATATAAATTCATTTGTTGATGATTGATAATATACTATGATTAGAATCTAAGGTTGTATGGCGAATAAATGTAAAGAACTAATCTTATTTTGGAGGATTTTATTATCGTATGTATGGATGTTAAAATCCTAATCCGAGCATTTGAAATGAAATTTTGATCCAAAAGTATTCGAAATTTCGGATTTAGATAGTGAAATTTCAAATTTTGGATAATCACATATCCGAAATATACGAGAATTCTAAACTTTTTATTTTTAATTTTAAATTCTATGTATCTTGGTGTGGATTATTTTACATAAGATTGAGTATTTATTTTCATTTTTATGCATACTTTTGAGTTTTATTTTGATATTATACGTTTATTGAACTGATATTATTATTATTTAAGATTTTTAATTGTTATTTTATCGTTTTGAGTAAAATAATTCCGGATACGTCATATACTTATGTATTTGGACATTGAAAAATTATATTAGATAGTTAAATATTTGACTTAATTTTTAAAAACGATTAAAAAAGAGAATTTTTGGATAATCAGATGATCCAATATCCGAATTCGAAAGTTCGAATATTCGAAATTTCGGGTACAGATTCGGATATAAAAAATAATTATCCAAAATTTCGAATATCCGGTTTTGAACACTTCTAAATGCATATGGGTTTTAAGTTGTTAAATACACATTCTCCATTTGTTAATCATACATCTTCTCTTAATTTGATAAGGGGATTAAGTTTAATAATTGAGTTTCGTGTCATTAACAAAAAAAAAAAATACATGTCAGATGGATGAATGTGTAATTAGAAGGAAAAAAAAATATGCCAGGGGGTGTGTGCTTGAGCAATACAATAAAACACGCACCAACTAAGGAACTAATGAATAACCAAAAGCATTGCAAATAGAAGAATCTGCACCTTATGCTATATTCCAAGTCCAAGGTCCTATTTAATTCATGGAATGTATTATAAAGGAATTGAAATTTCATTTTAGTGTGTTTGCTAATTTAAATTAAAAATATAATAATTTAAATAATTTGTTTAAACTCCATTAAAATAGATGTTTGAGGAAATTTCAGAATTCCCAATCATTTGTAATAAAATCTAGATTCCTAACATTTCGCAACTCGAATCATTAGTCAACTATAAATATCATTTCATACTTCGACCAATGAACCTACCAAGTAAGACAATTTGATTTCAATTTCCTGCATTTTTCATTATGCAATCCAAACAGTGATTAAGACTTTTGTGAAAGCATGAAATACAACAAAGAAATATAGGGGAAGACTGCCCAACCCATTTTTCACAACAATTTGTCTTCTACAAAAAAAAGTCTTAGGTGGCGTTTGGTTTGTGTGATGTAATTGGAATTTAAATTTAGTTTCTTTACCATTTTTGATAACTAATGTAAATGGTTAAATTTTATGTATTTTCCATCAAATTTCATTGTTTATAGGAATTTGACATTCCTTCCAACCTATACATGAATTAAATTTCAACCTACACATGAATTAGATTCTGACCTATATCTTTAATCAATACTAAAAACATCTTCTACATTCACCATCAATCAAATTAATAACTAAAATTTAAATTTAAATTCATTCGAATTTCATTTCGTGAACCAAACGCCACATTATAGCTTTTCATGATGTCAATCTTTTTTTGCAATTGTTTTGACAACAAATTGAATAGTCTTATTTTAATTGCATCAGTTTAGGTACAATGTTGACCTTTATTTTGTGGTCAAATGAACATGTAAGTTCTACTACAACTCTAAAATGTTGTCATTCAAGAAATGAAGCATCATACAAATTGTTGTTTTGCCGGTCGGAATTAAAAGAAGTGGGTTATTCTTTATACATATAATAAATATAACAAACGACGTATCTACTAAAATTTCATTCATCAGTACTCCCATTACAAAATAAAGTTTAAATCTTCACGAACAATACAAATACGTAAAAAGAATTTATCTTAATCCCACTTGTAAGTATTAAAAAAAATTCATTTTACTTATATTAATAAATTATAAAAACTCTGTACAATTATACCCTGAGACGGTATTTTGAATTATAAAACTAGATTTGTAGTTTTGTACAAACAAATCAAAGATAAATAATTCATATCATTTTATACATATATTTTTCCATTTTTTATTACACCAGGCTAGTACATTATGCCATGCTAAAGGCAAATAATTAAATCAAAATATAAATTTGTATTAACAAAAATATATTAATGTACATGTTGTATTTAATATGCACACGAACCTCAATTGTATATATATAGAGAGAGATAGAAAGGGCCCCTAAAACTCACCCTGTCATTATTAAGTACTCTTACTAACTTTCTTTCTCATCGGCTGATTTAGTTAAACTTGTTCCTCCTCTTGTACCAAAAGAGGGGTTTTCAATTTCTCCTCTTCCAATAAATCTCTCCTACTTTCATCCTCTCTCATTTGACCCCACATCATTGTATAATATCCTATTCCTGTGACTGCTGCCCCCATCATGCTGCATTTATATTATTATTGATTAATTAAACAAAAAATAACCAGCAACATACATATATACATACATATTATACTAGAGTAGACTACCTTCCATAATGAAAAGTTTCAGCAAAAAAGATGCTACCACATGTGCTAGCAATCGGAACCCCGAGTGGCTTGAACATAGTCACGTAAAACTGGCCCTTTTTGCGTATGCACCACATGTGTACATGGGTTTTGATTAGACTTCCAAATATCGCCTGTACGTTTTGAAAAATGTGTAATTAATCAATCATACCTTAGAAATTTGAAATACTACTACATAGTAATTAAGAGTATGTATATGTTACCAGTAATTAATTAACATTGTTATTTGTATAATACTATTAACTAAAGTTGTATGTAAACTATATGTGTGTGTGTGTATTTATCAAATGAGTTGCCCATTACGTTTATATGACATATTAATTACGTACTGTTAAGACAATGACAAGGAGTCCCATGTCAAATTGCAACCTCCAAGCAATAGGGTCTCTTTCTACGATTATAGCCACCAAAGCAGACTGAACCGTCCCAAATAAACTGTAACTAGAAGCAACTGTCATCACATCTGGACATTTTTCAACAGTACCCACCTACATATTCCATTTAATTTCCATTGTAACTAACTAAAAACATGTATATATTGTGTTGTGTTGGAGAGAAGATCGAGAAACTATCAATATGTATTACCTGTATAATGTTCCAAATGGAGAAAGCCAAGGAAGCAGTTGCGAAAAGGATGCAACCAAGAACCCAGTTTTCATGTTTAGATAAGAAAACAAACAGTTGAGGAGCCAATTGAAGATGGCCTGGAGATTCCTTGATCGCCGGACCCCTAAAAAAAGTCAGTGACACTGCTCCCATCGTCGATATCAACGTGCCCACTAGTTTTGTTCGGCTACTTGGACTTTTCAAATCCACCTTTGTCCGTCTGTATGTAATGTATAATAAACCATCTATAAGTAATGTCAATCTAGTTATAATTAACTAACATGCTTCAATTGATTACAAGATAACAACCATTAATTATAGTCATGTGTCCCTAAAACAGTTTCCTTATTTTATGGCTCTTGTTTTTTTTTTTTTTTTAACAAGAGAAAAATCGATCTCAATCATGTCACTTGTCACCAATAATAACTGACAAGTTCCTAAACATGTCACGCCCACAAGGACAATAGAGCATATTGAGAAGTTTACTAAAAAATTTATGGATCAACCGGTATGAATATTTTAAACACGAAAGAAAGTGATTCAACTTTAATGGATCATAACTTTTAAACACGCAACAACGTGCACTTGCACGCATCTAAATATAATGATTACGCACATCATGTTACCATATCGATCTCTTAAAATTAGTGTCTAAACAAAGTGTTGCCATCGATTACAAGCCATTAATTGCTTTCCATGAATAAACGGTTTGACTGTATGTGAAGGAAATCCTCTACGTACTTAGAGGGTGTTTGGTTTTGCGTTATGAACCAAATTATCAGCTTATTACGTTACAATAACGCAATACGTTAATAAGTGATTATTTGCGTTTGGCGTTAATCTTACCACACTTTTTCATAAGTTAAAAAATGTAGCTTATTTGCTTAATAAGTGATTATTTGGTCATTTTACAAGTAAAAACGCAAATCCAAACACTTTAAAAACTGATTATTTGATAATTATGATAGCAAACAGCAGAAACTAAACCAAACACTAAATTTCTTGCAGCACTTTTTGTTACAGCTATTATCTGATTATTAGTATCCAAAACGCTACAGCACTTTTTGAAACGCAAATCCAAACACCCTCTTATACACTATAATAAACTATTGCATTTAATAACCCTTATTTTTATATAATACATTAAACCATATACTCATAAAATTTATATAAAATATAATTAAAATTAGTGTTGGAACAATACCAATTAGGCAGTTACAAACCCATATACTCATAATTGTTATGAAAATAATTATGGTTTAATCATCTTTTCAAGAAATGCATCAATTAACAAATATTTTATTATAAATTTTTTTAGTCTATAAAAAGTAATCATTGAATATAACATATATTTATATATATTTATCATTTGACAATATTTTTAAAAAAATCAACATATAGTTTTAAATCCAGTCGGGTTACAAAAAAAAAAAAACTAGTTAACAAGTAATAAACTAAAAACGTAACACAAAATGAAAAACAGGGTAATAAAGATCCAATAATTAAAGGGAAATTAAGTTTATTTTTCATTTTTGTTTGAATATATACAATTCACGATCACAGGGTCGGGGTAGGCATAAGTGACGTCAGTTTGTCTTTCCAGGGTGCTTTGGGAGCCACCAGTTGTGAATCTAGTTTTCGTGGTACATGTTCCTTCTTTTAAACTATTTTTATATTATATTATTAAATTACGTATGAATAATTAATAAACAAACTTTGACCATATTCAATATTGCTCATTTAACTTGATTAAACTAATTATACAATCCCTTTGCTTTATAAGAATTTTTAACCTTCGTTTTGTCTTTTTTTAACAAGCTGGGACGTTGATGTTAATTACTTTGTTAATTAATTGTGTCATTATTATTTAATATATTAGTAGATATCTATGTATGTCTGTTAGTTATTTTAATTAAATTCATATAAAATATTCGATTGATATGATTATAAAATAACTATTGTATATAAATTTGATTAAGTAAGTAAATTAAATGCATCTAAAAATACAATTAATGAAGTGTCCAATTATTTTTGTATAAATAAATTATAGTAGTTAGTCTCAATTAGAAGTAAAAACTACAAACTAAATGATCAATCATGAAATGTTCATTACAAACATACACATGTACATAATATAAATACACATAATATATTAAACATACAATCTATTTCTTAATTAAACATATATGCATGTGAGCAGTCATTTTGACATGAGCTTAATTTGCAATCTAAAATCCAAATCTTTTAATTAAAAACACACAATATGAAGTCCTAAACTAATTAATTAAGTTCAAAAACCTTTTAAGTTACATGTATAAGATTTTACATACAATTTTTTTAAGGTTTTGTTCAACAAGCAAGCCGGCCTCTTTCATGCTTCTTGTTTCTTATGTATGTTGATCTTAATTTCCTAGAAAAAACAACTAATGATTCATCTTAAAGTAAACAAATTAGATCACTACCTACTTATAATTAATAACGAAATTAAACATGCTTAATTAGTTTCATTATTATATATATAGTACGTAAGACTAGCTTATGATGATCAAAACAAACCTGCAAAGAGCGGCAAGAATGAACGAAATAGAGGGGATTAAATTTCCCATTCCACAAGCAACGATCGGGGAACTATAACTCAATCCAACAAATGCTAGATTTTGTGCCATTGTCACCCTATGTACAACGAAAACAGAAGCTCGAATGAGATATCGTTTTTTTAATCTTTCAAGATAAAAAGGTAGCATACTGCATATCATATTACTCATCCATTATTGTAATATTTTTAATTTGTACCTAATCAGCATATAATTTTTTTGCTTTTGTTTGATCGATATTTAACTAATGACTGATCATTCATTCATTGCTAAGTTCCCAGTATGAACAAGATGCATGGTCGCGCGTTATTCAATTCGTACATATGAGAAGAAGGAGATCAATATATAGAATACAAACCCTACGAAACCAAGAAGAAGAAACCGCAGGATGAGATCCTCTGGCCTACAAGTACAAGAGAATCAAAATATTCAATCAAAATAATATTGTCAAGCTAATTAATTAACTAATCTTCATGCATGAAATATGCATTTGGTTTTTTGATGATATATATATTCAGATGTATATATATACATGTGCACAATCGAACACACAGTACAGTAGGTGCGTGTAATTAATTAAGGGGAAATTAAGTAATTAAATAAATAATTAAGAATTAAGAATATATGGATGGATCAAGCTAGAATTGAACTGAACTTGTTTCTTTGAATGATGAAGGTGTTGTAAGGTAGGAGAAAGATGGAAGAGAGGGCGTTGGTGTAGACAACGAATACAAAGGGACTTAGCCCTTTGGACAAGACGGTGCTAGCCATGATAGTTAAACCAATGGTGCAACCCTCCATTAACACCATTAACATGCATGCTATTACTTCTTCACCTATCATCTTCTCCATCTCTCTCTCTCTCTCAAGATTTTCTTTTTTTCTTTTTGCATTTAAAGGAGCGAGTTTTTCTTTTTAAATCTGTAGAGAGAGGATAACCCTTGACGAAATGGTGAAGCTACTTTTAGAGTTTTGCAGCAACTCGAGTGACCCAATCACATAGAGGGAAGGCAATCTATTTACAATTTTAATTTATTTTATTCCTGCCTTATTATTATTTTTTGTTATGGTAAATTACGAATAAATCTTAACATTAAAAATAATGCGAAGGTTTTTAGGCAAAAATAAAATTCTATGTTAATAAGAAAGGATATCGATAAACAAATTAAATATAAAAAAAAATTAACTTTTATGATTTTTTTTTTTGGGTAAAAACAACATTTGATCGATTATCCTTTCTCGGCTAAACATTAAGTTTCATGCCCTTCCTAGCTCGGCAAAATAGAATTTTATGTTACCTTTTTTTTTGTCTAAAAGAAATTCACGATACATTTATTTTCAAAATTTGAATTTTATATATTATTTTTTGACAACTTTCCTTATTATTACTCTAAGGTCCCACGATAAATAAAAAGTAAGGTCTAAAATGACATAATATTAACCATCCTGTTCATATTTATTATTTATCTCTTACGTCATGTATCATATCCTTATATATTTTCTTTTACATGATACAAATTTAACGGATTAAGTACTTATTACTCCATCCAATTATTAGACTTAGGGGCTGTTTGATTACATTTTCCATTAAGTGCTGTCCAGATTCAGAGAGCTGTCTGGATTAAGTAATGCTGACTAAAGGAAATTTTATTGGAAAAGATAAAAGGGGGTAATATTGAAAAATAAATGGTCTGAATTGGAAACACATAGGGTCTCTTGGCTTATTAATTTGGCTGACTGAATTTAAGTTTTGATTTTAATAAGTCATTATCAAACAAAGCTTATTTCAAATGGACTGACCAGATTTTTTAGATTAAGTCTAATAAGTTGTTATCAAACAGCCCCTTAGTGGTTGTTTGTTTACTTCTTAATGGAATCATTAAGAAGTCATTCAAAGGTAAAATTACCTCTTAATGACTCCATTAAGAGGTAAACAAACAATGTCTTAGACATTAACTTTTTATATACACTTAGTTATTAAACTTTTGTTGATCATTTTATTATAAGGAAAATGATTGATCAAATCGGTCATATATTAACTTGGCCATGCATGTAGTTGCCATGTATGTGTACAAGCATAATGTATTATTTTGATCAACTACATATTAAATTTGTTTCATTTTAGCCATGATATTCTTAAAATGTTCATCTCAACCAGTAAACTATTAAAATGTCCATTTTAATAATCGAACTTTTTTATATTAATTACTTTACTCTCACTTATTATTTAAGTGAAAACAAATGATAAATTTATTTTGTAACATTAAGTTTTGTGATGACATAAATGCTATATATACAAAAACAATATAAAACCTTTTGACATCAAATTAGTTCTTAATACATATTCCAGGATAACAGTCTTGCTTCACCATCATCAAAATAGACATATTTATTCGTTGCGTTTGGTAAAAAAAATTGAAGAAACAAGAAATAATGACAAAATCTTTGATTTTCTAGACCATGAAACTTGATAATATAATAACCGTATGATTGTTGTATTTTTTTCCCAATCTTAGTTTCTACTTAATTTTTCATCATTTTTAGAAAAATGAGATAAATAAATGTTAAGCTACGTATTGATATAACTTGAGAATTCATTGAGAACCGATATACATAATTTGAGTCTCCTAACTAATAATTTGTCTTTATTTCATTCTCTACCAAACACAGTCTAAACTCACCCATATATAAACATGTGCCAAAAAATACTTATCAAAATTTTCAATCTAAAATTAGGCTTAATAATATGTTAATATGTTTTTCAAGACACGTATAAATAGATTTAAGAGGATAGAATGAAGGTTCCATTCATTAGTAGTACAAAAGGATAATGATATCTCTGAACATCAAATTTTAGTATACATAACATCCATAATCCATATCATCACAACTATTCAACACTCAATATTGCAAACCAAATTCATCATCTGTTTCATGACTTTCATCTAAATAAAGTAGCAAGATAGTAAATTGATCAAAATGAGAAACAAAATGTTTCATGGTTAAAATTGATATTTCATTAGTTTAATCTTTAGAAATGACATTTTAATCCTCAATTACTAAAATGAAACAAATATGATAACTGGTTGATCAAAATAAAATATCGACTTTGAGTTTTTTAATATTGAAGAATTTATGAGGCGGAGAAATTGATAATTAAAAAAGGTATATATAATTGAAACTTTTCCTAGATAATTATTCTCTAATAACAACCAATAAGAATTCATGTTAGTAAATACAACCAGTTTAACAACTAGTGTGTTACCTTTTAAAAAAAACATTGTTTTCATAATTTTTGAGTGATCGAGACTGGTGATAAAAACTTTTTGTTGAATTGAGAGTCAGACTATGTTTGGCAGAAAACTTTTAAAAGCCTTTGTTTTTAAAAATCTCTACTAAAAACTAAAATCAATGTTTGGAAAGAGAACATAGAGCTCTCATTTTCGTAAAAAAAACTCTTTTATGAAATGTTAGTAGAAGTAGCGTTTAAAAAACTCTGAAGCTTTTGGTCAAACATAATTACTTTTTTACCCTCCTATTAATCATAAAATAACACATTTAATTAATAATGTTTTTTACGTAATTTAATATTAAATACTACAACTACTTTTACCAAACACATTTATAAAATTAAAAACTTTAGTTCTTTTAAAAAGTTTCAGCTCTCAAAAGCTCCAGCTGCTAAAAGCTCTACATATTTTAAAACACAAAGCTACAACTAGTTTTGCGAAACACACTCCTAATCAGAATTAAACTTATTGCATAAAGGTTTTTTTTATATAAAGTTTAATAATTAACCTCATAGGGGTGTTAATTTGGGTGTGTTTGACAAGAAGGTTTTTGAGAGTTTTAGTTTTTATTTTTTTAACTCTCAAACTCAAAACTTTTGTTACATTAATGTCATTTAATATTAAAAGCTACGATTACAGTTAATTTTACTAAATACATTTACAAAAACTAAAAGTTTAAAGTATTTAAAAAAGTTATAGCTACTAAATGCTATGAGTTATGAAAATTTTGGACAAAACGTATCCGTGGTAAAATAGGTTAGGAGGAAAAAGAGGGTAAATTTATGTGGAATGATATAGGTAGGAGACTAGGAGGGGTCCATGTCGATTGTCCAATATTAATAGTTTGTTGTTAAATATGTCCATTTTAAAGATGCATAATGATTTTATAGAGGTACGTTTGGTGGTTCATATTTAAAGTGACCCTACCAATATCAAAATCTACCTTGTGTCCGTCTCAGTAGACTACTGTAGCACACACGTCATCGGTCATTCATTATATTATATATAAATAATAATTGATTTCTTTAATTACCCACTGATTTAGAAATTTCCAGTTTTCAATTCCTTATTATTTTAAATTTATTTTTTATTTAACTTATAGCTACGTATTTCTCTTTTGATTTTATCCATAGACAATAGACAGACCTAAAAAAAATGATATGTCATGTATTTTTTTTTTTTTTTAATGTATATCATCTTTTCTAACTTCATATATATGTCACCCACCATCAATGCTTTAAAGTTTTATTTTATTCTTCCACAGCTTTCTTTGAAATTTAATATTAATCTCATAATATCTAACCTCATCATCTTTGGTTCTAAGATCCTACAGGAATTAGAATGATTGAATTCCCCATATATGAACCCCCCCGGCCCCCTAAAGATTTTCATGATATTTTGGATTTCATTTGGGACGAATGCTTCGTAACCATTTCAAGATTACAAATATATTTGTTTAGATTTTCCTCTTTATCTTTTCATTTGTGTAAATCCAACGTTACTATTATTATTATATCGGCATTTGTTCTTCTCCCACTCGATCTATCTCCATCCATGTTTCCTCTTTTGATTCGTCATTACCAACACAAACACAAACACAAACACCGGCCAACACCATCAACATCTTCTTCTTCTTTTCCATCTCATGGTCTTTATTTTGTTTCTATTTTTCCATCAATGGTTCTCCTTCGTTGTTTTTTTTTTTTTTTTTTGAAGTTGATTCCCCTTTCTCTTCAATTCTCAACGTTATCATTATTTACATTCTAATATTTATTAATAAATTTATAAATCAAACGGAGTGTATTATACCATGTCAACCAAAGGCAGACATGTCTAACTTTATTTTCTTTATTTTAAATCATTTAAATTTTAATTTATTGATCACATTCCACTTATTTGAAAAACAATCTGTAAATTAAATGTTTCCTAAAAATAATATTATAAATAAAATCATTGCATGAATGAAATCTTATATAATAACTAGTTTTTTTTTTACCCATGTAATACGTAGGTATTTAATACAAATTACTTATATAGAATGTACATAATAAGTTATATACATATTTTCAATGAAATATGAAGGTGACACGTGACATTTTGTATTTTTTTATTATATAAATTTATTAACCCATGTCTTACATCAGTATTAGGAAAAACTAATTATTTTTTGATGACATAAACTTATAAACAAAAGTTCAATTCAACTTAAACATTTATAATGTTTCTCAACTATACCATTTTGTATACCATCAATGTAGGATGTCATAAAAATATTATCTATTTTTAAAACAAACTTAATTTTATATTTTTATATGCGTGTGAGATTAGTTCAATATAATAAATATAATAAAATGTGTGCTAGATTTAAATTTAAACGTATAAATATTAAACTCGTCCAAACATAAGAATCTAGTTTTATCTATTTATTAATACAATAAGATCAATTATGTTTTTTTCTAAACAAGAAAATCCCAAAATACGTAATCTAAATTCAGTTTATAAAAAATAACATAAACACTAACCTTTAATAAAAATATTTAACGTATAATTACAAATTTTTATTTCTCATTGACCGTTTGATATATTATAAATAAATTAATATGAATCCTCAAATTACAATTCATGGATTATAATTGATTTTTTTATACCGAAAAATATCATATTTGTAAGATATTAATTGTATATGTTTTAATTAAAATTTAATCAAAATATCAACTTTTTTATCTTAAAAGTAAATTTAGATTAGTATTAGAATATTTAAAATATTTCTTTTTTTTAATTATGTGGATTAAATATGAAACTCTTATTCTTTTTAATGATGAATTAGTAAATTAGAAAAATAATTATGGAAAAAAGACGAGAAATCAAAACTTTAGAGGATGCGGAAGTGACACGTGACATGAGAGGTTTTCATTTATTAATAGATATAGTTTGTTTGTATAATTTGAATTTCATTTTAACCTATTTTAATAAATTTATAAAAACATAAAGTATTTTTCTAACTAGATACATAGACAAGTAAGCATAATGTGAGACTTGAATAGTTGGATGTGTATTTAAATTAATCTAGATTAAATTGATGTTAAATATTTTTTAATTAGATTCATAAATAACTATTGATGATATATTATCTAGATTTATTATTTTTTTAAAAAAACAAATTATATTTACCTCCTCGTTCCATTCATTTGTTTATCTTTAATCAAACGGATCCATAATAATTCAATCCATTACCAAACAAACTAATAATAACTCACACTCCGCTCCGTCGAGTCATTTATTCATGATCAAGAAATATCCCTCTTATTATTATGACTTATTAGGCATTGCCAATTGAACACTTATTTACTAGATGCGAGGAGGACATCGAATGCAAGCAAAAGGTTGATGATGAATCTGCAAAAAGATTTCGACAAATGGTACTTTATCCATAATTTCAGTGTTTGATTTTGTTTTCTTTAATCTAATCCAACTTTTTTTTCGCTAGTTTCGTCATGATTTAAGTATTGCTTAATGCTTATTTAATCTATAAAGGAAACGGTTTTGTAGGAGTTGTAGTGGTCGCATGAGGAGAGGAAAAAGTTGCACACAAGGTGTTTGATTATTTGCCCCCATAAGATGATGACTTCGTATAGCTTGTGTTTTGTGGTATGCTTGTACGGTACATATTTTGATGCATTCGACCGGCTTAAGTGATGCATACGACTGATACTGTGATGCCATGAACAATATTAATAATATTACTATTATGAGTATAATAAACAATTGAATCCCAAACATCCATTCCCTTTTGATCGTGCTTCCCATATCTATTTTAAGTTCAACTTACCTGAAAATGCTAGCATGGGTGTGGTCATCATGTTATCTTTAATGGCTTATTTACTGAAGAAACTACAGGAAAAAATAAGTCTGATCACAGGTACTTGGTAACTTGGACTATCCATATCCCCTTCAAGGCTTGATTAAACCTTGTCCATAACTAACTATGATAAATAATAATTGATTTGCGTTACACTGACATACATGTCAGAAATATAAATGTAATTTCGAGTGTGAGATAAGTGATTAATGTGAGGTCTAGGTGAAAGGATTCGAGAAGTGTTTGTGGAATTACATGTTGCAAGAATGTAGGCAAGTGACTATCAAGCGTTAAGCTCAAGTAAAGAGTACAATGACATAATATAATGCTGATAGGCAGTAAGAGTTATAGATACAAGCCCAGCAGTGATGACCCTAACGATTACTATCTCAGAAAATGTCAAACTCAAGAGTTTATTATGTAATGGAATGTATGATCTTACGGTTCTGTTTGGGACGTCATGTGGTTAAAGAATTACAAGTATGTTATCCAAAGCGCAACTCTTTTTAGCTCCAAAAGGTAGGGGACAACCGACTCCTCCTTGCTGGGAAGCGTCAAACATTTTCCTAGCTTCAGCATGCAGAATATTATACCAAAATAAGAAAATGTCAAACAATAATGTAACTTTGTCAAGAAATCTGAACAGTCAACTACTTGTGCGCATGCTCACTTGCATTTCGTCAACTGTCTTGCTGTTGTCATGGGAACTTAAAGAGATCATCCTCCAGCTGGCTAGCTCCTTGCTGGCTAACTTATCTAATGATACTTGGCTAGTGCAATGCAGTTAGCTAGTATACTAATGGAGAGGTAGACATTCATGAACCTATTGACTTCCTGGATACAGGAGATTGATAGGGTGGAACCCCTAATAAATACTTTCACCGTCCATTAAATTTGCAAAATGTTCCTTTTTGGAATGCCCATGAAAGTTGCAACATTTTCTTTTTGAGAAAGAAAAGTTAATATGACCTATATCTCCATGATCAATATTAATTATGATATTTGCTTGATGATGTAGTCTATGTTCACATTTTCTTCTGAAAAAATGTAGGACAAAGAAATGGCTCAGTCTGACCTATGGCATCTCTGTGTGTGCATGTGTGTGTATATAATAAACTTCTCATACTAGCTAGCATGCACTTATGTGATTATACAGCCTTACAGCATGGCTAACTTAGAGCTTTTCCACATTCTAGATTGTCAGCTTGACTTAGTATATCGTCAGGTAAGATGGTGAAAACTGAAACTGTTGAAGTGGAATCTGTAACGATCATAATTTTATCATTACAAGAATCATCAAGGAGACTCCAAGTAATGGAATATATTATTTTTGATTTTTGGTTCAGATGCAGTGAGGTAAAGACATACAAACCAATATAAAATGTGGCCTTCTTAGTTCTAGAGTGTAGGAGGCAATTGACTCTTCGTGCTTGGAGACGTCGAGAAATCTTCTATCCCTTTAGATATCATATATTAGTTTGACCATTACGCACCAGTGCACCACATAAAAAAAGTATGAAGGTGTGCTTTTTGTTGGAAGTCAGATCATTGACATTTCATGTGCATGCTCATATGACTTTTTAAATTTTCCCTATTGACATGAGAACTTGTAGATGTCTCCCAGCAACAGATACCTCAGTGCTGACCAACTTATCGGACATCAGTTTTTGCCTCGTGTAATGCAACTAACTGATTCACTAAATAAATAGGTGGAGAAAACTTGTTTGATGGTAGTTACAAATTGTTTCTCTACTTGTCTCCGCTTCTTCCTGTATTTCATGTTAAATTACACCTTTTTTATATTTTGGTCCTAACCGATGTTGGTTTTTTATTATGTTGGGTAAATCATGTTGTTGTTACTGATGATCCTAGCGGTTTTATAATAGTTGAGATGTAATACAAGATTGTTGTTTGTGTAGTACTATTCTGCTTGAATAGAGCAGTCAATCAAGGATATATTTATCATACACGGGTTCAATGAGAAACCCGGAGAACCAGTTATATTGCAACATATGCACAACAACATTTTCCAATTCAAATATAGTATGCACATGTGCATACGATACAATTTATATCATGTGTGTGTGCGCGCGCTCGCGCATATGCACAAACGTGCATGTTTGCTTGTTATTGGGTTCCAGAAGGTACCATATCTTACGGATGGTACCCGGAGGTACCATATCTTTCAGAGGATACTACCTATATACATTCACAGTGTCATTAATTAAACTTACATGACACAAAGTGCATTATTTTTACATTCTTGAACATTTATAACGTTAATCTATACATAGATTATGCAAAAATTGGTTACATGCACAGAATATGGTTCCTAGGACCTTTATTTCGTAGGGTACCAAAGATACCACTCTAAATGACAAAAATTTTCCATCTTTTTTCCATATCATTTTATAAAATAGCATTATTAGTATATATGATTTGGTGTCCCACTGGCCCTAACTTTTACAAATTAAAATGGGTTAAAGCCATAAAAACGCAACATACTTTTCTGAAATTACTCAGATGACTCATTGATTTTTTTTTCACTTATCCATATGGTAATTATACTCGAATATGACTTGTCGTTATGGTTGTTATAGCCGGTTACTATGCTGATGTGACTGTTTTGTTGTCATGTGACAACTAATTGCTGACTTACATGCATACGTGGCAATGGGCATTAAGTCATATATATACAACAAACTTTTCTCAATTTACTTATATGCAAATTGTACTGTTTTTGTATCTAGATGGTACCTGTGCTCCAATGTGACCAATCGATATGACACTTGTAACTGGTTTATTCCGACATTTCAAGTTTTTACCTTTTGTAGCAAGGATTTGTTCAGTTATATCGGGTGTGATTTCACTGAAGAAAACATATACAACTGAAACTGGTTGGGTAATTTCACCTGTAGGTGTGTGATTTATCTTGGACCATAGTAGCAATGAGGTTCCAATGGAGAGTATTTAACGAGAGGTTAATTTGTATGGATTGTTGATTTCATTAGGGTGACGTCTACATTGTGTAATCCACATTGTTAACTGATCAATCGGTCACTAACCACCGTACGTATGATATTAATAAGTAAATTAAGTACGCATATAATTAAGGTAAAAAAAGTGAAGTAATCATCTAGTTAGTTTTATACTAGTATGAATATCATATCGAAACACCAAATAAAGGATGTAATTATTTCATATCTTCATGGTAGCACAACACTGTGCTCTTCAGCGCTGTGTTGCAAGAGAGGAGACTTTGAGCTCTCAACAATATTCGCTTCAACCATTTTATCTTCTTCAGCCTTTCCCCACATTACACCATAGAATCCAAGAACAATGACTGCTGATCCTAGTAAACTGCAAACAGTTTAAACACAAGTGTCAATGATCTGTCATGAAACAAAATTAACACAATAACTAAGAAAGACTGTTCTATCTTTACCATCCAAGATAGAGACCATCCCCTAAAAATAAGACACCCATAATGGCTGCAATCACGATCCCCATTGGATGAAACATAGCAACAAAAAGTGGCCCTTTCATCTTCACACACCATGCTCCAATCGTGAGTTGAAAACCGGCTCCAAAGCACCCCTAAGTTTTAGTTTAACAGTACCCATAAAAAATGAATCATTATACTGTTAACAGAAGAGAGAAGCTAGTGGGAGGAACATCTTCTCAACTTACCGCATACAGAATGGCGAGGAACCTTGTTTTTGACTTTAAACTAAATGCACTCGGGTCTTGTTCCAATACCAACGAGGCTAAAAGAGATAGGATGGATATAATGGAGCAATAAGCCAACATCAAAATCAGCACTGCTGAGTATTTCTTGAGGATCAATGCCTGTAAAGGTTGATGAATTGGTATGTAAGCAAATGAATGCAAGAGTTAATGATGTTGATTAATGCTTCAAAGTGTTCAGGAAGTTTCTGTGATCTCCTGAAAGGTTTCTATGGCTGTTATCCTTTTTCAGTTACAAAAGAAGAATTTATTTTTCTATCTTTTAGCTTTTCTATTTTCAGTTTCTATGTGTTTTGTTTGCCTATATAATAACTTGTCTTTTCAATATGTGAAAAACAAGAAAAAGTTCAGCAGCAAGTTCCAACAATTCTGGTATGAGAGCATCCAGGTTGTGTCCATTTTGGGTATGTTTGGCACGACTAGTTGTAGCTCCAAGCTGAAGCTTTTAGTAGCATGAGTTTTTGGGAGCTGTAGTTAAAAGAACTGCAGCTTTTTGTTTACATAAATGTGTTTGGAAAGTAGCTATAGCTATAGCTATTAGTATTAAATGACATAAAAAGACATTGATATTAGGGGTCATATTGAAAAAACCCTATGAACTTTATTTATTTTCGTGATTAAGTCCCTAAATTTTTTTTCTCAATTGTTTAAGTCCCAAAACTAATTTTTATCTTATTCAAAAGTGTATACTTGACCTATTTGACGGGTTACCGAACAAGTAACCTTAGTTTTTTTTATTTGATTAATAAAGGAAAAACCGAAAAACCTACCATCTTTTCATATTTTAGTGATTAAGTCCCTAAAATTTTTGTTTTATTAGTTGTCTTTACCAGCTAATTCGGTAGCCTGTCATAAATATATACTATTGAATAAGAGAACCATAGTTTTGGGGCTTAATGTAACGCCCCAATAATTTAAAAGGGTATTTAACTTTGTGAAACAATTATAATTGTGAATTTAAGTGCAATATTATGAGTTAATTGCCAAATATTAGTGGTAATTGCTATTATTTGGACTTGACTGATATAAGAAAAATAAAATGTTGGTTTGTATTGAAATGACAAGAATATGTAATGTACTTAAGCAATTAAATAATGACTAGTTATGATATAAGAATTTATTAATTTGGTGTTTGAACTTTAAATGTAGTTAGTATAATTGTGTCAAAACTACTCATTTGGGTATTGAATTGTTAAATAAATGCAAGTTGTAGCAACACGGTTTGTATTTTAAATAAAAGATGATTAGGATAGGGGTTATGTGTGTATGGGAGTTAAATGGGAGGGGCAAAAGTGGCCAAAGGCCAAACTTTCACCCCCCCCCCCCCCTTCTCCTCCTAAAAACCGTTCATCACACACACACTTGCACACATTTCTTTTGTTGCAAAATTGGAAGAAAAGAAGAGAAAAGCTAGGGTTTTGGAAGGTTGATCATCAAGGTGAAGATTGAAGCTTAGAGTTCATACTTTGGTGTCATCTTTGAAGGTATAACACCCTCTTTCCATCCCTTCATCTTTTTCTTAGTTCTTCATTTTGAAGAATCTAGCCCTAAATGAGTTTGTTAGATTGAGGTGGTAAATGACTCAAATATCAAGTGTAGGTTAATGTCTATGGTTTATAAATGTATTTGAGTCAATAAATCTGGTGATGTGGATTGAAAACCCAAGTTGGAGCTCCATTTGAGCTCCAATGGTGTATGGGAGTTGATATGGGTTGTTCAAGCATGTTTCATATAATAAATTATGAGCCAAATAGATTATATATTGCAATAGAATTGAATGGAAACAACTAGAAACTCATTTGGAGTTTTGAAGGCTTGGTTGGAGTGTTAGCCTATTCAAGAACTCAAATGGAGTTCTTATGAATTGTATAGAATCATAGTTTGTTATGTAATGATTCTAATGTGTTTAGAAAGTATGTATTTATGTTATTAAAGTGTTTCCATGTATCGGATAACACAAAACACGTGCAAAGTTTCAAATTGGTGTTTTAATTCTAAATCGCACACCAAAATCTCACACCACGTTTTCGATGAAATGTCACAATGAGTTTCTAAGTATTTTTAGATTGAATCTTGTTGTTTTTATATGTTTAAATGGGTTATACATGATCCAAAAGTGTTAGTTGTTTAAATGCTCAATTGGAGCTTTGGTGCAATGTATTGGGTCTAACCCATTTATGAACTTAAATGAGTTCATATGAATCAAGGGATGATTTCACACGATATGATTGAAATATTAAAAAGACCTATTTATGTTGTAAATAAGGTTAAGTTTATTAATGTTCCATAGGCATTAATGGTGATTTGGTATGAGTTTAAGGGTGTGTTTTATGCAAAAAGGAAAATTGCATAGTGCAGACCCTAAGCATGACATGCTTACTAATTAGCATGACATGCTTAAAGTTCGGTCATCAAAATAGAATTTTGAGTATGAGGGTCATATGTGGGGTTCTTATAGTTGTAATACACTACTAAATTAAGGGTTTAAAGGTTCCCAAAGCCGGTACATAAATTTGGGTCTCGTAGGGTCCCGAAACGAACCGAGGCATTCGATTTGGAACCCGAAACCTTGTCGGAAAGGTTTTAAGAGTTGTTTAGTATATAAGAGCTTATGAGCCATTTATTTATACTTGTTATAGGTGATTGGAACGATCGGAGCCCCATTGGAAGCAACATAATCTGATTTCGACTGTTTCGGTTCACTTTGACGAACCGAAGCTTTATTGTGCAAACCACTGTGAGTTCTAACATATATATTTCATGATGTTCATTATGTGTTGGGGATTATGTCATAAAATGCTACACATGTGATGTGACTTGTTGGATGTCATTATAATTACATTTTGCATGTTTTAGTTATATTGAGATGAGACTTGGGACTTATGTCATAAATGGGATTCATTGATTCATAACATTTTGATTATTTTCACTTGGCCTCACCTGGATGTCCATGGTTTAATGGACTAGCTCTAAGTCAGGAAATGGAGACTAGCTTTAAGTCAGCAAACTGATTAGAAGCATAAAGCACGCCTGGTAGCTAAATGGTGCATAGGAAGAAGGCGTTGATTTCGATGAAACCTTTTCCTCTGTAGCACACTTTGAAACAGTGAGAACCTTACTTGCTTTCGCTGCGCAGTTTCAGTGGCCCGTATACCAACTTGATGTAAAGTCTGCTTTCTTGAATGGGGAACTTACAGAAGAAGTCTAGGTTGCTCAACCCCAGGGTTATCAGGGTTATCAGGTTAGTGGGTTCTGAGAACAAGGTTTATAAGCTAAAAAAGCTTTATATGGCCTCAAGCGAGCTTGATATAGCAAGATCGACTCTTATTTCTTGGTGAACAAGTTCGAGCGAAGTAATAATGAACAAACGTTGTATGTTAAGAGGCAAGGTTCGAACTTTCTTTTGGTATATCTATATGTTGATGATATGATATATATGTGGTCAAATGAGTCGATGGTTGATGACTTCAAATCTTCGGTGATGAAAAAATTTGAGATGTCTAATTTGGGGTTGTTGCATTATTTTCTTGGGCTAGAGGTAATCCAAGGTGCTGATGGAATCTTTATCTCACAACAAAATATGCAAGTGATTTGTTGAAAAGGTTCAATATGTCGAATTGTAATCTAACACGAATGAATGAATCCTTAAGGGTGTGTTTGGTACAGAGAAAAGAAATGAGGAGAAATGGAAATAGAAATGTGGGAGAAATGGAATTGGGGAGAAATGAAAATGGGTGGAGAATTGAAATTGTGTATCTTGTTTGGTATCAACAGAGAAATAAAGAGGAGAAATGGTGGCTCAGAGGGTGGAGTAGAGACAAAGACAGTCAATTCTCACCATTTCTCTACCAAATGGAGAGAATTGCATTTCTCCATATTTAGCCTTCAAACAATTCCCAGAGAATTCAATTCTCCGCCCAAAAATTGAGAGCATTTCTCCCAAATAAGAGAAAACACAATTCTCTCTCCTCAAATATCTCTACCAAACAGTCCCTAAGAGCTAATGACGGTAAGGTTTTGGCAAACGAAAGATATTTCAAGAGAATAGTTGGTGGGCTGATTTATTTGACTCATACAAGACCAGACATAGCATTCATGGTTAATGTCATTTCCAGATTTATGCATAAACCGACAACACATCATCTAGGGGCAGCAAAAAGGATTCTTCTATACATTGCTGGAACTACATTTATGGAATTTGGTACTCAAAGGTATAAACCTTGAAGTTGTATGGTGACACTGATAGCGATTGGGCAAGATGTTTAGATGATCGAAAGAGTACGTTTGGCTATGTTTTTTTTCTCTTGGGTCTAGTGCAATTTCTTGGAGTTCAAAGAAGCAAGCAACACTTGCTCTATCATCCTCAGAGGTTGAATATGTTGTTACTTCGTCGGCTTGTCAAGCAGTTTGGTTACGAAGATTGCTAGTTGATTTTGGTCAAGCTCAAAAAGGCACAACTGAAGTTTATTGTGATGACAAGGCAACAATTGCGATGTCAAAAAATCCATCTTTTCATAGCAGGACCAAACATATCGATATACGTTATCATTACATATTTACATTCGAGATTTGGTTGCAAAAGGAGTGGTTGAGCTGAAGCATTGTGGTACAAATCAACAAGTTGTTGATGTTCTAACTTCTAACAAAGCCACTATCCACCTTGAAGTATGAAGTTTTCATGAAGCATATGGGTGTGACAAGATTTGAAGCGAGGGGGAGTGTTGATTAATGCTTCAAAGTGTCCTGGAAGTTTCTGTTATCTCCCGAAAGGTTTCTATGGTCGTTGGTCTTGTTCAGTTACAATAGGAGAGCTATTTTTCTGTCTTTTAGCTTTCCTAGTTTCATTTTCTATGTGTTTTGTTTGCCTATATAATGGTTTGTCTTTTGAATACGTGAAAAACAAGAAAAGGTTCAGCATCAAGTTCCAACAAATGTATCTGTGTGTAAGTACCAAATGTACCTGTGCAATGATGAACAAAGCAGCTAAGACGGAATCAATCAGCATCAGCACTCCACCAATGATCAAGTCAGATGATTCCCCAAGGAGATGTCGTGGGGTAATCGAACTTAAACGAGACGTTATGATTGCAGGGCCAGTGTAAAAAGTCACAATGACAGCCCCTACAACTGAAACTGCTGTTCCAATGATTTTGGCCCACGTGGCCAACCCTCCGTAGGCTAGTCTTTCTACTCTGAAAGAGTGGTGAAAAAAATGATCTTCCGTTTGTGAAGTTAAGTGGTAACATGTAAAGGAGAGATTCTAGATACCCAAAGGTGACGGCAAGTACAAACGTTAAGCCTGGTATAAGATTGAGAATTGCTGTGGCAACCGTAGCTGGAGCATATGTAAGGCCTACATACCCAACCACCTGAACCAAGAAACTGAAAACAAACATATTGATAAAAGAGAAAGGAATCAGATTCTTACTCTTTGAAGAATGAAGGGCATGGTTAATCTTCCCCTGATGTGGTCAGTTAAACATACATGGTACATATGCAGCAGATTATAGTCAAGGAAACCAGTTTTCAGATTCCTAAATCCTAATCATATTGTAGTATTAGAGGTATTATGCTACATGAAGAGTGTTTGAGGAAGGAGGTTTCCCTGTGTGTAAAAAAAATCAAATGTAATTCCAATACCACCACAGTTGACCAGTAAAATTATTGATCTGAAGACAAATTTATCAAAATTTTTGGGAGGTCTATAAGGAGGATTTTTAATTAAAAGTAGAGATGTGAAAGTTTTAGATACCCGAGAATGCCAAGCACAAGAAAACCACCAGCGACTGATAAAGTTAGAGCAGGGCGATTCGATGATCTGCAAAATAAACAAAGATTCAGAGTTGCATGATGCAGGTTAAAGAAGAAATTTAAAGGCAAGAAACGACAATACCTATGAACGAGAAAAGAAGCAGGAAGAAGGATGAGGGTGGCAAAAGCATTGGAGTAGAATACATAGGAAAAGGTGTGCATCCCAGTTGCTATGGCTTTCTTGCCGGCTAACGTCAAGCCCACCTGAGCAACCTGACCAACCACCATAGCCAAAAATGGCAGTGCAGTCCTCATCTTTGTGTCTCTACATAAGCAGGATCGCCAAGATGAAAGAAACCAAGGAGATTGAATCTAGTGAATTTCTTGGATTTTGAATTGGTAAAATTTTTATTATTTGATGGTGTTGTGAGAATCTAGGAGTATCAAGCAGGACCACTTAGTGATGTTAGATTCAACATAGTTTATGTAAGATGGATTTTTTAATTATAAAGAGAGGGTACATCATGTGTCACATATTTGATTAATTTATTCAATCACAATCACACAATTAACACAAGTACAGGAATAGGAATGCAATAGGATAGGATATTAGGATCTCACAAGTCTAAGTCGATGGGCTTTTGTGGCCAACTCATATTTGTTTTTGACACCTTGAATGAAGGAGTTCAGAAATCAGAACTACTCATATGTTTGTTAAGAAGCTTTCCTAAGGACTTGCTTATGTAAGCAGGGAGGACAATGTTGCCTGATCCATTATTGAAATTCCACCGTTTAATCAACCGTGTATTATAAACGGTTTTCCCCGTCTACCAATGGGGATCCCCATTTAAACCTTGTGGATGTTTAAATGGGGATTGAATGACCAACCTCCGTTTAAACCCTTTCCGTTGTCATTCCTAGATTTGTACGGATAGGCTTCATTTTGTCGAACATTTTGTTTGGGGTTTTCTAATCCCTAGCTACCATAAGACAATAAATTACGTTTATAAGCCATATAATATGAGCAAAAAGGTTTTCATAATAACGACAGAAATCTATTTACCTATTTCATCAGGTGGATATAACCAAACCATACCCAAAAAATTTCCAACCAACCTTCAATTCCTTGTTATTTTTCAATATTTGAATTTATTTCCTGAACACCCAAAAGTCAAAAAGTCTTCAACTTAAATTAAAAGTTGGACATACATTTTAAACTTTGTGATGATGATCATGAGCATAGTTAGATGCATATTACTAAAGGAACAAATAGTAATAATAAATACAAGACTTCAAATCATATATACCAAAATGAAATTAGCATTTTCTTTAATCCACCAGTAGAAATAGAAATGTGCCATTGTATATATGAATCTGGCGTACCAAACTATAAAGAAGATCTAAGAAAACAACAAAGGATTATTCATATGGTATGTGCTTGGTTTGTTCATGCTTTTGCCCAAAACAAACCCTTCCTCTTCTTACATTTAATTCAGTGAATAAAATGGAATTCCAGTAGTCAGACTGTTTTTGCTTTGTGAGGGGTGGCGTAACATGTATTAACTATGACATCAGAAGCTTTGTTGCATTTTAAAGTGTCGTTCGGATGGATGGGCCTAGGCAGTAGTCACTAACAACCAAGCGGCAGTGCAGCGCAGAGATGTAGAGTCTAAAGTGGAGTGCGAAGGCCATACCTCAGCGGAGACCTGCTATAGCTATGACCTCGAAGAGGTGATATGCTACGCAGTAATCTGCTATTAAAAACCCACAAGAACCAACACACCCGCGCGCACCATCTCCACCATACTAGGCTGACGTAATCCAAGTCAACATTATACTCAACATTCACCCTGCTAATTCTGACTTGCAGCTACAAGATCTTCGACTCCCAGCATGTCTTGCATTTCTATGAATTTCACTGGCCTTGGTTAGGATATCAACCTTTAATTTGTTCTTCACCACTTACATGTTGAATACCCTTCTCAATATATTTACGAAAAAATGGAACCTTGATCAATGTGCTTGCTTAATCCGTGGAACAACAGATTCTTCACAAGTGCAATTGTAGACTTGTTGTCTATAAGCACTTTTGGCTTTCAAGACGGATAGTTCAATCAATAGGCTTCGTAGCCACAAGGCTTGACATGTCGCTGGTGTCGCAGCCATGAACTTAGCTTCACAAGATGATAAGGCTATTTTTTCTGAACACCAAGTCATCGGGCTGCCAGAAGAATAGAACACCATTCCTGTAGTTGCTATCACTATACCCGATCAGCTTACCATCCCCCATCTTCGATCGATAAAGCATACCAAATCAAAGTGTTCCTTTGATGTACCTCCGGATTTGTTTAACTGCTTTGAGGTAACTTTCTTTTGGTGCTTCCAATCCTTCCATGTATCTGCTCATTAAACCCATCGAGTACCCAAGGTCCGGTCTTGTGTGCATCAAGTACCACAAGCTCCCAATGAGACAATGATAATCATCGGGGTGTACTGATACACCTTCTATATCTTTGGTTAAATTCAGCTTTGGATCCATTGGCCATTCTGATGAGTTGCAATCTGACACACCAGCCTTCTGTAGTATCCGTTTTGCGTACCCACTTTGCTTCTACCTTGTTTCACTTCTATCCCGAGGTAGTATGAAATTTTGCCCAGATCACTCATATCAAAGACTTTTTGCATATGTGTTTTTAACATAGAAATCTCTTCCTCGTTTGTACGAGTTACTATCAAATCATCGACGTACACTCCTAACAGAAGTGATTTCACCTTGCTTCGCTTGTACCCCGCTTGTTCTTGAGGACACCTTTGGAAACCCAATTCCTCGAGTGCTTTGTCAAGTCGGATGTTCCAAGCTCTAGGTGTGTGTCACAATCCATATAGTGCTTTGGACAGCTTGTACACTCGGTGTTCCTTTCCAATTACGAGAAGGCAAATCCTTCTGGTTGGTTAATATAAACTTCTTTTAAGTCGTCATTCAAGAAGGCTAACTTAACATCAAGCTGATGAAATTGACATCCTTCTCGAGCCGACAATGCTAGTGTTTTAGATATTTAGATTATTATTTGTTTAATACTTTAAGTGTTTAACAATTAATATTAAGTTACATTTGTTTAATTGTTTTAGTTCATTAGACAATATCATCGATTTTTGAAATTTCTTTACCAAGATCCAAATTTCTATCAAGTGGAAGAGTTCCTAATACTTCTACACAAATTCCACAGGTAATAGCGCAATTCAAGTGGTGATTAATGATTAAGTGACGGTTGTATTTGCATCATATAGAAAGAATTATTCAATGTTTCGAACGATGATGTAATAACTAATAACTCATTTTCAAAATATGAAAACTTATTGGGGACAACTGTTGAATCTAATTCCTTTTAATTTGTAATGATTAATGAGTTGTATCATTTACATATTTCTTAATTATATAATCAATATGAACTGACCCAAACTTTTGAGATGTATAAATTTTTTAAATAACCATAAACACTCGTACTGTCGCAACGTAATAAATCCCGACCCCTATAAAAAACTTTCTTGCATTTGCCACTGATTAGCATGTATGTTAATTAAATGTGATTATTAGTGATTGTTATTCACTTATTCCTTGTTAAATTTAACTATTTATATTTTCCATGCATTCCCATTTTTAGTTTATTCTGTAGTTACTAACTATATTATTAGATGTTCCAAAAAAAAATATATTATATCAAAGCATACTCTAAATATGAACTTTTAGTTTGTTGCTGAGACTTCGAATTGATAATAAATTTAATTACTTACATGTTCTCTTGTTATATGTATTTTAAATATATTTTAATGTTTTATAAAATCATAAACAATGCTCGAGATAAAAATACCTTCACTGTTAGGCAGGATGTGGAACATGGTTGTTAAGATCGCGAGTAAGATCACCAATCCTATCAAGTGATTTCGAGCAGGATCGATGAAGGATCGTTTTTTAACAAAAACGAACGTATGATCGTGGGATCATCATGGGATCGGTACCTTTTGTTCGGTTCGGACCCTTTTAATCAAGTTTTCATAGGATTGCCAATTTGATCCACAACATTTTTTCTAGATCCAACCATTTTATCCGAGTCAACTTATAGAATGTATGATTTGTTTAATTATTTTTTATGATCATAAACATCTTTTGTTTCCCTACTTATTGTATAAATAATTTTTTAGAAAAAAGAATTAAAAAGTAGTGATCCTGTGGTAGGACCTTACGATCCCGATCCCGATCTTGCAGAGACGAAACGATCCTTGGTGAGATCTCGATCTTGACAAGTGAGATCTCGATCTTGCAAAGACGAAAGGAGCTGGGTTATTTAGGGTGCGAGTTACATTGCTTTGTAGTATATATGGAAATAGAGAAACAGAGTTTTGTTCTCCATGGAACATGAAAAAGAAGAAATTTAAGATGGTTATCTATTTCCCAAAATAAAAAAAAGTCTTGTTTGTTTTGGATGGAAATCATAAGTGGGAAGTCATGTTGGAGCTGGAAAAACTACGTTAATGCATCACGGACGGTTTCGGCTCATTCAAGCAAACGGGTTGACGACCGAAAGTCATAAAGTTTACATAATTTTGTACTTTTTTTCAAAGTTTAATACACCGTTTTATAAATTTTCATATTTAAAACAATTATGTTTTATCTTAGTTTTTTACTATGAGTCAATTTAACCGTCCAACATGTTTGGTCCATTGGGTGAAAATTATCACCCCTAGTTGTGTAAGGTTTTTGTTTGGTCGATGGATTTTTGATGTATCATTGTAAGACAGCTTGTATTTTTCTAGGCTTTGTCTTGAAGCTTTTTGAAAAGTTTTAATATTATATTTGTCTTTTTAAAAAAGTTGTTATACTGTTTTAATCTCAAAAATGCATGAAAAGTATAAACTAAAAGTCTAAAAAACACAGTTTGCAGTTCTTATCTTGTTGATTTTTTCATCGTACAAGTCAAAAAAAAAAAAAAAAAATTAGGCAAACGTTTATTAGCACCAACATATTGACTTCGACATGGAAAATCCACTTTTGAAAATTATATTTTTTTTTTTAACGGCAAACTATCCTAGTCCTACTCCTAAACTACTCCTTTAACACCAGACTCACTTACTCCACCTAAATATCAACTTGCCTCCGACGGGGATCGAACCCGTGACCTCTCGCTTACAACTCCCCACTCTTACCGCCAGACCAAATGAGTAGTTTAGGAGTAGAATAAACATTAAACAATAAAAAAATTAAAGGAAAAAGAAAAAAAAATTCCTAACAAATCCTTGTGAACTGAATTAAAACACACACCTGTTCCCCTGGTGATAAAAATTAATACATGTGAAAAAACAATTCTTATCATTTATTTTGATAAAAACAAACACTTTTTCATACATTTAAAAGGACTTGATCCTTTGATTTTCTTTTAATCAAACAGTGGCTTGTAGATTATGTTAAGTATTCTTTTAAGGAATTATATATATATATATATATATATATATTGCCGAAGAAACAATCAAAAAAAAATATGACTATCGTAATTAAGTCAACTTTTAATATTAACCGTTTAAAACATTAATGGTGACCATAAGGTTGGGGGTTCGAGATTGTAGACAAAATTATAGTTATAAAAGTTTGATTACATGGATGTGTTTCTCGATACTTTATCTTTTTCATGATTTTTCATTTTCGTTTAGCTGTTTTCAATGTTTATTTTAATAACTTGATCTTAGTATCATCAAATATAATATTTTAATTTTTATTTAAATATTATAAGTTAGATATCGTTAAAAATGTTACAAAAAAAACTATTGTTTTTATTCAATTTTATAACGTTTCAATTAACTAAAAATTCAAACATTTCATTATTAGTTATATACAAAAAAAATAGTACAAATTTGTAACTTATTTTTTGTAGAGATTACGACTATTTTTTGGTAGAGTGTTTTTAAGAGCTTTAGGAGCTTTTTTTTTTTTAAGCTCTACCAAAAACTAAAAGTCTTGTTTGGAAGAAAAACATTGAACTTTCGTTTATAAAAAAAGCTCTTTTATAAAACGCTAGTAGAAGTAGCGTTTAAAAAGCTCTGAAGCTTTTGGTCAAACATAAGTAATTTTTTACCCTCCTGTTAATCATAAACTACCACCTTTAATTAATATTAATGTCCTTTTACGTAATTTAATACTAAAATCTGCAGCTAGTTTTGCCAAACACATGTATAAAACTAAAAGCTTTTTAAAAAACTTCAGCTCTCAAAAGCTGCAGCTCTTTTAAAAAATTCAGCTCTCAAAAGCTCCAGCTATTAAAAGTTCTACATTTTTTAAAAAAACATAAAACTACAAATAGTTTTGCCAAACACATCATACGTATCGGGTTACTTGATGGAAAAAAAATCTAATATATGTTATCCAAACTAGAAAAAAATATGACGATGTTTTACATTTTTTGTGATTAACCCTAAAATAAAAATATATGATTTTTTGTATGTGAATTCTTAATTTATTTAAATATTAAAAAAGAATTTAAACAAAGCGCTCGTGGATGAAAAATACCCCCCAACGGATAAATCTTGCCCTCGCACCAACGGTTAAATAAACATCAAAATTCAAAACCCC
The DNA here is from genome assembly GCA_020465985.1 of Centrapalus pauciflorus. Classification (NCBI taxonomy): domain Eukaryota; kingdom Viridiplantae; phylum Streptophyta; class Magnoliopsida; order Asterales; family Asteraceae; genus Centrapalus; species Centrapalus pauciflorus. The sequence goes on from JAANYP010002579.1 coordinate 232,215, forward strand.
CAATTACTACACCGACAAAACCCTAGTCCCACTACATCAAATAATCTTCTTGTTACTAAATCTGCAAATCATTCTTAAAATTTTTGACTGCTGGAGAATCGTAGCAATCGCTTTGTATATCAACATCATTCGATCACTTGTTATGAAAACACATTTTAGGGTTCGTGATTCCAGATTCAAGAACTTTGCAGGTTCGTAAAAATATTTTTCTATTTTTTTTTTTGGGAAACTGGGATCTGTTGGTTAAGTTCTGCTGATGTGTGTTTGTTTATTATTGTTAGAGTTATGCCGGCCCAAAATTCTTCCAAAAACGCAACAAGCATCTGGCTAATAATTAGGAGATATGTTTTCATTCATAAAAATTCAAGATTTTAGGGTTTCTGAGTTCTTGAAATGCATACAATCGTAAAATTCTCCTGTTAATTTAATACGATCTGCATGTGTTAATTCTTCTCTATCATGTTTATTTTTTGAGATTAAATCTTACAATCAAATCATCATGATCATTTATACGACTACACCTGTGAAAGAATGTTGTTTAAATCATCATGTTTTAGTTTAAACATTTCTCAAGATTTATGGTATAGATTTTACTTTTCGTGTTTCTTGGAAACACATATATGATTATGTGTTGGTTTCCTCTATTTGATTGACGTTACTTGTCTTTGTTTCTTCTGCTTTTTTTGGTCCTGGTTTATTGTATATCCATTTGGGGATTTTCTATTTTAGTTAATGAGTCGATTTGATTCATTTTTATATTTTATTGGAACTGTGGAATGCTAATGGCCTAATACAAGTTTTCATGATTTAAATTTTCTTACAGTTATATAATTATTAATATAAATTAAACGTTTGAAGATACTTTAAAAAAAACGGAAACTTTTCTAGTTTATGTTTCGTTTTATCATTTTTAAATCGATTTTCTAATTTTTATTATGTTTTGCAGTTTTTATTAGTCATAAAATGTTAGCGTTTTTTTTTCAAAATTTCTTTTTAACTATATATTTAAATGTAGTATTTTTTTTTGTATAGTAAACTTGTTAAATTTGTTTAATCAACTTTTTAGATTTTATTTATTATAGATACAGTTTTATGATTATTAACAGAAATAAAGTTAAATTAAAACTAGTTATTGTTGTTAGTATACATTTCAATAATAACATTTACGATAAGAGCCTAGACAACTTTAATGCATTGCATCGATTGATTTTTGTCATATTAATAAACATGTTCCATCTATTGTAGTTATTTAGAATTTGTCTAATCCTTTTCCTTGGACATTAAAATTTTCACCCACCAAAACATTAACATCATGAAATTCCAATTGAAGATTCAAGCTCAAGACATTCTTGTTGGTAAACATGTGTGGCTACGTGAAAATGATGAAGTTTTATGTGATCTTGTTCTACTTGGTACCTCCGAAGTCCGAACCACGAGAAGTCTACTATATGGAGGTATATTTCCTCCTGTATGTTCTTGATGATATCTTTTATGATTTCTTAACTGTTATTTTTTAATTATCCTACCCTGATTAGCTTAGGTAAAATATTTACTGATATCGCAAATATTTTAAGGTTATATCTTTTAAAAATCTCGTATGACTTGCAACATACTACATAACAATTAAAATTAAAAGAGAACTAAGAAACTAAAGTTTATCATCATATAAATAAATCCTCCATGTTATTAGATGACAATGAACTTACTTAACCATATGAGTGTTCTATGGTCTGTTTTGTTTCACGGTTTTCCTTGTGTTCGATCTTAACGTTCCATCACGTGTGTTTGAAACTTTAAATGATTTAGCTTCTCCATTATATGTGTGTTCTTGAACTTAGATTTCGATTTATGATTTTGAATCTCTGATGTCATTACTTGATCATGAACAGACGTTCTTGAATTTGCAATGTACTACATAAGAATTAAAAGAGAACTAAGGGGGCGTTTGGTTCGCTGGAATCTGATGGAATCTGGCGGAAAAGGAATGAATTTTCCATTCTGATGGGTTGTTTGGTAGTTCAAAGGAATGGAATGATCATTCCAAATTTCAAAAAAAAATCTTCCCTTTTGAAGAAATGAACATTCCATGGCAAAATGCAAGGAATTTAAATTCCATTCCCAAACCTTTACTTTTAACAACTGTTCTTCTCATCCTTACATTAAACTATAGTATTTGGATTCAGACAGATTCCATTCCTTCCAGAATTCCATTCATTTAACAGATTACATTCCATTCCGTCAGATTCCAGCGAACCAAATGCCCCTGAATTAAAAGAAAACTAAGAAACAAAAGTTATCACTATCATTATATAAATAAACCATCCATTTTATTAGATATCAATGAACTTACTTAACCATGAGTGTTTAATGGTCTGTTTTGTTTCACGGTTTTTCTTGTGTACGATCTGAAACTTTAAATCCAAGTTTTGTGATATTAGATATTCGGGTTCCATTATATCTGTGTTCTTGAACTTAGATTTCGATTTATGATTTTGAATCTGATGATGTCATTACTTGATCTTGAATAGACGTTCTTGAATTTGATTTTCGCTTACGAATTTTCATATATGGGTGGTTTTTAGGTTGAAATCCGCAGACGCAGACGCAGACGCAGACGTTGACGCAAATGCACGGGTTGCTAGAGCTAAATGCTAATTCACGTGATGATTACTTAGCTAGTGCAAAGGCTCGACATTCTGGGTGCTTGACACATCGCTCATGCACATGCTGCCGGATGCCGAGCTAGTTCACATGATGACATGCAAAGCACATGATGGTGACCTCTGTTGCTCATGCTTTGCTATTGCTAATGGTGCGGCCAATGCACAAGCATCCGATGCGGATGCGGATGCGGAAGCGGAGGATGCGGAAGCGAATGCGGAGGCAGTTGCCGGTGCCGTGGAAATAGGTATATGTTTTATGTGTTACTTATGTTGTTTATTTCGCTATGTCTTATTTCTCTGGATTTTGTTTTTTTAAATTTTTTCTATTGTCATGTTTATATATGTGGCTCTGATAGCTCGTCTTGATTCTAATTTGACATGTAGTGAAGTACTTAGATCACATAGACTCTTCATCAGCAACTTCAATCTCTAATCATCACAGCTACAACTAAATTTGCTGGGTTGGCTGGCCAAATCCAGCTGTTTGAAAAGACAAGGCAGTAGAGAAAATTATTTGCAGTAGGTAAAATTCATGAGTTTTTTCCTGGGTCGATTTTTGATGGCTTTTTATTGCCACCTCTGTATTTTTAATCGAGTAATTTAAGAAAAATATAGTTTGCTTGGAAACTTTTAATTTACTTTGGTTGCTCGTGAACTAGTTGCGGATTGTGAAACATGGGAGCTACAATTTCATGTGGGAACTCTGTTAAGGTGTCAGAATGCAGGTATTGTTCTATATCAGATTTGCTTTGGTTTATTTATATACTATTTTATAACCTTAAGGTGTCAGAATGCATGTATTGTTCTATATTAGATTTGCTTTGGTTTATTTATATACTATTTTATAACCTTAATAAATATTTATTTTCTTAAAATGGTAAACCTAAAATTAAAAGAAATTAACATTAAGATAAAATTTAGAATTTATTTATAACTTTAGATTAATATTTTATTGGAATCGTTTTAGCTTGGAAATTTAATTTATTTTCGGTAAGAAAAAAATAAATGTATTTAAAAATTTCAAAATAATAAGTTGACAATCGGTAAAAAGAGGTTCTAACATATTGTAATTATTTATTTTTTTATATTTATATTATAAAGTTAAATTATTATAACAATAATAAATAACTAGTAAATCATAACAACTAATATTAATATAAATATAAATTTTTATACATGTAAAATTTATAACAATATCGAATTTCAAAGAAACAAAATTTAATCATATTTTATTTTTAATACCAAATTTGTTGTATTATATTTATTTATAGTAATAGATAAATTAAAATTTTTAATTAAAATATGTGCATTATTAATATATGATGACGAATAACATCATAGAAAAAGACGAGTGACATCTATTTATTTATTTATTAGAATTTATAGAATACATCATAGACTATTAGATATAATTAAAAAATATAACATATGTATTCAAGATAAATCATAAATTGAAAAATATATCTTTGTACACAAGTTTGAAAATTTTAATATTTTGAAAAATACAATTTTCAGTTTTGACTATCTTTTTTGTTAGGGTTTAGGCTGTACAATACCAACGTATTTTTTTAAATATTTTTTATGAGCTTTTTTTTTCACACTACGTGTAATTTAGAGATTTATTCCAATATGTTACATTTGTACATAGAGCTCGGTTTTTTATACTAATAGAGCCCGGTTTTACAATCGGATTCTATGTAGAAATGTATCAATTTGAATGTAAAACTAGGGGTGTACAACGGCCGGTTCGGCCGGTTTGGAGGTATAAACTTCGGCCGAACTGATATACTCGGTTTGAGAATTCTCGAAACCAAACTGACCGAGTTGGCTAGGTCGGCCGAGCCGGCCAAACCGCCAAAAACCAGTTCGGTTCGGCCGGTTTGTCGGTTTGGTCAAGAATTTGTTTATAAAAACATCAAATATTTATAAGAATTAAATATTTAAAAAAATAAACATAAATTCTTATATTCTGATTCATGTAATATCACCCCAAAAATAAACATAAACGTGTTGCTTGAATGTAAAACACTAATAATTTAACATGTCAATCGTCGAACGAAGACTTAATTACGACGACTTACGTCGAAGACGAATGAAGATGGTTTGAACGAAAACTTACAACGGTTGTTACTTGTCGTTAGTGATGACGTGCCTCACTAGTGCTACGATGGTCTGGACGTCAAAGACGAAAGAATATGGTCGAATAATTACGTCTTAGATTAATGAAGATGGGCTGGAATTGCCGTCGCCGCATAGCCGCTTATGAAGAAGAAATACATAATATAATTTGGGTTATTGATGGGGGTGGTCATTGGTCGTGGGAGCCGGGAGGGATTTTGGAATTTAAAGAGTAGTTGACTAGTTGTGGCCTTGTGGTGGGGGGGTTTTAATTTAAGATAGAAAGCAAATTAAGGAAAAGTTGACACTTAATTTGGGAAATTGCTAGACTTAATTAAGAAGGATATTAAGACTAAATATAGGGGGATATTTAATTATTTTTAAAATAATTATATAACTTTAAAATACCGGTTCGGTTTCTACGGCCGGTCTAATACGCCAAACCATTAGCCGAACCGAGGTCACCGGTTTCAAAATTTCCAAGCCGGCCGGCCGACCAAAACATTTTTAAACCAGCCAAACCGGCCACTTCACTCGGTTTCGGCCGGTTTTTTCGGTTTCGGTCCAACTGTGTTCACCCCTATGTAAAACTACATTACATGTATCATTTGTTTTCAAATGATTTTTATTTTTCATAAAATGCAATTTTACACACTATTTTCTACAACTTTCAAATATTGCAGATTTATAACTTTAATCACAATGTAATCAACTCTACTGATCTACAAGTTTCAAACTAACTTACAAGTTTCATAAAATGCAAACACTGCTGATTTAAAACTTTAAACACTGCTGATTTAAAACTTTCAAACACTGCTGATTTAAAACTTTAATCACAATGTAATCAACTCTGATCTAACATATATAAACACGCACACTGATCTCATCATTAAGTCACTAAATCATATCGGATCGGTAGCCCGCACACTGTCACACAGGTAGGAATCCCGAGCTAACCGTCTTCCTAACATCAGTCCCCCACTGCTAACCCGATCTCTGACCCCATGAGACACATTTAGACTCGAATATGTAAGCGTCACAGCTCGTGAGTACACAATGGTTAGACTCAGCAGTATAACACATACACAACACATCAGATAACACATTTATGCACATTATTCTCTTCTCTAGCCCCTCCATGAGAATCACATATCTGCTGAGAAAGTCTCCCTACAATCACACTGGGAATCCCATCCCTGGAACTGCACACACACACACACACACACACACACACACACATATATATATATATATATATATATATATATATATATATAAAGAAAAAGCTTAAGCTCATGTTAGATGTTATTCAAAGCAACTCTAGAGAACTCTTTAACTTTTAATTGTAGGAGTTAGTTTTTAGTGTTAATGTTGAAAAAACCCTACAAACTTTCATGAATTTATCGATTAAGTCACTGTACCTTTTTTTCTAGTGTTTTAAGTCCCTACACAATTTTTGTCTTATTCAAAACTATATATTTGATCTGTTTAACAGGTCACTAACCGGTAAACGGTACAGTGACCAAAACAATAAAAATGAAAGTTCAGTGACTTAATCGTGAAAAATTGGAGAAAAAAAAAAGTTGGTTTTTTAATATAATAACAAATTATTCAAGAAACTAATTATCTTACATGTTAAGCATGTAACATGTTAAAAATATATAGTTTTGAATAAGACAAACTTTGTTTAGGGACTTAAATACTCAAAAAAAAAAAAAATATCCAGTGACTAAATTGATAATTGCATGAAAGTCTGTTGGTTTTTCGATATTAACCCAAATTTTTATTAACTCAAATATTCTCACAGAAGATATTGTTTTAGACATAGAATTAGAAGTTGTAGGTGTCGACTGACTTCAAATCTTCAATGGCCTAAAATTGTACAGTAAGCAACAACAATATATTGTTATAATTATTATATTATTGATTTGGTACCTAAAAAGCATGTCAAAATTTAGGTAGAAGCTAAAGCTAAAGCTGAGTTTCCTTCCATTTATCTACTTGAAGACTGACTTACTTTTTAATGGTCCATATGCATACACCAAACCCAAAGTAGTATTATTCGCAATTCATTTCTGACCCCACATATTTGATATTCCTATACTTTTTATTTATTTATATATTATTACAATTACAATTTAGGACCACCATATTTTAATTCCTAAATAGGTGATGTAATCACATAATTAACACATGACCCACTGCATCAATGTTATTTGAATTTGTTTAATTCCTTCCATTTCCATCCATTGTCTATTTAGATGATAGATAATAACTACGTATCAATTTAATCATCAACCTTGATGCTAACCTAATTCTCTCTCTCTCTCTCTCTCTCTCTATATATATATATATATATATATATATATATATATATATATATATATATATATATATATATATATATATATATATATATCTGTGTGTATGTGTCATTATGCAGCGTACCCGAAGATACCACCTTTAAAAAAACTTTTTATAATTCTTTTTTCATAAACATGTTTTAACTAACATTATAAATATGATATCTTTATAATATGTAAATTTCACATACATTCATATCTCCTAACTCCATAAAAAAATGTAAACGTACACTTACATAAATTTACACATATGTGAACGTACATTTATATGATACATGGTTTCGGACATATAAAATATGTGAATGTGCGTGAAATTTATATATCATATTTGTAATTTTAATTAAAACATATATTTTTTTTGAATAGACATGTATATAACAACTTTATATGACTTTTTTTTTCAAAAGAACTAACATGATAAATCTTGTGAATGGTAAAATAATATCATGTGAATGGTCATTCACACAATGCATGGATGAACATTCACTTAATTTTTAAGCACACATAAATTGTGAATCTATTTGAAATTTATATATCATGCGTATAACATTAAACTAAACATGGTTATGTGAAAAAAAAAATTAATTTTTTTTAAGGTCGGTACCTTCGGGTGCATTTTGATTTCAAGAGATACTTATTTGAACCTGACTCATATATATATATATATATATATATATATATATATATATATATATATATATATATATATATATATATATATATATATATATATATATATATATATATATATATATATAGGGGTGAGTTCAATGGAAAACCACTATGCACGTGAAAACTATGGAAACTTACGTATACCGTCCGATTTGGTGCATTTCATGAAAAAAGCGGTGGCATGATCGTAAATAAGGCGATGCATCACATGGGATTTTGATGCATCATGCGGGAAATTTGATGCATCACGCGGGAAATCTGATGCATTTGTGGTGGTGCAGTGCGGTTTTCACAAGTTTTCAGGTGCATGATGGTTTTCCACTGATATATATATATATATATATATATATATGTTTGAAAGAGTACCACTCATTATGCAGCGCACCAGAAGGTACCAACTAAAAAAAACATTTTTGAAATTTTTTTCACAAATATGTGTTAATTAGCATTATAAAGATCATATGTAAATTTCACTTACATTCACATCTTCTAACTTCTAAAAGGTGATGTGAACGTACAATTACATAGTTTTGAATATATGTGAACGTGCATTTATTTGATGCGTGATTTCATGCACTTAGAGTGTTCGAATTTGCGTGAAATTTATATATCATCTGTGTAATGTTAATTAAAACATGTTCATGATAAAAAAATTATTTTTAAGGGTAGTACCTTCTGGTGCACTGCATAATGGGTGGTACTCATATATATATATATATATATATATATATATATATATATATATATATATATATATATATATATATATATACATACCTACATACATACATACATTCATACATAGATACATATGTATATAGAGGTGAGTTCAATGGAAAACCAACATGTTTTGGAAAACCTCCATGCACCACCACAAATGCATCACAAATCTCGCGTGATGCATCAAATTCCCCGCGTGATGCACCAAATTCCCCGTGTGGTGCATCAAATTCCCCTGTGATGCATCGACTTTCTGCATGATGCATCACCTGATCCAATTGCTATAAAGTGGTTCCCGGATTTTCCGATGCATATAGGTTTTCTATTGAACCCACCATTATATATATATATATATATATATATATATATATATATATATATATATATATATATATATATATATATATTGGGGTTCTATTGAGAACTTTTGTGCATCGAGGCACCATTGAGAACTTTTGTGCATCGGACAATCTACCAAGGGTGCACAAATGGCATTTAGGGAATATTAAATGTATGGAATTTATTTTTGAATTTAAATGGTTTTAAGATAATTAATAGCTAAATTTGGTATGAAAATCACCATTAACTTCTTTCCTAAAACCACTCCCTCTTTCTCTCTCTCTCTCTCTCTCTCTCTCTCTCTCCTCTCTCTTAGCCCCCTCTTGATTTTGGAAGTGATGAACGATATGTATGATTTATGTTTGTATGAACGATTCATGTTTGTATTTTGATGTATTTTGATTTTGGAAGAGATGAACGATATGCATGATTTATTTTTGGAAGAGATGAACGATATGCATGTATTTTGATGTATTTTGAATTTGTATTATTGTTGTTAATTTTGGAAGTGTAATAATTAAATAAGGATTGCATAATTCCTGTTTTACCCCTTCGCGAATTTCATTATGTGCACTTGATGCATAAAACTTTCTATTTAATTACCCTTTTGCCATTTGATCTAACCCACACATTCTTTTCATCCAAGGGCCAGTGGAGGTTCTTTTGTGCCTCGATGCACAAAAGTTCTCAATGGAACCTCCCTATATATATATATATGTGTGTGTGTGTGTGTGTGTGTGTGTGTGTGTGTGTGTGTAGCAACAACTTTTGTATTTTTTTTAGCGATTATACCAACTTTTGACCTGGAAACCTGCTATAGCAGGTTACCATCCGTTAATACCAACAACTTTTATATATTTTACCAATAATGGCAACAACGTTTTATATGTTTACCAACAATAGCAGCGACTTTTAACTTTTTACCAATAATAAAAACATATCAAATTATATTTTCCTTTATCTTTAACTAATCATTATTTTAAAAAAAAAAACTAAATTTATGAAAACGAAACACAATCAAATAAGTTTATAATTCATTTTCTTGTTTAAATTTTGTTAGAAATAAATCAAATGCAATGTGTGCCTATAAAAGTATAAAAAATATGTTTTCTTCAGAGTGTTCGGATTTGCGTGAAATTCACATATGATCTTCATAATGTTAATTAAAACATGTTTATGAAAAAAATTTCAAAAAAATTACTTTTAAGAGTGGTACCTTCTAGTGCGCTGCATTGTGGGTGGTACTTACTTGAACATATATATATATATATATATATATATATATATATATATATATAGATTGAGTATCTATGGGGCACCATATGCATCGGGAACCAAATGGGAACCAAAAATGCATTGCTTGTTTACAAATGGTGCATTAAGGGCATTTTGGGAATGCTTAATAATATATTGTTAAATTATAAAATTTAATTTCATATTTATCATTTATTTAGGAAACTAAATAAAATGATCAACCACCTTTCCATAAATCCATCCTCTTCTCTCTCTTTCCCTTTCTCTTTCATGGCTAGCCTCTCTCCATCTCTCTTTCTCTCAACCAGTTTTCACGACAATGATGAACACATTGAAGACGTTGATAACACGTTTAAATTTCAGAGATGCATCACGAAATTAACACGTTTAAATGTCGAAATGCATCACGATTTTGGTGATGCATAATGATGAAACAAAGACGAGCATGAATATGGTCGAAATGCATCATGTTTGAAATTGAATTGGATGAAGATGCATCGTGTTTGAAGACGAATCCAATAAATTGGATGAAGATGCATCATGTTTGTTTAGATTCGGATAGAATATTTTCTGAATTCAAGCATCTTCCGATTTTGCCCTTCCGCGCACGAGAAGTTATGCACCCGTGCACCCATTTTCAAGTTAATTACCCTTTTGCCACTACAATCTGAACCATTAAAATTCAAAATCTAAGGGTGCATGCAGGTTCCCAAAGTGCACAATGCATACAGGTGCCCCATAGAACCTGACCCTATATATATATATATATATATATATATATATATATATATATATATAGAGAGAGAGAGAGAGAGAGAGATGAGATCATTGTAGAACCTAAATTTAGTATAGAACCAATATCGTCCCTAGATTAGATTAATCTAATGGTCTTGATTAAAACAATTAAGTTTGGAATTAGTGAAAAAAAATTGATATTAGTAATATATTAATTTATTCAAGGGTAAAAAATGAAATGATTGAAAAATAGCAAAAAGATTGACATTAGCAAATAAATATCCATTTTCTTTAAATTAAAATAACATTAATATGATTAGTTTTTTAATAAAAAAAATTATATAATAAAATGGAGAATTTTATACTCTTTCAAAAAAAATTATATAATAAAAACAAGAATTTTATGTAATAAACCCTAATAAAAAAATGAAGGTTTATGTATAAATAAAATTTTGTATTTTATGTATCTAAAAAAAGTTTTAAAAAAAATCATTAATAAATGTTTTAGTTGATTAAAAATTTTGTATGAAAAAATAAAAATCGGTTCCTCATGCTTATTTAAACATCTTCACTCACACACACACATAAAATCAATTTTCGGTTTTAATCGATTTCATACCAATATACCCAAACCATAACAGAACCGGAACCGAATTTTAATTTTTAGTTCAGTTATCGTTCTATACATACATCTTCAATTTTCGGTTTCGGATAAACCGGTTCTGGATTGGTCCGATCCAGTTTTGGAAACCATTATCATCCCTAGTTTAGACAACAAACAGATTCGGCATGCAAAATGAAGAAACTAATGTGTTGTTCTTTTGCATAAGCGATAAGTGACTGAAAACTGATTGCAGTGCTGATTGATAAGTGATTTGTGCTAATTACTGATTACTGAATTAATAATTCTGTTTATTTTTTATGCTGAATATGTATTATACATATAAATCTAAGAACAAAATTTAAACACAAGAATAATACACTTATATCAACTTTCTTTAATATATAAACATAAATAAATCTGAATAATCAATTTTGTAAATAAATATAAAATGTATTTCAACTTTGTTTAACATATAAACAAAAAAAATCTGAAAAATAAAAAATCCTTAACATATAAACATGTATTTCAACTTTTTTTAATACATAAACAAGAAAATATCTAAAACAATAAAGATCTTTAACATATAAACATGGATTTCAACTTTTTTTATTATTATTCATGGTCGGGGAATAGATGAGATGTAATCATATTCAAATTTTTTATTATTAAATTTATAAATTATACATCCAACTCGTATATAAATAGTTAAATATAAATATTTTAATTACACAAACACAATTTCAATGTATTTTTTATCAACTAAAATTATTTTTTTGCAAAAATATTATTTAGTATATTAACGTAATAAAATAGTTAGATGAAAACATATAAAAGATAAAAAGATAAAAATATTTTATCAAATGAAACATAAGATAAATATTTTTTGATAATTAAATTGAATATATAAAAGAAACATAAATTAAATATTCTATTGGAGATAATTTTTTAAAAATAAAGGATAAATATATTTTATAAAATAAAAACATCTTGAAAAATAAAAATGTATAAATAATTTTAATAATTAAGGAGAAAAGGAAGATAGTTGTATTTAGATTGGCAATGCTTATTCCTACACCCCCTTTTTTTTAAATTATACACCCCCCCCCCCTAATTACACTTTAATTACCCCAATGATTGTATAATGATTTTGATTTGATATATAATGATTTGACAAAATAACATTTATTTAATAATGATTTGATTTAATGATTTGATTAATGATTTGATGTAAATATATAAACATTTATTTAATAATATTAAACTTGAATTAAATCATCATTGAACAGTACATGCATTATCACTCAAGTGGTACAACATTAAGATCAATGCTACAATTAAGTTCCTTATAAGCGAGTAAACGATCTTCATACATTTTAACCCATTCGCTTTCTTTTTTTCGGCTTTTTTTTGACCGATTGTAGCCAGAAACCTCTGGCATTGGGTATCCCTCACGTAAGTCAACCTTCACGAAATGGTTGTTATGTACAAATGCGAGTGTAATGACATGATTTTCTTTTGGAGACTGCGGCTTTGACCAAAGAGGAAAATATGTTAAGCAGCGTGCATTTGTTAGATAGTGAAATATACAGTTATACTTATTTGCGATCAGAAGACCAGTGTAAGGCATCCGCATCCAGTTATGAAAAGGTGCATCACGATACTCAAAAAAGTTGAGAGATTCTTCTAAGCGCTTGTATTCACTATCAAAAATGCTTTTATATTGCTTACTATTTTTATTTAGCTCCTCTAGTAGTTCTCGACGTATTGCAAGCCATTCCTCCTCATTTCGACCCATAGCAACAGCAACTGAACGAAACCCGCAGTTTCCATCACCTTTAACATCTTGAATTCCAATGACATAAGGATGAAAACATTTAGGAATTTCGCTAATCAAATGACATAAAGATTTAACGTCCTCCAAAGCTATCATAAGAGCCTCCATACGGGTGCTACCACGGTACACGGACCTCTTTAATTTATGTCGTTCATTGTACACATTTGATATAGACGAAAAATTACATTCATTTCGACTTTTTATAATTGTAAGAATATTACGTGGTGGGACATTAGCTTTGGTTAGTTCTGCGACCAAATTCTTTTCATCTTCATTCAAACGCATTGCGAATGCGTGTCCCTCAAAACTTGAGGCATTTGCATGAGTGTGTGTGCCACATAACACAGTTAAATTCCATGACTTATTATCATTACGACAAGCTACTAACTCAAACGGACAACCAATTTTTTTTGTGACACTCTCTCTGCTAGAACTAGAATCTTTATACACACCGCCACGTTCGCATTGTAACCATACTTTTCTTAATTCATTTTTTTTTATAATTTTGAACGTTTTTTAATAATGATAACACCAAGAGATCTTGCGACGTTGTTAACCCAGTTCATTAAATCATCAAAAGTAGGAAAATCCTACAAAAATTATGTACATTAATTAATAAAAACATAGCGTAGCTTTAAATAATAAATATGGAAAATAGTTCATAAAAATACCTCTGTAGCAGTGAAGTCTGTCGTGTTATCAACTACAATATCATCAAACCTTGACATTTTGATTGCAAAAGAAGAGCACTGTAGGTTTATTTCTCCACCTTTCTTTATATGTTTATTTCTCCACCTTGACATTTTGATTGCAAAATAAGATGAGCCTATATATATGTAAAATGTGGGCCCCACCTTAATAAAAAAACAAAAAAAAGGTGATATGATAGGAGGGGGGTGTATGAATAAAGAAAAGTAGGCCCCACCTCAATAAAAAACAAAAAAAAAGGTGATGTGATAAGAGGGGGGGTGTATGAATAAAAAAAAGTGGGTCCCACCATAATAAAAAATCTTGAAAAATTAGACTTGATTTGACAATATGTGGGTCCCATATAATAATTAGATAATTATTAGGGTAATTAAGAAATTTTTTAATATTAATTAGGGGGGGTGTATGATTAGTAAAAATTGTGTATATTTAGTATTGCCCTTTAGATTTAGAATAAATGACAATAAGTAGGTAATATATGCTAATTGAATAAATGATTATAAGTGATAATTTACCACTTATTACTTATTGAAAGGGAACGCATTTATTAGCCAAAATCACCTACCAAATAAGTGAAATGACTAAATCAACACTTATTATAGGAAAAAGAACATTTTCTAAGTCAAACGACGCACATAAAAAAATTGAGACCTCAAAGAGAAATCCAAGGTCACGAGAACACAAAACCAGCTACCAACAACTACTCTATGAACTCTGACCAAACAAACTATAAGGATTACAACACCATAAAGGCCAAGAAGAGAAATCCAATGAACTATGATACATTAACCCCTTTTAGGAAATTAGTTGAATTTCAAAACCTAATTAATAATATCTAAAGGATATTAAAATATGAATAAAGATAAAATATAATGATAAGTATTCAATGAATGAGCGAGGTGGGCAAGGGACAAGGGTTGAACGGGCCATAGCTGTGTCTTTGAGTGATGGATGAGAGATAATTTGATGAATCTATCATTTGTAATTAATTTGTTGATGATTAATATTTATTTGATTTTTAAAATGGGACAAGATTTGATATTTATCAAACGGATTTTAATCATATATGATAGATAAAAATATCATTTATCATAAGGAAACTATTGCCCAGGCTAGCTTTATACATAGTGTTATCATTGGAATTTTGCTATTGTTGCAATTGTTCTTGTACCAAAAAGGATCGGATCTTAATACACATTTCTTTCGTTACAGAATAAATGCTTACAGGATAAAATCACATGGTTTTAACTAGTTGGTAATTTTTATACGTTTTATATATACTTAAATGACAACTTTATCCATTTCTATTTACTTAATCAGTTTTGTTGAAAAAGGCAATCACTTTGCCAATATAAGATTATTATTGAAACTTTACAATTTGTATTTATCTATTTTTGTAAGTTGACATTTATTTTGATACAATTTGAAATAGAAAGGTGAACGCTTAGATTGGGATATAGAGGGTAATACTTAAAAAATTGGAAATTAAATTTTTGGAAGATATCAAACTAGCAATACAGGATGTTAAGGGCGCGTTTAGCAAACTAGAATTTTTGGTTAGAAGTTTTTGATAAACTAAAACCATGATGGTTTTAAGAAAACACATTTTAGATATAAGAATGTTTTTAGATGTGTTATAGATAGTTTTGTGTTTTCAGTTTTCACTTTCCTTTATTACATAGATTTTCATTTTGGTGACTAGATTGAAACATAATGTGAAAACCTCATACATGTGTTTTTAAGTTTACTTGTAAATTTATAATTTAAAAACTGATAAATAAAAACAGAAAATATAAAAAAAAAAAAAACAATGGATCTGAATATATTTTTTAAAAACCCTTATTTTTGATGAAAATTTTCATAAAAAACAGGTTAACTAAACAGGTCCTACCCTACGAGATTCTAAGCTCATAAGTTTTTGTTCTGTTATAGACAAAAATATATAGAAGTTTTTGAAAGAAAAAGACGCGAGAAGTAGGCCGTAGGCGACTTAATGATGAGAATGTGGACATCCTGCTTACCCGTGTGGGATGGGGCCGTGGGTATTTAATGCCACAGACTAATATTCACAATAATTTCAGTCAAATCCTTTAATCGACACATCCGTATATAGATTTGGGTTCAAATAAGTATCATTAGTTTTGCAGAGTACCGGTAGTACCTCGCTTAAAACCATTTGTTTTGAAATTTGTTATCATAATCATGTTTAAATTAATAATACAAGACTACTTGTAAAAAATCACACATAAACACACACTATAACTATGTGAAACGTGCATGTTCACATGAACTGCACTGTTGTGACCCTATGTTCACACTAAGCATGTTCACATGAATTTTTTCACGTTCACATGACTTTTAAACAACTAGAAAGTGTGAATGTATGTAATTCTTATATAAATAGGCTTATATTATTTGTATTTAAATGAATATGAAAAAATAATTTTAAATTTTTTTTTTCCGGAGTATGTTCACATCCGAAACCCGTGTGTTCACAGGTACTCACGGTACCCTGCATTTTTTAGGTACTCGCACGAACCATACTCTATACACACACACATACACAAATAATATAAGGCTATTTGTAAGGAACTACATACATTCACACTTTTTAGCATTTTAAAAGTCATGGGCTAAAGCTGTACCGAATAGGGGGTGCCCCGAGAGGGGCATAGCCCCCTACGGTATTGGACATGTATTTGTAATTGGTCATAACCCATTATTGTTAAGAGTTTCAATTTTTCGTTTATATAACGTAATCAATAGTTAGGGCTCCAATTTTTAATGTACTCGAAGTTTATTACTTGTGACTCTTGCTGCGTGTGGATGTCCCTAACATTAGCCGGATCATAAAAATACTTGGTTATTATGCATGTGCTTGTTTAATGTTTTTCATAGCAACTATATTTGATGATTGTTAGAAATTAAAATGATTGTATAATATTTGAAATTTTAAATGTTTTTGTATTTGGACATCAACATTAAATTTGTTAATGGATCAAGTTGAATGATAATGCAAAAATATTATTACCATAAGGCCAATGGGGAGTAGTACTCGGCATTGTCAATGCCGATCTACAAACACCGCACCACCTCCTCGACCCATTCGGGCATGTCGACCGAATTTGCCATATGTCCAACAGTAATACACATACACATGGTTGAAATGTCGAGGGAATTTGCATGATGTGATGTAACATATCTGATACATCTCGTAACACAACATTTTTTAGGGGTGTTTATAAAAATCCGAATATGGGCATCAAAAATTAAAATCCGACCTGAAACTATCCAAAATTTTTTATCCAGATTTTCGGATTCAGATAGTAAATATCCAGATTTTCTGATATTCAGATATCCGGAGATCCAAAAAAATTGTTTTTAAAAAAAACACTTATATATCTTTAATATTGATTATTTACATAATATTGAGTGTTTATATTATTCTAATGTATATTTTTGAGTTTTATCTTTATTTTATAGATTTATTAACTAAATTTTATATATTTTAGTTTTTTAATCATTTTTAGTCGTTTTGAGTAAAATAGTTTCGGATAAATTTAGTTTGTGACATATTTATCTTTAATATGTATTTGGATATATGAATTTGTATTTTAGATATTTAAATATATGTTTTAATTTAAAAAAATTAAAAAATATGAATTTTCGGATATTCGGATAATCCGATATCCGAAATTTCAGATTCGGATTCAGGTAGCGAAAATCAATATCCGAAAATTTCGGATATCCAATTTTGGACACCCTAACATTATTTACGCATCTCACAGAGGGTAGATTGGGAAAATAATATATCCGGTCAAATTAATTCAAAAGGATGATTTGACATTAGGCAGTCAGTTCAAGTTGAACCACAATGCACCGTAAAATAAACTATAGTGCATCATGGGGGGATTGTGCATCACATTCAATTATTGCGTCACAAGCCCATTCTCGAAGTTGGTTTATGGTTTTCAATAAAAATAAAAAAAGTTAACTTACTTAGCTAGGAATCAAACTAAGAACCTCTATATACTTAGTTACAACTCATTTTGTCATCAAATTTATTGATTTACCTTATTTAATAACAAATGTACTCTTTAGTCTTAATGTCTTTAATTTAAAGTTTTATTTTTTAACTTGTGTCATTTAAATTATTCTAATCAAATGTTTTTATTTAAAATAAATAAGAAAAGAATGGCAAAAGTGGAATCACATATTCACATACCCTTGAAATGGCAAAAATAGTGAAGAAATGATAAAAATGAAGTGCCGGTAGAAAAAGAGTGACAAAATTGTCACCACTCCCTTGGCCTTATGCGACTACCACGTGGAAGAAGATACCACACAATTATGCTTTGAATTCAGAATCATCGCTTAAAAAGAATTGACTTATTTAAATGCGACCATATAGACACGGGGGCAGTGAAACAAATTTTTTTAATAAAGGAATATATGAAAATAAAATTCTATAAATATGTAATTTAAGAAATACAATTATCAAACAAATATTGCTATACGTATACAATCACTACCCGTATAGTTACATTGTTATACGTATACAACCACTACTCATATAATTATATTTTTTCAGTTAATAATGTGAGACTCGTTGATTAATATATATACACACACATAGAATTGTCGAGTGATTATATTTTTAATATTTGTGTTAAGTGAAATGGAAAAGGTTTTTTCAATTTTTGCCCGTGTCCTGTGACGATTGACGAATGACTATGAGTTGTTGACTTGCTGTGTTATAAATAATTAAATAAGCCGACCGCCCATCAAATATGAAGGAAGAATAATTCAATTCCTGCTACCTAAATCATTTAATAATAGGTTTAATAGTATAAAAAAGCATTGTGCCTAGGCTCGATTTCTATTTCACACAATAGACTAAATTATCTTTCATATAAAAATCTTATTTCTTATTATTATTGACGATTATGATAATTTTAGTAATCTATTTTGGTGATTTTTTTAAATAAAAGTTGCACATTAATTTTTTTTTTTTTTCACAAGTATGTTACTTTTGCATGAGAGCAAATTGAATCCGTTAGTTGCAATTAAAATTTTGCTCTGACTATGTTACATTTTTATCCAATTAACCCTTAATGATGAATATATATCATATATTACGGGTAAATTGTGAAAGAAGATAACATAAAATACAAAAATTGAGAATAAAGTATTGTGAAAGTTTTTAGGCAAAGAAATAACAAAAATTCCATTTTTCCCAATAAAGGAACATTAAAATAACTTTTATACCTTATTAACCGATCATTGATGCCATTTTTTGGGGTCAAAATTCAAGTTTATTTAACTTTTCTTGGCCTAAAATTTTTTACATTACCTTTATCGTCAAAAATAGAAATTTATGTCATCTTTCTTGGCACTTTTGCCCTTGTATTTTTATTAAAAATTTTAATTATATATTGTTCCCATAAAATATTCATACATTGGCTTCAATCGACGAAGAAATGTTAATAATTAATTAATTAATATTGCTAATCGGGGAATGGAGCTTATCAAATGCTCGAAACCGTCTAGCAATTTTGAGATGTTTTTATCTTGCTTCGGGATTAAAGACGAAAATAAATAAAAGCATGTGTTATGGAATTGGTATACCTTCAAATCAAATTGAAGATATGGTGAGATGGCTATGGTGCAAGTCCGGTTCCTTTCCTTTATCTTAAATGGGTTTTACCAATTGAGATAAGCATGATGAAGCGAGATATGACGGTATTTTCAAGAATAAAATGGCTCTATGGAAAGCAAGAGTTACGTCTTTTGGTGGTAGATTGACCCTTATTCAATGGGTTATTGGGTATCTTGCCAAATTAATACTTCTGTACCCCAATTTGTGTGATTACATCTCTTAGTGTGTAAGGAGAGATTTTTTTTTTCGGGATGGGTTGATGGAATAAATTAAAATGAAAGTACTTGTGGATACAAGGTATCTTCAATCTAGCAGTGGCGGTATGGTAACTCAATGGAGCATATTTCTTCCAAAAAAGATATGTATATTTTGTGTGGCAAGCGGCTTAAGAACGATAATCTCTAAATTGACACTATTGCAAAAAGGAATTGACTTACCATCCATTATGTATCCATGTTGCAGTGATGACATATAAACAATTGTTCGTAGCTTGGTGCAATGCAAAGTTGTGTAGATTATATAGGAAAAGATATGCACGTGGTGCAATGTTCGTTTTAACGTTTTCTAATTCTGTTTAGATATTGTTGGGGATTTAGGTGGAGTCTCTTTTCCATCTTGTAAGAGATTTCTATGGAAAGCAATGATAGGATAACTAGATGAAACACAATGATGTAATTTTAAAAAAGTTGAGTTATTTAGAGACTCAAACTTGAAACTAGTTTCAAAGGGTAAAACTGGTATTTTAAAAAGTTGAGTTAGTTAGAGACTGAATATGACAAGGTTTCAAAATCGAAACTATCAATGTAATTTTTTAAAATTAGGGACAAAACTCGAATTTATCGCAAAACATAAGAACAAATTATGTAATTTACTCTATTTAATATGATTTATATACAAAGCCATAGGGATAGACGTATAGTGAGCTGTGTTGGATCCAGAACCAAGGTTTCAAAATAGGAATTATGAAGGTAATTTTTTCAAAGTTAAGAACGAAATTTGAAATTTGTATTCACAGACCATAAGGACCATTTATGTACTTTACTCTATTTAATATGATTTAGAGTAAATTACAATTTTTGTCCCCGCTATATATAAATTATGGTTGTGATACTTGTCACGTCGAAATTACAATTTCAATACATATGATTGTCGTTTTGTTATGCTTTTAGTCATTTGACCAGTTATTTTTTTTTTAAAAATGATCATTTTGCCTTTTTAATTTTCTTTCAGTTTTGGTCCCTAAAAAACAAAGTGAAAGAGTAAAAACGTCATTTTTAAAAAAATATTGGAGAAAGAGACCAAAAGCATAACAAAACGCAACTATAAGTACTGTTATTGTAATTTTATCGTGAAAATGACGGTAACCATAGTTTTTATATAAGCACGGAGACGAAACTTGTAACTTACCCTATGATTTATGTACAAAGACATAGACGGATCCAAAAATATATATAATTTATTAGGATCGGTTTTTCATGTTTTATAAGCATTGATTTAAGAATTATCATATTACTATAACAAGTGTAAAAAACTCAATCATCAAGTTCATTTTATTAAAAAATTTCTCTAAACAAGTTTTTTTGAAGAATAAAGTCTAGTTGTTTATAAAATTACCGTGATCGAAATGTAATCGACAGTATATATAACAACGAAATGATAATTTATTGGGGTCGCTTGACTCCAAAGAAACTACGTAAATCCGTCTTGATAATGAGTTAGGATGAAACAAGAATTAGTTTATAAAATGAGAAAAAAAATACATGTATATATACTTATAGAGTAGAGGTGTGGTATTATTTAATTGATAATATATCATATCATATCATAAAGAAGAAAAAGAGGCAGAGGCAACCAGCATGTGCACAAAACGTGATAGTCATTAGTCTGATATTAGAGTTGGACATGTCAATTGGATCAACTTTGAATCTTTTACGTTAACTCTCAATTTTTTAATTTATTTATAGAAATAAAATGATAGTATAGTATCCAAATGCAAGTACGATTGGTCAAATGGAAAGGTCCAGAAGATGAAATGAGGTTGTTGTTATCACTTATCAGTTATATTTGTTATTACACAACTGATAGAAATCCCAAACGCAAAAGATGTTACCCTAAAAGCACACCTAAAATCTCTCTCTTTCTTCTCCCTTGATCAAAATCAAAATCACACGCAAGTATTTTCTTTTCTTTTATTATTATTTTATAAGAAGAAAAAAAAGATACAGTTTTTAAGCTCCATTTGCGCACTTGTTTTGTATCTTTTCTTTTGTTTTCGTGTCAGTGTTTCTTAGTTTGATGTTAGTTCAACTGCATTAAACAAACCCCCGTCCATTGCTGTAAATTATCTGGTTCTGGTGCTTCTTTACCAACTTCTGAGTTTTTTAATTGGTTGTTCTTTACTAGGGTGGGTTTTTTCTTCCCATACTCTGATTAATCAATTAAATAATCACTTGCACCTTTTCGATCGAGATTTAGCTACTAAATCACCATTTCTTTACTTTTCTCCTCCAATGGGTCATCGACTGAACAAGATAAAGGTGTCATCTTTCATGTTTTGAAGCAACAAACTGTTATGGATCTGGAAACTGGGGTTCATCTAAAGGTAGAAAGGATGTGTATGCTGTAATTTATTGATTTAGGGATTCTTTCAATTGATGCCCATTTGAAAATTTGTTTACAGAAACAGTCATGGAGGACGGTTTTGACATTGGCTTATCAAAGTTTGGGCGTTGTTTATGGAGATTTAAGTACATCGCCGTTGTATGTTTTCAAAAGCACTTTTGCAGAAGATATTCAACATTCTGAGACCAATGAAGAGATATTCGGGGCGCTTTCTTTTATTTTCTGGACTCTTACTTTAGTCCCTCTGTTGAAATATGTGTTCATCGTGTTGAAAGCTGATGATAATGGTGAAGGAGGTACATTTGCACTGTATTCGTTGCTTTGTCGGCATGCTAGGGTGAGTTCGTTGCCTAATTCTCAATTGGCTGATGAAGAATTGTCAAGCTATAAAAGGGAAATACCTACTTTAGCCCTGACTTCTTTTGGGTCAAGGCTTAAATCAACTCTGGAGAAACATAGAGTTTTGCAGAGGTTTCTGCTTGTGTTGGCTCTTGTTGGGGCTTGTATGGTCATTGGTGATGGTGTTCTTACTCCTGCACTTTCAGGTATTTCTTGGTCTATTCTTGCATCTAAATTTTCAACTCATGGGCTTTCTTTTCCCCAATTTTAATTTGTTTTTTACTTAATTGTTATATATATTTTTGAACCTTAGAGCAACAAATTCTGTCAAAGAGAAGAGGTGTGTGAATTTTGATTAAAAAATATATATGTTTGGCAGTTTGGAGGGGGGGTGAAAGTTCTTGAAATATTTTGTAACACCTACATTGACTTCAAAATTTAGAGACTAAATAGTATAATCTTTGTATTTGGGGAGAGTTGTTCAAATTCATACATTTCTTCGTCTTCTTTACTTGCTGGATGGATTTGATTTTGCAGTATTTTCTGCTGTTTCTGGCGTGGAACTTGCAATGGCCAAAGAGCATCACAAATGTAAGATATGTCATCCTCCTACATTAAATTAAGTATCTCGATTATGGTGTGTGTCATGTTAGCATAATCCTTGGGTGCTAAAAGCATCCAATCACCATCATTAGCCTTTCCTTCTAGGTGGGAAGAACTTGCTGACAAATCCTAGGTTGGATCTTTTATCCGTGACAATTTCTAAGACCTTGGTATTAATTTATTTACATAATTGACTTGGTTTCAAGATCTGTTTAAATGGTTATTTTGAGCCTAAATTAATCATAAATTTACTCTAATAAAAACCACTCTGAACCGAGTATTACAACTACAAAGTCCTAATAATCAATTTAAACACACATCTAATCATCTCCTTAAAGAATTTTTTGCCTGGTGACTTGACTTAAATAGTGGGTGTGGGTCACACATCATCCACCACCAAAAAGAGTTTCAAAAGTTATTTACAGTTATGCATACAACAGTCATCTCTCCATCATCATGAAAAACGAAAACACCCACGGGTGATACTTGTAATTGTTGCCGGGGTTGGTCCAATTATTTTCGAGGCCTTGGGCAAAAACTTAAAAGGGCCTATAAATGTAAATATATATATGTATATTCAAAATAAGCAAAATTCAAGTAAAAATGCTTAATTAACAACAAAAAACTTATAATTATATAATGAAACTAAAATTTTGGCAAGTTAATAATGTTGTTTAATCGTTAATAGACCTAAGTATATATAATAACTTTTTTGATAATGGGCCCCCATGATTAATGGGCCCTGAGCGGTTGCCCCTGTTGACCTTGCTCAGGGCCGGCCCTGATTGTTGCATATCCTACAGGCTAATATTACATGGGACCCACATTAAGGCTGCGTTTGGCAATGAGCTTTTCAGAGCTTTTAGGAGTTTCAACTTTTGATTTATGAAAGCTCAAAAGCTCTGTTTGGTTGATAGTAGTTTAAGCTTTTGATTCGGATTTGAAAGCTCTCAAAAGCTCTTCCACGAGAAGCTACTTGAAGTAGCTTTCAAAACGAGCTTGACTTTTGGTCAAACAAATTTACCTTTTTACCTTCCAAATAATTATAAACTACAACTTTTAATTAACATCAATGTCTTTTTATGTTATTTGATACTAAAAGTTACAGCTACAAGTATATTTACCAAACACATTTATAGAAACAAAAACTACAACCACTAAAAGCTCCGGCTCACAGCTCCAGCTAGTCGTGCCAAACATACCCTAGATCGTAGGATTACATTTATGTGTATAAATAACAACAAAAAGACATGGTATATTGTTGCAGATGTAGAAGTCCCGGTTGCATGTGTCATACTGATAGCATTGTTTGCCCTACAACATTATGGCACCCACAGGGTCGGATTCTTGTTTGCTCCCGTGGTTATATTGTGGCTATTCTGCATCAGCGCTATCGGCTTATACAATATCATTCACTGGAATCCTCACATCTATAAAGCATTGTCTCCTGTCTACATGTATAAATTTCTCAAGAAAACTCAAAGCGGAGGTTGGAAATCTTTGGGGGGTATCTTATTATGCATCACAGGCAATTACACCCTAACAGTAAACTTGTAACTTGTTTGTCTTGTATAGGTAAAGTTGTGAATTTCTATAAAAAAATAGTTTGTATGTCCAGGTTCCGAAGCTATGTTTGCTGATCTTGGACATTTTTCACAGTTGTCTATCCAGGTATGTCTAATGCCCCACATTACTTATGCCTCCCTTTGCTCTCCTTTTTTTTTTTTTTTTTTTGATGTACTAACTTGTAATATATATGTTCATGTTCTCTCAGATAGCTTTTACGTCGTTCGTTTATCCATCCCTAATTCTTGCATATATGGGCCAAGCTGCTTATTTATCTCAGCATCATGTTATTGAAAACGACTACCAGATTGGATTCTACATCTCCGTACCCAGTAAGTTACTTTTGAATTTTACACTCTGAGAGTGCATCAAGAACTCTGGTTAAGTTTTGATGGTTGGTTTAATTTGTCCAGAGAATCTGCGGGTGCCTGTGCTGTTGATAGCCATACTTGCTGCAGTCGTTGGAAGCCAAGCCATCATTACCGGAACCTTTTCAATCATAAAACAATGCTCTTCTCTCGGATGCTTTCCCAGGGTCAAAATAGTCCATACATCTTCTAAATTTCATGGGCAGATTTATATCCCAGAGATTAACTGGATCTTGATGCTGTTATGCCTGGCTGTTACCATTGGTTTTAGAGATACAAAGCGTATGGGTAATGCTTCAGGTATGGCAGACACTTGATCCTATCTTTGTTTCCCTTTTTTGATATATTTATTAACTGTTTACTTTCCACAAATGGAAAGATCATTAGCTCTCAAAATGAATGAAAACTGCTAGTGTCCGGTGAAAATTGCAACATTACCATCTATTGAAATTTGATAATAATGGACAAAATAGGATTTGTAAACTTTTTTCAGGGGGGAAAAAGATGTGGTGGTTTTCATGGAATGGGTTGATGACTGAGGTTGACAGTGTTTAAATAAGACCAAAACTAAGCATGTGTTGATTACATTGTCAGGTTTGGCAGTTATTACGGTTATGCTGGTTACCACTTGCTTGATGTCTCTTGTTATCGTCTTATGTTGGCACCAAAGTGTGTTTCTTGCGATTGGTTTTGTGGTGTTTTTTGGGATGATTGAAGCACTGTATTTCTCGGCTTCCCTTATCAAGTTTCTTGAAGGGGCATGGGTTCCTATAGCGCTGTCCCTCATCTTCATGCTCGTGATGTACGTGTGGCACTATGGTACTCTTAAAAAGTATGAATTCGATGTCCAAAACAAGGTATCGGTGGATTGGTTATTGAGCCTTGGCCCAACCCTTGGGATAGTTCGTGTTCGAGGAATCGGGCTGGTCCACACAGAGCTGGTTTCGGGTATCCCTGCAATATTTTCCCATTTTGTGACGAACCTCCCGGCTTTCCACCAAGTGCTGATTTTCCTTTGCGTGAAATCGGTAGCGGTGCCTCACGTGAGACAGGAAGAACGGTTTCTTGTGGGGCATATAGGGCCACGAGAGTATCGGGTGTATCGGTGCATAGTGAGGTACGGTTATCGTGACGTGCACAAGGATGATGTGGAGTTTGAAAAGGAATTGGTTAGTAGCGTGGCGGAGTTTATCAGGAGACAGAAAGAGGAGGGTTGTAGGAATAAAAGTGTGGATGATGGTGAAGCGGAGGAGAAAATGACGGTGATCGGAAGACAAGAGATGGATGGGGGAGAGATAGAGATAGAGATAGAGATAGAGGGGAGGAGGCCGAGTAAGAATAAAAGGGTGAGATTCATGGTGGATAAAGAGGAGGAGATTGAAGAGGAGGAGGGGCCGAGGGGTGAGCTGCGGGAGCTAATGGAGGCCCGGGAGGCCGGAGTGGCGTACATATTGGGACACTCGTACGTGAAAGCGAAACAAGGGTCTGGTTTGTTGAAAAAGATGGTTATAAATTTAGGGTACGAGTTCTTGAGAAGAAACAGCAGGCCGTCTACCGACTCCTTCACCGCCCTGCCTCATGCTTCCACGCTAGAGGTGGGAATGGTGTATCATGTTTGAATTACTCTTAACACATATATATTATTCAGCATACAACATATACATATTACTATCCTGTAAGTAAATGTTTTCTTCTTTTCTTGGTAGTTGTTATTATTAATATGGTTGTTACTTAGCGGTTTTTGTAACATATTTTTAGTAGCAGATAACACCAAATTCTAATGTTTTTTTTTTCCTTTCCTGTTGATAAATCTATCTACCCTTTCATCTATTGCTTGTGAGATTTTTAGTCTTCTTCATTGATTTAATTGAGTTTTTATGAACGACATCAATTATCAAGCGTTTAAGACTATCCTAACCTACTTTATAACAATTGTGTTTACAAATTACATACTATAGTATTTAACAAAAAAAAAATCCTAACATCCAACAAATATCCATTTATTAGCTTCATCGATATGGACGGATGTAATTAATTTAAATGAATATGGATATACAGGAAGAAAAACTAAATGGATATGGATATGACACCATCCGATCGTTGCCATTGCTAATTGTTATATAGGGGTTTCTATGTAAAAAAACCTAAAGTTGGCACTATTTTTTGAGTAAATCCATTAACCATTTTATTTGCCTCATAAATTCCCAAATCAACTAAAGTGTTTTATTAACTTTTTTTTTTTTTTTTGACATTTAACCGGTTATAATAAGGTAAAAGTCCTACGTGACACATATGTTGAAGAAAATAACCAGTTAGAAGTCTTATGTGGCATCTACGTTAAATTCAAGTACAACATTTTCATCCTCAAAATCCAATGAAATGTTTAATATAGATGTTACATAGGACTTCTAACCGGTTATTATGTTAACCATAGATGTCATATATGAGTTTTCACTCGGTTACAACTGGTTAAATATTAAAAAAAAAATTTTGAAAACACAAATTTAGTGATTTTTAGTTGGTTGAGGGATCTATGAGACAAAAAAAAGATTGAGAGACTTAATTGAAAAAAGAAAACAGTTTCAGGGTTTTTTTAATATATAAAATTTCCTTATATGATCATACTAGTATTTTTTTTATATTAATAAGAAGTGTTAATTGTAACAACAAACTGAAAAAAGGGTTTTATGTTGAAATATAAAGCGAATGTTAGTTGAATATTGTATGTAAAATTTCAAGAAGAATGAATATATATAAAGTATATGAATATAAGTTTGTTGTTTATATTAAGTAATAAATAATTTGAACATAATCAACGGAAAAGAAGAAATCAAAGGTAGAGAGAGATGGAGAAAAATTAAATAAAATGTTATGATGAGAAAATATATGATAGATAATAATAACTAAAAAAAAGGGGGTGGTTGAAGAATGAATTTTTTTCAATCCATATATGATAGATAATAATTAATGTAATGGATTATAAATAAACTCAAAACGTACTCATAATGTCTGTCTTTCAGCCCCACCAACACAACACCATTGTTTTGCCTTTATGATTAATTTGATGATTTCATTTCACAGAACCTAGGGGTGAGCAACGGGTACCATTTCCCGAACCCGAACTAGTATCGGTACCGACCGGTACCGAATTAATATATTCGGTTCGGTATTCGGTTTTTAAATTAGCTAAAATTCGGTATTCGGTACTCTCGGTTCGGTATTCGGTTTTTAAATTAACTAAAATTCGGTATTCGGGACCGAACCGGCACCGTATAAAATTATACGGTTCGGTATTCGGTTCTTTCAAAACTAATAATTCGGTTTCGGTATTTTCGGGATCGGTACCGGTTCGGTTCGGTCCGGTACCGAGCTCACCCCTAACAAAACCCACCCCTTCTCCTCTCCCCTCCCCTCAATGCCTCAAACAATATATAATATATAATTTTTTGTATGATTAAGTAATTTCTCTTTATAAAAGTCAACGCTTAAATGCCTCACCATCTTATTTTATTTTATTTTATCTTATTTTATTTCATTTCATTTCATTTCATTTACTTACTTGTTTTACTCTATATTTGCCAAAATGCTTTTAAGGAATGAAAATGTGAATATTGGGGATTACATTGATGCTTTTTTCTAATTAATAAATGATTTTTTTTTTCATCATCTTCGACTTTTATAAATTTATACACCATCTAATATATGATTCTACATATTTGTTTATGACAAAAGTTTGTGTACTTCCTATTTGTGCAAGAATGGTAATAAAACAAATCAATCAGAAACTTGCATTCCCCTCCCCTTAATTTGTGGAATAATGGTTTATTAATCATTATTGGATAATCATTAATTATTTTACATTAATGATTATTACTTATATAGATTTAGACATCATGTAGTATGTGGCATACGACAATTTGTAGTATGTGGCATACGACAATTTTTGGGATCCCGTCTAAAAACTTAAAATAAGTCCTATAAATATATATATATATATGTGTATTCGAAATAGTAAAATTCACATAAAAATAATAAATTAACAACAAAACCTTGTAATTATGTAATGTTAAAACAAAAACTTTGCAAATCAACAACATTGTTTAATCGTTAATATACCTAAGTGTATAATAGATTTTTGAGAATAAAACACCTATGATTAATGGGTCCTATATAGTTATCCGTATTGATCTTGCTTAGGGTCCACCTTTTTCAAGTTGGTGGAACCACTTAATTGGCCTAGACAATCCTGTAGCTTCATTTCATTTTCATCGTTGCCTAGACATTTAAGTAAAAAATCACTCAAGCACTTGTCTTTGCTTAAACACTCTTTTATAAATGACACAAAATCCGAATAGACACATAATCATAAATATAAAAAACATTTCACATTGAAAAGGGCCATCAATAACATACATAATGACATTAATTAGTTTTAGTCTTGTGTATGGGGAAAAATTGAAAAATTATATTTTTAAAAAAGAAAATGAAAAAGAAAGGTACAAATAGTTTGATACAGGGTAAACCCTTTTGAGTATGGTGGTGACCTTACATTGAGAGAGGATTTGACCATATAGGAAATGAAGAAGGGGTATGATCATGTTTCTTGGACCAAAGCCAAATCTTGGAAACAGAAAAGCTGTCACCTTTACTTCCTCCATTGCTAATAATGAATTTTCCATGTCTACCCTCCTCATCAATTGAGCTAGCAGTAGCACTATTCCCCTTCCCCTTCTCCTTCACCACCACCTTTTTATTATGTGGATGTGGATCTTTCTCCATTCTCAAATCACCACCATTATTATTATTTCCAATGCCACTACTACCCTTGTTTGGGCAGCAAAATGCCACTTGTAAATTTGAGTTTCCCACCACATATTCATAAGATCCCATTGAGTAACACCTCCTTTCATCAAGATTCCCATTCCCATTCCCATTGCTATTGCTAGTCTGTCCCACCTCTTGTGATTTCTCATCACCATTTATGGCTCTAAAATTCCCAAGTCTAACAGGGTACTGGTACACCCTTCCAGTTCCAGATTGCTTGAAATTACCTGCACAAACCCCATCATCATCATTATCATCATCATCTTCTTCTTCTACTTCTTGTTCTTCATCCCTTGAATGGTCATGGTCAAGGTCAAAGTCAAAGTCAAAATCGAAGACTGGATTCACAACAGCAAACCCAGGTGTAAATAGGCTTCCTCTGCATAAAGGGCAAGTTGAACTTGTGAGCAACCAAGTGTCTATGCAGTGAAGGTGGAAAGCATGGCTACATACTGGAAGCAGCCTCAGATGGTCTTCCTCCTTGTATTCACAAAGGCAGACAGCACAGTGAAGAGGCTCTTTCAACCCCACTAATTCTTTGTAAATGAATACTGGGAGAGCATCAATGGAGGACTGATCTAAGCCAGAATCATGTAAGCTGAAGAGCTGTTGCAATTGTCTTTGATAAACAACAGCAGCAGCATCACCATCACTGCTACTTTCTTGAAATCTTGTGGATTGATGGTGACCATTATTCAAACATAATTTTATCTTCTTCATGAGAAAGTGGAGCATGCCACAAACCAAGAACATAATCACTACTATAATCACAACGTTTCTAGCAAAAAACACAGATGATGTATTGGTGGTAGGAGGAGGTGAAAAGGAGTTTTGTTTAAGAACCCACCGCATTTTACCGGCTACAAAACGCGTATGAATTAATCTTTTCAAGATTAATTGTCTTTTTAATCACTCACGAACTCGGTAACTAAACCAATTCAAACACCAAAACATATTAATAACAATGAAAAAAGAGGATTTTTAGCATACCCACGTCATTAATACCACAGATTTCTGCTTAAATAAAAGCTGCAAGTGCTTCATTCACATGTTCTTCAACAGTAGAATCTGGAGATGTAGAAATCTATAGAGAAAAGGGTTCTTGAGGTGTTTTATTGAGCAATCTGAAAGGCGCTTTTGTGGGTGTGTGGGACTTGAAATTTCAACTACCTTCCCAAAATTTGTTTCTACTTTCTTTCTTTAGGCCCAGTGGTGGCAAATGAGGAGTGATCCTCTTGTACTAATTGAGGTTTGAAATTAAAGTTGCACCGGCAGACATTCTTCATTTAATTTAAGGCCCTCCTTTCAACATCTATTTAACAAGGGTTAAAGTCGTAAAATAGTTGTGTACTTTTTAAAATGTATCGATATGGTACGTGTACTATTTTAATTATTCATATTACACGTGTACTTTCTGAATCGTTCAAATTTGATACGTGTACTACATTTTTTCATACCAATATGATACCTTTGGTAACCGGTTACTGGTTATACCTGTTAAGAGTGGAATTTCTCTTTTTATTAATGTTCAAAATTTCATAATTGAAGCATCAAATACACTCTCTCGTCCTTGTGATAACCTGGTAGGAGAAATCACACAGCACAGCCAACTTCAAACACCTACAGACCTCTATAGAAATCTCCAATGACGATCTCCACCGTCCAGATCGAAGAACTATGTGTTGCGAAGCTTCTCCTCAAATTTCACACAGATCCAACGGTGAACAAGTTCGTACCGATAATTCTCCCACAATTGCGCAAAGCTAGACGAAATAACTGGTCATAAAAAGTAAATGTATAATATTAACAATATAAAAAGTACACGTACTATATCGATACACCTTAAAAAGTACACTGCTATTGTACGGCTTTAGCCCATTTAACAAATACGGTAACTAAGAGTTAAATTTTATATATACATACAACTTCTCAATATATATTTAACTTCCAAATAAAAAGACCAATGTTTATCAAAAAACATTAAAGAACCACAATCTTTGTTAAAAAAATTATACGGTGAGAGAATTTTACATCACACAGGGAATTATGCATCATATGAGATGATTGTGTATCACGCGAGAGATTATGCATTACATGGAAGGACTCCGATGCATGCAGAGAGAATTGTGCACCGCATGATGCACAATCCTTTTTATATGGTGTACAATAGCTCCTTTGTGATGCACGATGCTTTCTTTTGTGATGTTCTTTGGTTCTTCAAGGTTATCTAATAAACACTGGTTCCCTTTATAGGGATGTACACAGTTACACCGAAACCGAGTTTACCGACCGAACCAAAGCTAGCCGTTTGAAATATTACAAACAGTCAACCACGGTTTGGCCGACGGTTTGGAGGTTGACACCGGCCGTATAAACTATACGGCCGAGGTGATACAAAGTTTTTTAAGAAAAAAATATTTATTTGCATACAGTAAGTTATCAATTATCCAAAATGCCGAACGTGGTCTCATTCTCATATATTTAGAGTCCAGACCCTTCCTCCCTCTTCAACTTTTGGAAACAAGAATGAGAGCCACCCATGACCCACCCTAATTTTCCCTCTCTTGTCTTTTATCTTCAATATGTTAGATTTATGCTTTTTACTATATAATTTAGGAACCGAAGCTTCTGTTTATGCTTATGCTATTTGTTAAATTTGGATTTTCAAAAAAATTGGCCTAAAATGTCAAACTGACCGAACCAAACAGGTTCATGGCGGTTTGGCCGGCTCAGCCAAACCAGCTGCTACGGTCAGTTTGGTTTCACACATTTCTAAACCGAGATTGCCGGTTTGGCCAAACTTACAAGGATTAAACCGACCATTGTTCATGCCTATCTCTATTGAACATATACACACACACACCTAAATTTGATATAGACTTGTAGAACCAATCTCATCCACATATTAAATCAATCTAATAATTTTGATTAAATAAATCATATGTGTAATTAATAAAGAAAATGTTGATATTAATAACTTTTTGATATAGTAAAAAGATTAACCTTAGCAAAAATAATGTCATTGCTTTAAATTAGAATAACATTAATATGATTAACTTTTAAATCAAAAAAACTATACCATAAAAACGTGAATTTTATATTTTTTAAAACGAGACCGGTCATGATATATTTTTTCAAAAAAAATTTTACGTGTTTATTTTTCGAAAAAAAACTTACCTAGATGACCATTCAATGTATCATATCGAAATCATTCAATGTCGAAGTAACACTATATATCATATATTCAACATTGTATTATATATGTGATTTTTATCGTATTTCATATATATCATATATTCAACATTGCATATATATTTAACATAAAATATTTAAAGAATGT
Source organism: Centrapalus pauciflorus (assembly GCA_020465985.1). Classification (NCBI taxonomy): domain Eukaryota; kingdom Viridiplantae; phylum Streptophyta; class Magnoliopsida; order Asterales; family Asteraceae; genus Centrapalus; species Centrapalus pauciflorus. The sequence continues at coordinate 265,546 of JAANYP010002579.1, forward strand.
GATTACTATTGCAATTTATCATTCGAGATTTGAAATCAATATTTATTGTTTATATTTATATAGATCGATTGGACCGGTCATGAAAAAATATTTTAAAAAAAACTTACATATTATATATATTTTTTAAAAAGTTTATCCAGATGTAAACTCAATATATTATAGCTACAGCCTACAGTTGTCCCCTACAAGTTTTCAACTTTTGAAAACGAGTTATTGGTTATTATATCAGCATTCAAAAAATTGAGTAAATCTCTCTCTATGGTGCAAATGCAACATTCACTCAACCATTCCTCACCAATTGAATTGCGAAATTACTTGTGAAATTCGTCGAGAAGTATTAGAAGCTTCTCCACTTGATGAAAATTCAGATTTCAGTAAATATTTTCAAAAATCGGTTCATATTGTTTAATGAACTACAACAATTAATGGTATCATGATTAAATTATTTAATTTCTAACATGGATGTTACAGGACACTTCTCTCATTTCATTTTTCATGTTTTTTTTTTGTTTATATCATTATAATGGATAGAAGTGTAAATTTTTTTTTTAAATTTTCGGTTCTATTCAGTTCCGTACCCGAAATACCCGTACCAACAGCATTGGAACTGGAACTGTATTACAATCATTGGTTGATTATCGGTTCTTGCAATCTTCAATATTCAGTTTCGGTTAAATCGGTTCGGTCTGGTTTCGGAACCGTTTACACATCCCATGTATTTTTTGATATGTTAATTTTATAAACTGTGATATTTTAGTTTGGTAGCCAATTAAGATTTATTGGGACTAGCAGTAGCTAGTTATTGATGAACACAAGGGCTAGTTATTGTCTAACTTTGGGGCTCGGGACCAATCACATCCTACTCTCGGTCCCAATAGTTTCTGACCATTCGGCTTTTGGGCCTAGATAACCAACGACCCTTTTACCTTCATCCAACCCTGCAGCCCTGCTGGTGGCCTGGGTATACCCATCACCATTAAAATCATTTTCATTTTTAAATTTTGGAAACACATTTTCAACATTCTATCTTTTTTATTTTAATTATTAAAAAATAAAATTCATTTATAATTAATAACTAAAACTTAAATATTTAAATTAATAAAATTAGCTTTAAAAAGTTACATAAATAAAATTAAAAATTACGAAACTTATATATTAAAATTTACAAGAAATTAAAAATACAAGTCACAAAACTATAAATTAAAAATTACGAACAAACCGTCTAAATTGGGTACATGAGTAGTTGCGATACGTTCCACCACATCCGATCGAAGGTTATTTGTGATTCGATGATGATGACGAAGACGTGTACGAATCTATATTGTAAAATATGGATGTCAAATATGATTCGGGTTTGATGTGTTGAGAGATTTCGAACAGAATTGAGAGATAAGATAAAGATGAGAGATTTGTTTGGTGTGAATTGTTGTGAATGTGGATGGTTGTATTTATAGGGTGAAAAAAATAATATGTGTGTGTGTATGTATGTATATTAAAAGAAAAAAAAAGGAAATCCGGTGAATGGGTGAAGAGTCATTGGGGCTAATGTTGGCGGGGCTGATGGGGGAGGGAAGCAGTGTTACCGTCATGGACTCATGGCGGGTTGAGGTGGTCAAGCCGCCGACCCAGGGGTCCTGGTACACCCCCCACTCTTACACGTCTTTTAAGTCATGAGATAACTATGTGTTTCAAAGTAGGTTAGACTTGGTTTAAGCATTCTTTAAGTGTACACAAAAGGTAGTTACTTGTAAGTGTAGTTGACTGGTGTCCCATGCGACAATGGCTTCCTCAAAGCTAATGAAAATTTTCAACAAATTAGTTAAGTGGAAAGTTGATTATATAATTGTAGATGCAACCAATGAAATTGGTTTAGTGCCACCATTGTTTTTCAGAATTGAAGCCCACTTGACGTACTGTTTACGAGGGCCCTATTCAATTTAAGAAATCTACCATATCCTTGGCCATCATCATCACATACAAGTCATCATAACCGACTACTTCAGTTCACAAATTTCTTTTCTTTTTTGTTTTCCTATTCTTGCATATATATTAGATTTAAATCTCTATTTGCCCTTTTTTTAATTCCTTCATGTGTATTAGGATTATCCCTAGTGAAGAAGATAGATTATACATCTATTTCCTTGTTTAAATACATTTAAATTTTAATTTCTGTCTACAAACCGATGTATTAGCTAGGTTTAAACTTGAATATTGGTATTTTGGTTTAGTTTAGTGATTTAGTCTTTCCATGTTCTAATATATTTTGATTATTGCTTGCGTATTTGACATTATAAAATTAAAGAACAATTGATAAATTAAATATTGGTGTAATTTAGTTTGACTTAGACTGCAATATATGCTATTTTCCACGCCATGCTTGCTTTATATAAAAACCAATTGATTTGAAATATTTTTAGGTATCCGCTAATAAAAAAGACTAGATAAAACGATTATATCTGCAAAATTAAATGATCTTTAAATTGTTAGTTTTCAGTTGGTCAAATTGGTATAATTCGCTTTTTTGTTTAGTTAAATGGATTGGTTGATAAAAAAAATCTCAACTAAAACACCCGATCACGTTCAAGAAAAATGAAGGATCTAACACATAAACACCTTCTATTCCAATGGAAAATGTTTCTAGATATCTGACTATCCGCCACTGCTTATTTGATAGTTATTCGGAGGTTAATGAACTGAATAGGTGCATGTGATGGTTCATAATCAGATGTGGTAATTCTAAGTAATCTGCAATAATTCTGTGTTAATAAAAGTTTGTGAAATTGTTTGTTTTTGTTGTTAACTTAGGGTGTGTTTCATAGCTTTTATCATAGTCTGATCAGAAACGTAAACCTCTTATTTGGTAAGAGGTTTAGAACACAAGTGTGTTTTATTGCAATGAGAGATGAGAGGTAAAAACTCTTACTGTGGCCCATTTTGATAAGACATAAACCTTCCTCTTATCACCACTTATCTAAAAAAACAAGCTCTGCTATTTAGTCTATTTTATGGTAGCTCACCCCAAAACTCTACCCTACCCGAACCATCCTATCCCACCCTATCCTTACCCCTACCATACCATACCATACCATACCCTACCCCAACAACCCTCAACCTATCTACACCACCCCAACCCCACCCTCAGCCTATATGTTATTTGATTGTAACTTATAAACTTGAATTGATTTTTATTTGAATCTTGTTAAAGCTATTTGAATGTTTTTTAAGGTTTCCTTGAATGACTTTGATTCAATAATATTATTGTTATTTGATAATTGACTTTAATCAATTATATTGGTTTACTTGAATCTTGTTATTGTTATTTTGTTATGTTTTTTAAATGCATATATGTTACTTGATTATAACATATAAATTTGAATTGATTTCTTACTTAAATTAATCTTGTTAAAGCTATTTGAATCTTTTTAAAGGGTTTGCTTGAATCACTTTGATTCAATGAGATTATCGTTACTTGATACTTGACTTGAATCAATGATATTGGTTTGGTTTTGAGAATGAATATGTAAAATTAATAAAAACAATAGAATCAGATAATTTATAAAACAAACAGACTTATTGAATTCTCTTATCAGACCTCAGTATCTTATCAAGACCACCTCTTGTCAATCAGAAGTAGAATCAGACATCGAATAATTTACCTTTTATGCAATCAAACAACACCTTAGTTTCCAACACTACCTACGTACGTACTCGAACAACATATTATGTAAAGAGATTAATTGAACAATCAATCAATGATATAATTACATACACTGATTAACTATTTATTATCCCCTTTATAAACTTGTATTTGAGAGAATATTCCAGTAAATCACGTACGTACTGTCGATATATTTGGTTTAATTTATTTAACACACCATAATTAAGCTAGCTAATGTTATATATTATAATTATAAATAATAATTAAAAAAAAAACACTCTTCAATCTACCTAATCATATAAGACCAAGACTTGCAATTAATACATTACTATTTGAAACAATCTTCCACTAATTAATCAAACCCTAATTAATATTATATATCAATTACTGATGGATGGCCGGATCAATAGCCATTGTTGGGCATGCAACTGCTTACATTCAAATCATGAGCATGATGATAACCAAAATGTTGATTGTTATAAGAAGACATTGAACTGCTACATTCTCCACCATCCTCAACCTCCTCTTTCGCCTCCACCCCCCAAAACTCCATTGGCCTGCTTGTCGCCGCCACTGCATACTGTGGCGGTGCCTCACAGACGGCTAGCGGTGATGAGGAAACCGGCACAACTGATGGGAGTTTGGAGAGGAGGGCTTCAAGGCTGCTCATTGAAGGAGTTATGTTCAGTGATTGGTTGTAACTGTAGCGGTGACAAAGTTCAGGTGGTGGTACTAGCCATGCTTCAGAGGTGTTGTACCCTTGTGCTTTAAACGAGGAAGACGATGGGTGTGGCAATAGTACTCCTGGGATGCTTTCTATGTACCCCAACTTCTTTCTTACTAGCACCACATTGTTCAAATCCTCAATTACCTATATATGTATTCATCAATTCATCCATCATATATATATATATATATATATATATATATATATATATATATATATATATATATATATATATATATATATATATATATATATATATATATATGTATATAGAATAACGTAACAAACTAATTAGTTAATTCTCTTTTCTTTTCTTATCTTTTTGATCGATGAACAAGATTCATGTTCCAACTCAATCATAAAATGTTGACTTTAATTTGAAAGTCCGCTGCTTTTTTTTATCCTTCAAGATTCTTAATTATTTTTATACAAGGGTTCAAAATTTTATCCTTTTATTGTATATATGATGCGAATATAACATATATCTTTCTAAATTAATTTCAAGAATATTCTTGTCTAATTTTTATGATGGTTAAAAAAGTTTTTAATACCAATTAATTACGTACTTGAGATCGACTTTGAACCAAATAAGTGAAGTTGATTCTTTTAACAAGAACAAATATTAATTATTGTATATATGGTTGGTTTTTATAATTGCGAAAGATATATAGATTTTACACATCCATATAAATTTCAAGATTCTTGTGTGTGTGAGAGAGAGAGAGAGAACCTTATGAATTGATCCTAGCTGAATAACACCTTCTCTAACAGCAATCAAAGCAATGGTCTGCATATATGATCGAGTTTAATTAATTAATGTCATTATATTGTTGTTAAAATTAATTAGTTAAATCCTTGTACGTGTGGGATATATTCAATTCGTACCTTTATACCCGACTGAAACTGAGCTTCCCATGTCCTTGGATGCTGTTTCATTGACACACGTCCCATAAACTAATTAATTCTTTTATATATATATATATAGCCCTAGCTAATTAAGTCTATTTGCATGTACCTTTAGATTAATAAATTATATACATACATACATATATATACATACATATATGTATACACACACAGACAGAGAGAGGATTATATATGTCGTTTTAAGTAATTGAAATCTGAATTAAAATATATATTAATTACTGAGTCAGCCGAGTTATTCCAAGAAGACAAAAAATTGATTTCTTGATCATTTGGCTCGTTGAAAATCCATTTATGACTGTGATCTGCCGCTACTTTTCCAATTAATCTGAAAATATATATATTTAAACAATAATTAGATGATCGATCGATGATGTAAGTAAATAAATTAAAACAACTTAACGCATGAATATATTCAAGTTAGAAATAGAGGAAAGTGAATTTCCAAAATTACCCTTCACCATAGTTGTAAATTTCATGAGACATCTTGAAGAAAAGCTCGGGTTGTAGACCTTGATATTGTTGATCAGTGTATGCCGAACAATTTCGAGACTTAATCTCATCACTTGTTGATGCTGCGAAGTTACAGAAACCATCTTCCCATACCAAAATCCTGAGTATATATACGTTTGTTTATTAATAAATTAAAGGTCAATAATGATGATGATCATTAATTAATTAATTTAAAGAAAAAAACTAGAAATTAATGAATGATAGATTTTAATTAGCATCAAATATTAGCAACAACAATATAATTAATGACAAATAAAGAAATATAATAATCAGTTGTATTTTGAAACTTAGTACAAGTTTATCATGGAAAGTTAACAGATTGAAAATATAAATATCAATTAGAATATGGTATCATGAAATTTATCACATAAAATTGACAATAATAACAAAAAATATAATCTTTTAGAAGTACTGTTGAAGGAATTTATCATTAAAAGTTAAAAGTGACAACCCAACACACACACATACACATGGTTAAATAAAAGGTAATCATAATAAAATATTAAATAATATATACGTACCAATTTCTTCTGTTGCCTCTAGACCTATCATAAGCTCCTCCTAGAGCATCCCACCTGCAGTAATAATAAATAATACATACAAGGATGTTATTAAGATAATTATAAGTTATATGATGATATATGTACACATATAAAAGTTAATAATTTAATTAGAGAAATTAAGAGGCCGGAGGGGGAAAGGTTACTTGGGTGGAGGGTAGTTTCTTGGCAATATTCTCCAAAAGACTGCATAAACCCATTCTGAGTTTTCATTAATGCAAAAGCTCCTTAATGTATGTTGAAGCAGATGTGTTACTGTTACTTGGCTTAACTGCTGTATCTCTTCCATTCTCTCTCTCTCTCTCTAGCTTTCTCTCTCTAAAACACACACACACACACTCACACACACATAAATAATCGATCTCTTTCTCTAAAAGAAGGGAAAACCAGACACCCTTTTCTCCCTTTTTATAAGCGGTCATGTCCTACACAAATATATACTTCACATTTATACCTCTTTCTCTCTCTCTCTCTCTCTCTCTCTCTCTCTCTCTCTCTCTCTCTCTCTCTCTCTCTCTCTCTCTCTCTCTCTCTCTCTCTATCACTATATATGTGACTGTTTATGAATAATGGTAGCTACCTTTAATATTGTATTTACACAGAAATGATTTGGAAAGGCCCACATCAATACACCTTTTCAAACCACCATTGATAATACTACAATATTAAAAAAATTTTAAAGGTTGTATTGTATTGTATGATGCATGATGAGTGGTACTCTCACGAAACATGTGTGTACACACACTAGTTCACCCGCGCAAAGCGCTGACGGCAAAAAGATTTCAATTGGCCGGTCACATGTATTCCTTCATCAATACATCATCTGTTGATGCATGTCGTCCAAAAACTTGATGCAAATGTTGTACATAAATTACATGAAATTCAACAAACTCATCGACACACTTTAATTTGAAAAAATTAAAATCGAAGTCAAATTGTTTCGTCTTTGTATCTTAGTTTTTTTAAAGGTCAACTTTTTTTTTTTCTTATTGTAGATATTGCAAAGTTTATTGGGTCATCATATTGTAGATATCGGCTCTATTGCCCTCAAGCCTTGTAGTGTGAATCATTCAAGAAATTGGTTTTCTTATGATGTAGATACAAAAGTCAACTTTTTTTGGATGTAAAAGTCGATTTTTTTTCTTATGATGTAGGTACAAAAGTCAATTTTTTTTCTTTTTGATGTATAAAAGGATTAATTAACTTGGTAAACCAAGTGTAATAAAGGTCATATCGGAGCCATATTATTTTCTAGAAAAATAACATGTAAAAACTTTATAGGATGACTCATCTAGAACCACGGTTTTATCAACTGAAGTTTACGATTCAGTATATTTAGATTCTTCTATATGACAAACTTAACTGTTGTTTTGTTGCCGAGATTTTCATTGGACAAAAATAATGCATCTAAGTTTTTAACCTTCATGGTACTTATGAAATGATTGTATGCAACAAGTAGTATTTCAACAAATTATGCTTTGATTAGCTTTTACATATTAATTTGTGCATAATCATAGGTGTATAAGTAACGTACTTGTTATTTCAATGTGAAAAAGACATCATAATTTGTTCATAATCATAGGGACAAAAATTGTAATTAATACTTACATTTTTAAAAAGTAACTTTAGTGTGTGTGTATATATATACATGGGTGTTGTTATACTTATACGTATATTTCCACCTCTTAATTTTACTGGGCAAATTAAGTACAATTCCTTGCACTCATCATCAATACTAATGATTTATTTAATTAGATGAGACTTGTTAATATCAAAACAACAATTGATCTCTCATAAAAAGTTAATGTCTCGTATCATTAACAAAATGATTAAGTGTGTATGAGTGCATGTATGAGAGAAAATGTGTACAATTAACAAAAAATAAGTGAGAGATGTATGTATTTAAATTTTAACATATGTAGTCCTGTTATAAGTTTTATGTGTATCCATGACAACACATGCATATATATATATATATATATATATATATATATATATATATATATATATATATATATAAAAGTAAAAAAGTGAAGGAAGGTTAAAATAGGTAAGGAAGAGATATTGATTGATATGGACCAACTGTGACTGAGCAAAAAGAAATGTTGACAGACAATAATAACAGTCTCAATTTTGACCATTCATAATTCATCTAAGAATATTAGCCAGCTAGTTAGTACTTGCTAGCTTGGCTACTCTTCTTCCTATATATGAATATTCATTCATTCCTACATATCATATGTACGTACAACATACCATGCATATTGCAATTTATTCCTGTTTCTGTACTGCCTAGTCCTTCCTTTTCCTTTCACCATCCATCATTTTCATTCGTCCTTGTAGCCTGACGGTACTAGGTGTTAATTAAAAGTTATCTAAAAATTAAGAGTTTCAGTATCATCGTTGGTACAAATATGTAAATTTATAAGTAGAATCAAATGAATGTATGTGTTCTACCGTAAAAAAAAAAAAAAAGAATATTTCATCCTTTTCGTATATTTTTTCATTACATAAATAATGAATGGCAAGTGTTACATACGTATATCTTCTGGATTATTAATCATACATTTTTTTTTATTAGTATTGGCATTGCTCGGTCTCACATTTTTAATTAAGTCTTTAGTAAAATTAATGAATGTAAAAGAATGTATATATAACTAGTAGAATTAATAGAGAAGAGGGTATACGTTTAACAATATTAATTTTGTTTTAAATAATTATATCACTTTATATATTTTTATATTTAGTCTTTAATTTTTAAATAAAATAATTAAATAAACACTAAAAATTTATCTGGTTTTTTTAATCAAGGTGTTTTTGATTAATACATTCACATCATATATCAACCGAGTGATAATTTACAATAACAGTATAAGATGACAAAGCATTAGGGGTGTTCATAAAAATACGAATCCGAGAATCTGAAACAAAAATCTGAAAATCCTATTTGAAACTATATGAAATTTCAGATATATGGGCTCCTGGATATCCGCAAATTCAGATTCAGATAGTAAAATTTCAAATTTTTGGATATCCCGAATATCCGAAAATCGAAATTGAGTGTTTATTATTATTTAATGTATATTTTATAGTTTTATTTTGATATTATAGATTTATTAACTAATATTTTGTATATTTTAGTTTTTTTAGTTGTTTTGAGTAAAATAATTTCGGATACATTTAGTTTGTGATATATTTATCTTTAATATAAATTTGGATATATGAGTTTGTGTTTCAGATATTTAAATATTTGATTTAATTTTTAAAAAAAATTAAAAAATATGAATTTTTTGATGTTCGGATAATCCGATATCCAAATCTGAAATTTTGAATATCCGAAAATCGGATATCCAAAATTTCGAATTATAGCAAAATAATCATTACCTAAATTTTCTGGATATCCGGTTTTGGACACCGCTACATAACATGTGAAATATATGAAATAATGGATACGAAAAGCAGTAATATACAATTCATGATATGCATAATGACACATTAATGCTAGAATCACAGTGGTTTCATAAAAATCAACCCCCGGTGTCTATATCGAGTTTTAAACATCGCAGTCAAGGTAAAAAACTCAGAGGAGCTTCAATCAATTATAACCCTACAAATAGGTTCATATAATTATGCACATAAGTCTTATGTCACATAAGATTTCCCGATGTGGTTGGGCTCCTAATTGTAATTATATATGATTCTCCTAAACTAAAGTTGAGTGGATAAAATTGTACAAAAAATAATTTAGCAGTTAGATGGTAAATATCATACTTAACTCTATAAATAAACACTAAATATGAATCTTTCAAACTTTATAAAGTGTAAACATATCACAATACTTAACATGTTACAAGACTTAGATAACATAAAAATACAATGTTATTTTTATAGTTAACTGGTTTAATAAAAGATAATACAAGAATGGTCCCTGTAGTTTATATGAAGTTATGGTTTTAGTCCCTGAAAGAATTTAATTACGCCATAAGTCCCTAAAATCGAAAAGTTGTAACATTTCGGTCCCTGAAACTAACGGCAGTTAACTTGAGCCGTTAGTTTCAAGGGCATTTTGGTCTTTTTGAATTTCAGTGACCATTTATGTAATTTTCAAACTTTCAGGGACCATTTATGTAACTTTCATACTTTTCATATATATATATTTAGTATTTCTTTTTTTTTATAATTTAATTATCCAAATATAACATTTTATTTTTTATTCCTTTTGTTTTAATCACTAATTTTTATTTGTATGTTTATTGTTATTATTAATGTTAGTTTTTTAATATATTATTATAATTATTTATTTAAGATTATTATATGTTATTTTTTTCAATTATTTATTGAGAATCCAAATCTTTTTCTATTATTTTTTCATTTAAGAAAAATAAAAATAAAAACTAGTTGTAGTTTTTTTCGTTCGGAAAAACTAAAAATCGAAATGATTTATTTCTTTCTCTATTAAAAAAATTAAAAATAACGACGTGTTGAAGCTTTTTTCGTTTGGAAAAAGTATATAATCAAAATGCTTCATTTGTATGATTTTTTTACCTACTTTTAATTAAAATCAGAATGGTTTTTTTGTTTAAAAAAATCAAAAATCATAATTGTTTACCGTTTTTTGATAAAAATAATAAATTAAAATCAAATTGGTTCCCTTCATTTTTTAATGAAAAAAATCAATATCGGATGGTTATCGTTGTTTGAAAAAATCAAAAATCATAATGGTTCATCATTTTTTGATCAAAAAAATTATCAAAATGGTTCATCGTTTATTTGATTCAAAAAATCAATAATAGTTCATCATTTTTTTAATTAAACGTAGATGAAAAAATCAATAGAATTACAATTTTTTTTTAATAAAATACAACAAATCATTTAGAATTTATTTTTTTTTTACTAAAAAGTGATGAACCATTCAAATCATTGATTTTTTTCAAATGAAAAAAAGCTTCAAAACGTCGTTATTTTAAATTTTTTTGGATGGAGAAGAAATAAATCATTTCGGTTTTAGATTTTCTGAACGAAAAAAACTACAACTAGTTTTTATTTTTATTTTTCTTAAATGAAAAAAATAATAAAGAAAAATTTGGATTCTCAATAAATAACTGAAAAAATGAACCAATTATACCATATAATAATCTTAAATAAATAATTATAGTAATATATAAAAAAACTAACATTAATAATAACAATAAACATACAAATAAAAATTAATGATTAAAACAAAAGGAATAAAAATAAAATATTATATTTGGATAATTAAATTATAAAAAAGAAAGAAATACTAAATATATATATGAAAAGTATGAAAGTTACATAAATGGTCCCTCAAAGTTTGAAAATTACATAAATGGTCCTTGAAATTCAAAAAGACCAAAATGCCCCTGAAACTAACGGCTCAAGTTAACTGCCGTTAGTTTCAGGGACCAAAATGTTACAACTTTTCAACTTTAGGGACTTATGGTGTAATAAAATTCTTTCAGGGACTAAAACCGTAATTCCATATAAACCACAGGGACCATTTATGTAATTTACTCTTAAGTAAAATATTGTTTAAAAAGGAATAGGGACGTGTCCTTGTGTTCAAATAATTGGGGAAAGAAAGGGACAACAACTGAGTCTGAGGGAGTGCAGGCAGTGTGATGTAAGCTGAGAGGACTGTTTCTCGGGTTTCCCGCCTTTTATTTTATCAGAAATATAAATTTGGGTTTAGGGATGGCAATGGGCGAGAAAAAAACCGAAACCCGTGGATACCCGCCCGTTATGGGTGGGTAAACCCGTGAAAACACACCCGTGGACATGGGTACGGGTACAAAATCATACCCGCTGGCGGGTGACGGGCGGGCACGGGTTTACTATTTCACCCGCGGGTATACCCGCCACCCGTACCCGTGAAACCCGTCACGTTCACCCGCGGGTATACCCGCCGATTTACCCGTTAAACCCGCGTAATATAGTCATTATATATATAAATATTATTTGGAAACATTAATTATTATTATGTATTTATGTTTGATATTATTATTTTTTGGATGTGTTTGCAATATCTTTATGTTTAATTGGAATTGGATGTGTTTTAGTGCTAAAATATGTTTCGTTGGGCAAAAAAAGTTTATAATTGTTAAAAAAGGTGAAACCCGTGGGTTTACCCGTGCCCACGGGTATCCGCGGGTGGCGGGCATGGGCAAGAAAATCCACCCGTTGGCGGGTTTTTGGCGGGTGGCGGGTATTGAAATACCCGCGGGCACGGGTGACGGGTGATATGTATCCGTGCCCGCCGCCCGCGGGTGCCATCCCTATTTGGGTTTCACTGTAAAAAAATTTTAAATGCATAGGTTTACATAAACAGAAATAATTACTAAAATAATCATAAATCTTACATTTCTATTAAGTTTTTGCAAAAAAAATAACTCATCTAACTAAAATACTTACAGTTTACATTACCGTACATTTACGTGATGTCTACTTTTTACTAATATTTTAATGCATTACGTTACAAAAGGTGATTGCTAACGTAAAATACCTTAGCTATATGTATTCGTTGGAATATTAATATAGATTGAGTAAATTACATAAATGGTCCCTGTGGTACTGTATAACTTACGGATTTCATTCCTAGGTCAAAATAAGTACATTGAATAGTCTATAAAACTTAAAACTTGCTTGTGACATTTAAATTAAAGTTAACTCCAATCATATTTTCATCTTTTTACACATACAACGATCATTTATGAAATTTTTTAATAAACTTTTAATCTTAAATTTTCTTTTATTATTTATTTATTAAAGTTAATATATTTATATTGTTATTTACTGGCGTTCGTTATGTTCTTGAAGTATTCATAGGTGTTGATCATGTTTTTGAATAATTCATCCAATTTTTTGTAACTAAATTTATGGTAAGCACTGAACCATAAGTTAGCAACCCAAAGAACAAGGATATTAAAAGATAGTATCCAAATTAGAAACACAAAAAACAAGAATATAAACAAGAGATAAACCATATCAGATAGAATATACACCAATAATTATTTTAGATATAAGTTTATACAAAATCAAAGACCTCATTGAGATCTAAAATCATGAAGAGCAATCCCTAAACACCGAAACCTTAAAAAAAACAAACAAACAAAGAACTTACTTCATTTGAACTCCCATTCGAAACCATATGAATATCCAGATCTGAAAATCCAAACGCATTTGAAGAAACCCTAATATAAAAAAAACCCATCATCTTATAGAGAAATTAAAACGAAAAAAAGCCTAAAACGAAAAAAAAAAAAAAAAACTTTCATTGAAAAAACCCTAAAACTAGTCATGAGAAATGAAAACCTTCAACCGGTGGAGAAGGAGGAGGATGTTGGGGGGATGTTAAATCAGAAACCCTCATCGTACACATCTTTGTCTGTGTCATCGTTTTTCCGGATCTTCTTCCCTTTTGTTGCCTCCTTCCAGATCTTTTCTTTTCATCTGGCCCTCTTCGTTCTTCTAAAATGATCCTTCGTCGCTCGAGGTTGCTTTGATTTTTATAAAACATGTCGGTGAGAGCGGTTGTCTCAAAATGGTGGTGTGATGGCATTCAGAAGGGGGGTGTCGTTTCGTGTGGTGTGTGTGTGTGTGGGGGGGGGGGGGGGATGGTGATTCCGTAAAGGGAGAGAGGGTTGAAAGACAGAGTTAAAAGAGTTTGCTGGATGTAAACTCAGAAATGGTGGTTGGTTGTTTTGAATTAATGTTTAAACACATTTTGGTTGCATATAATGTTTTAATATAAAAACTTTTTTAATAGATTAATGAAAGTTAAATAATGTTTTAGTATACAAAACCTTTTAATTATGTTTTACCATAAATACCTTTTTAAGATGTTTATTTAATTAGTTCATAAATGGTCCATGTAAATATGAAAAGACAAAAATAACCCTAGTTAGATTGAGTGAACAAAATGTTACAAAAATTCATTTTTGTGGATCATCTATGTACTTAGTTTGCTTGAGGGATCAAATCCATAACTTTCCGTAAACCACATAGACCATTTATGTAATTCACTCTATAGAAAAATAAGCTGCGTTTTACTTTTCATTACCGAAGGTGGATTAGAAAATTTTTGAAAGTTGGATATATAACTTAAAACTAGTCATGACAATGAGACATGAGATATCATTTCATTTTTCCATCTTTGCTTCTTACTCCTCACTCCCATTAGCCATCAGCATCCCCTTCCCATTGGGAAATGAATTAATACCATCAACCTTATCCCAATAGGGGATCGGGAATCCAAATCGAAAAATCGTGTTTTTCAACATTTAAAAAAATTAATAAGTTTAAACTATAAATAGTTGTTTAGTAGAAAGAATTATGTAATCAATTTTGCATAAACGATACTTATTTTCACTGTTTACTTGTAAAAATGATTCCTCTACCGTTTTACCCTTTTATTTAATAATTTTTTTTGTCACTTAAATTTGTAGTTCATTTTAGTTTTGGCCCTCAATTAATTTATTTTATTTAACTCTATTACTATTATGGTGGTGGGGATCGAACCGGGATCTGTCGGCACTTGGGCCTAGGCGATAACCACCACACAAGCCGTTCAAAAAAAAAAACTCTATTACTATTATTATTAACATGAATTTAACTCTTTACATATTAATTTACTTGTTTATTAAGTTTCCAATATTTTATATGTATTTTTTAAATTAAATTAAAACTTATTTATTTATTGCTTTTATTATAAACAATTGAATCAAGTTAGAATACAATCTTTTTTTTTTTAGTTTTCTGAAGGGATAAAAACATACAAATGTATGTTATTTTTCTGAAATTATCGATATGACTAATGTAGTTCTTTTTTTACTCGGATGATACTCGTACTTGGATTTTATTGTTGATATGGTAAATTTGGTGAATGTTTATCGGTTCCACCGGTAAAACTCTTTTTTTAATATATTAATTTTGGGATAAAGTCGTACAAATGCGATATGACTAATGTTGTCTTTTTTTACCCGGATGAACTTGTACTTGGATTTTTTTTTGTTGATATAGTACATTTGGTGACTTGTGGTTACATTTACGGAATCGATTTCGATTTCGTGCAAGCATATTGTGTAGGGGTGTTCATAACCGGATATCCAAATTTCGGATAGTAAATTTTGCTATTCGGATTCGGATATCGGATTATCCGAATATCCGAAAAAATATCCGAAATTCATATTTTTTTTAAAAATTAATTCAAATATTTAAATATCTAAAATACAAATTCATATATCCAAATAGATATTAAAAATAAATATATTACAAACTAAATGTATCCGGAATTATTTTACTCAAAACGACTAAAAAATATAAAAAACCTAAAATTTATAAAAATATTAGTTAATAAATCTATAATACTAAGATAAAACTCAAAAATATACATTAAAATAATAATAAACACTCAATATTATGTAAAGAATCAATACTAAAATATAAAAAAAATTTAAAAAAAAATTATATTTTTTGGATTTTCGGATATCGGATTATCCGAATATCCGAAAATCTGGAATTTTACTATCCGAATCCGAAATTTCGGATATCCGAAAATCCGGATATTCGGATTTTTGTTTCGGATGCTCGAATTCGGATATTTTTGAACACCCCTAATATTGTGTTTATGGGTGTTTGCTGGTTAACATTTTGAAATCAAATGTACCATGAGTTTGGAATTAGATTCAAGCATCAATTTCGACATTCATTTACTGTATTGATTTCACTTTATTGGTTTTGATTTTGAACGATTGGGTTCAGGAATCACAAGATTTATGGTTCAAAATCTACTCGATTGCTTAGCTAAATTTTTCAATCTCGATTCCGATTTTGATTTTGTTATGTTTAAGGTTCTAGATTCGGCTTTAAATATCTGGATTTTTATGTCCATATTTGGGTTTTTTAAGGTTCTAGAAAAGAATAAATAATAATAACAACAACAACAATAAAGTAAGTGACATGTCATATAAAATATGTTATGTCATCGTTTGAATCAATAAAAACCGTCATGTCAGGATACTTACCGGTCATACGTACCATATTGACAGATCATCTTTGAGTACAAAGTACCATCCGATTAAAAGAAAAAGTAAGTTAGTCATATCGATAATTTCAGTAAAGTAACATACATTTGTATGACTAATGTAAGTGACATGTCATAAAAAATATGTCATGTCATCTTTTGAATCAACAAAAACCGCCATGTCAGCGTAGTTACCGGTCATACGTACCATATCGACAGGTCACTTTTGAGTACAAGTTCATCAAGTTAAAAGAAAAAGTAAATTAGTCATATCGATATTTTCAGTAAAGTAACATACATTTGTATAACTTTAACCCTTTGAATGAAAAAATACAAACTATTTTACATAGTGGTTTTCCAAACCAAAAAATTTAGAACCTTAAATTTTTATTAGTTTTTTCAAATGAAAAAAAAGTTACAAACGATTTGTGTTTTAAGTTTGTTCATTTTCTAAAGGTAAAAAAACTATGAAAACCAATCCGTTTTTTATTTTTTTTCTACCCCAAACTATTCCATCCAATCTGATTTTTTGTTTTGGGAAACGAAAAAAAAACTTCGAACTACAGTCAGACATATCCTACATAAACAAAATATGAATCGAAGCGCAAAATTGAGATTTTGTGAAAAGCATAAACGTTTAAACCAAATTGAAAATGCAACCTTGAACACAATCTCGGAGGGGATGGAGACAGCAGAGTCGCAGGAGGTAAAGATGAATAGAGGAGGTGAATGTGACCGTCGGTTAGAGTTGAGGTAAAAAATAACTTAGGCTTTTAATAAAAAAAAAGTCACAAACTTTAAGAACTTTTTATATATGCCTTATATATATAATTTAGTCTACGTAAGAATCCTGTTTATTATTCGTATAACGAATGTGTTAAAGGTTATCGATTTTCGTTTGTCTTTTGAATCTTGATTACGGGTTGAGAAGTTTGAAATCGATTAATCTTTGTAACAAGTGGTATCAGAGATTCAGGTTGATTGCGAATAATTTATTTTCAGATTCTTAATTGGTTTGTACGACTATGGCAATGTTAAAGTATGATTTACCGCTCCTTGATCGGAACACTAGATTTCCGTTGTGGAAGGTTAAAATGAGAGATGCGTTGATTCAAATGGATTTACATTGGTGTATAGAGGGACGTGCCAATATGCCTGAGTCATGGTCCGATGAAAAAAAGGATTATAATGATTTAAAGGCTTTGTCGCAGATTCGACTACATTTGTCGAATGATATTTTACAGGATGTTTGTGAGGAGGAAAGTGCGGCTGCAATATGGTTAAAGTTGGAACAGTTGTTGATGACCAAAAGTTTACCCAACAAATTGCACATGAAACAAAGGTTCATGTGCAATTAGTTGGAAGGCTGTTTTGCAACCTACGGTTGCTCTATCTACAACCGAGGCGGAGTACATGGCTATTACCGAAGGTTTCAAAGAGGCGATGTGGCTTAAAGGCTTATTCAATGATCTTGGTGATGATCAGATTGTGGATTCTATATGTTGTGACAATCAAAGTGCCATTTTCTTGGCAAAGGATCAAATGTTTCACGAGCGCACTAAACATATTGATGTACGTTATCACTTTGTGCGAGAGGTCATTGCTAATGGAGACTTCAATGTAGTGAAAGTTTCTACACATGAAAATCCTGCAGATATGATGACTAAAGTCCTACCTTCGGCTAAGTTTGATTTATTTTCAAACTTGGTCGGCATCCGTGGCATCATGAGACCGTGAGAGGTCTCGGCGGAGGAGACTAGTTCTTATTGATATATATTTGGAGAAATCAATACGTTTGCTATTGTTGGTGATGATAAATATTATTTTTGGTGGAGCTATTTTGTAGATATGCATTCTTGTTGGGTTTGATGAATTGTGGAGTCAAGGTGGAGATTATAAAATTGACTCCAAATTTTTTGCATTAAAGGGTAGTACAATGCAGTGAAATTGTACGTGCATTAGGTACTTATACATGCTACAACAAAGAAAT
Source organism: Centrapalus pauciflorus (assembly GCA_020465985.1). NCBI lineage: Eukaryota > Viridiplantae > Streptophyta > Magnoliopsida > Asterales > Asteraceae > Centrapalus > Centrapalus pauciflorus. The sequence continues at coordinate 283,957 of JAANYP010002579.1, forward strand.
ATAAATCAAGTTGGTTAAAACTTGATTTATTTAATTTTCTTGATGGGCCCACGTTTTGATTGTTTGAACTTCCTAAGGGTTTACGCATAGAAAAAAAAAAAAGCGTGCGCAGCAATTCAGCAAATAGAGAAAAACTCACATAATATTCTCTCCAAACATTCGTACGAAGTGTAACCTTTTTTAGATTAATTTCTTTTTCATCTCAAGCATTGTAATCATCATTGTTAATAGTGGATTTCTCTCGGTGGTCTCCTCCGCCCGTGGTTTTCTCCCGTTTTGGGTTTCCACGTAAATACCGGTGTTGCTCTCTCTCTTTACTTTGCTTTAATTTCTGCCTTATATATATAATTTAGTCTACGTAAGAATCCTGTTTATTATTCGTATAACGAATGTGTTAAAGGTTATCGATTTTCGTTTGTCTTTTGAATCTTGATTACGGGTTGAGAAGTTTGAAATCGATTAATCTTTGTAACCATTTGAAAATTACGCATGCAATGCCACATAGGCTTCACGTAAGTCGGGTTTGCCATGTGGTGATCATGCGTATGTCTCGTAAGCATAACAACATATATATTATAATTGGTAACACCTTAAATTCGTAGCATTTTACCGGTTAAAAACTTTTTGTGTATTGAAAAATTGTTGAGATTTTTAATCGTAAGTATGATTTAACTTAAAAGATTTTTGTTTTTTTGTTGCAAACTAGTTTATTACCCGCGTATTACGCGGATATTTTTAATATATATAAAAAGGTACAGATATAAATATTATTTTTTAAACAAAAGTATATAAGATGATATTATTATTTATTATGACCTATTAATTTTGTATATTTCTAAATATACATGAATAATAATTATTTTCTTATATATATTTTAAACTTTTATTATAGTATCTTATAATAATTAATAAGTTAGTAGATTATTAGATTTTGTTTGATTTGATTTGAATTTAAAAGTGGATTATATTAGATTTGGATAGATTTAATTAATAAGTTAGTAGAGTATTAGATTTTGTTTGATTTGATTTGATTTGAATTTAAAAGTGGATTATATTAGATTTGGATAGGTTTGATTTAAAATTCTTTATTATTTTTAAAATCTATAAATGCCACGTGTCGATTCATGGCGACGACACGTGGCTTCACCAGAAATGAGTATAGTTACTATTTTAATAGTATAGATAGATAGATTGTAGGGTAGAATGGGATAAACTATGAAGTCCATCCATCCATTTCTTAATTGTAACAGAATTCAATTTTTCGTTTCCTTTTCTCAAGTGAAGTGGACACAAGTATATATTTTCAAAATGAGAATAATGGGAAACTAAGAAAGAAATAATGAATGGCATGCATGATTGTCTAAGACTAACAAAGCAAGTAGCAATGAAATAATGAATTGCAAGCCAACCAACAATCCAACCAAGCTTAATTTAATTTTTCTTCGATCTCCATTTGACTTATATATAGCTAGCTGGACACCATTCTTATATATATATATATATATATATATATATATATATATATATATATATATATATATATATATATATATATATATATATATATATATATATATATATATATATATATATATATATATATATATAGAGGGAGGTTCAATGGAGAACCTCCATGCATCGAAGAACCTTGAAGAACCTCCATGCACCACCACAAATGCATCACAATTCCCCCGTAATGCATCATTATTTCCATGTGATGCATCAAATTCTGGAGTGATGCATCGATTTTTACATTATTTCGACTTGATGTATCAAATTCCTGCGTGATGCATCGATTTCTACGTGATGCATTTCAGTTTTTCTAGTGATGCATTGTGGTTCTCCAAGGTTCTTCGATGCATAAGGTTCTCCATTGAACCCACCCCTATATATATATATATATATATATATATATATATATATATATATATATATATATATATATATATATATATATATATATATATATAGAATATGGTTCGTGTGAGTACCTAAAAAATGCAGAGTACCGTGAGTACCTGTGAACACACGGGTTTTAGATGTGAACATGCTCCGAAAAAAAGTTTTTTTTTAAATTTTTTTTCATATTAATTTAGATACAAATAATATAAGCCTATTCGTAAAAGAATTACACACATTCACACTTTCTAGTCTCTTAAAAGTCATGTGAACGTGAAAAAATTCATGTGAACATGCTTAACTGTGAACATACATTCACAACAGTGCAGTTCATGTGAACTTGCACGTTTCACATAGTTATAGTGTGTGTTTTGGTGTGATTTTTTGCAAGTAGTCTTATATTATTAATTTAAACATGATTATGAAAAAAAATTTCAAAAAAAAAGGTTTTAAGCGAGGTACCTCCGGTACTCCGCAAACCTAGTGGTACTCATTTGAACCCAATTCTATATATATATATATATATATATATATATATATATATATATATATATATATATATATATATATATATATATATTCAGGTTCAAATAAGTACCTCTCGAAATCAAGTGCACCCGAAGGTACCGACCTTAAAAAACTTTTTTTCACATAATCATGTTTAATTTAATGTTATACACATGATATATGAATTTCACATAGATTCACACTTTTTGTGTCCTTAAAAATTATGTGAATGCTCAATACATATTTATGTGAATGGTCAACCATGTGAATGGTCATATTACACCATGTGAATGGTGTGAATGACCATTCACATGATCTTTTTTTACCATTCACAAGATTTATGATGTTACTCCTTTTGAAAAAAAGTATTATACTGTTGTCTTATACATGTCTATTCAAAAAAAAAATATGTGAATGATCATTCACATTAGGGTACGCTGGAATCTCATAGGTACGCTGATGAACCTAATTATATATATATATATATATATATATATATATATATATATATATATATATATATATATATATATATATATATATATATATATATATATAGGGGTGGGTTCAATGGAAAACCTTATGCATCGGAAAACCCGGGAACCACTTTATAGCCATTGGATCAGGTGATGCATCACGCGAGAATTTGGTGCATCACGCGCGAATTTGGTGCATCACGCGGGAATTGTGATGCATTTGTGGTGGTGCATGGAGGTTTTCCAAAGTTTTCCGATACATGTTGGTTTTCCATTGAACCCCCTCTATATATATATATATACATATATATATATATATATATATATATATATATATATATATATATATATATATATATATATATATATATATATATATATATATATATATATATATATATGTATATATATATATGGGTTCAAATGAGTACCACTAGTTTTGCGGAGTACCGGAGGTACCTCGCTTAAAACCATTTTTTTTGAAATTTTTTTTCATAATCATGTTTAAATTAATAATACAAGACTACTTGCAAAAAATCACACATAAACACACACTAGAACTATGTGAAAAGTGTGTGTTCACATGAACTGCAGTGTGTTCACAACTAAGCATGTTCACATGAATTTTTTCACGTTCACATGACTTTTAAAATGTTAGAAAGTGTGAATGTATATAATTTTTTTACGAATAGCCTTATTTTATTTGCATCTAAATGAATATGAAAAAAAAATTCAAAAAAAAAAAATCGGAGCAAGTTCACATCCGAAACCCGTGTGTTCACAAGTACTCACGGTACTCTGCATTTTTTAGGTACTCACACGAACCATATTCTATATATATATATATATATATATATATATATATATATATATATATATATATATATATATATATATATATATATATAATTTTTTATTATATATATATATATATATATATATATATATATATATATATATATATATATAGTCATTATTTATATATTTATACATACATACATACATACATATACATATATATATATATATATATATATATATATATATATACCCTGGCAATTTCAAAGTTATTAAATTTCAATACTAGTTTATTTGAGTCAATTTTGAGATTTCACTATTTTGAATACCCATTACCTAACTGTCAAGTAGCAAACATATTATGTATTGATGTTTGTATGTTTGATATTATTATTATTTGGATGTGTTTGCAATATCTATATGTTTGTTGGATGTGTTTTATTGCTAAACTATGTTTCGTTTGTTAAAAAAGTGTTTATAATTTGTTTTAAAAGATAAAACCCGTGGGTTTACCCGTGCCCACGGGTGCAGAGTACCGTGAGTACCTGTGAACACACGGGTTTAAGATGTGAACATGCTCCGAAAAAAGTTTTTTTTTTAAATTTTTTTTTTCATATTCATTTAGATACAAATAATATAAGCATATTTGTAAAAGAATTACACGCATTCACACTTCGTAGCCTCTTAAAAGTCATGTGAATGTGGAAAAATTCATGTGAACATGCTTAGCTGTGAACATACGTTCACAACAGTGCAGTTCATGTGAACTTGCACGTTTCACATAGTTATAGTGTGTGTTTATGTGTGATTTTTTGCAAGTAGTCTTATATTATTAATTTAAACATGATTATGAAAAAAAATTTCAAAAAAAATAATTTTAAGCGAGGTACCTCCGGTACTCCGCAAAACTAGTGGTACTCATTTGAACCCAAATCTTATATATATATATATATATATATAATAGGAAGGGTGTCACGTGAAGGCATATAAGGTGTCACCATCTTGGGACTGAAATATTAGAAAAAGTAAATTTTGATTGCATTCAAAATAACCAAAAAGGAAATTAAAAATGGAAAGGAAACAGACTTCGCCAGCCTTTCTTGTCCTGTGAAACCCTTTTCCCATTTAACATCATATATGCCTTTAATTTAACTCTTTATTATTAATATCTGTTCAATATTTATTTATATCCAACAATTTATCAAACACTAATTACACGTTATACATCTTTTAAAGACAATACATAAATCATATGATATAAAAAGTTATTGTCCTAAATTAATTTGTATTTATATAAATTATATAAGAATGACTTAATGATCTACAGTTATGATCTTTAAAAAAGATTTTAATTAACAAATTCAAAATCCTCGATGACACTTGTCTTTTTCAATAATGATTCTTACACTTATATTTTTTGTATCAACCTAGCTTAATTTACATAATTTTATCAGACTTGTCAACACGTTTTGTTATATAATTTAACCCCATATATGTTTTAATTTAGATCAAAGTTAGTATATATTTTAAAAAATTATTAAATTAGGTATGGATGAGACTTTATCAAATAGACACTATACTTTTATATTTTTCTTTGTCTAGTTATTAATTTCATTATTTTATTATTAAAATGACAATGTTCATTCAAGTAATATTGAAAAGTATAACGATTTATATCATAAAATATTTTTAACTAGAAACAGTTTTAGTTTAAAAAGAATAGTTTAAGGGCATATTAATTAAATTAAAAAATCATATGAGTTATTTATTTTGAGAAAACTCTTTTTTATCAATTATAATCTTTATTGATTGAAACAATCATAAATTTAAATTATTAATGATCATTTTAATATATAAGATGTGTTACGTCAACCTAGATTAATTGTTTTATTAAGAGTATGGATATAAGTGTTATTGAAAAGTAATTAAGTATATATAAGGAAAAAAAAAAGTGATGGATGATGTAAAGTAACAAGATTTAGAAAGATGCATGATGTAATGTATGGGATTTTAAGAAAGAAAGGGAAATTAATGATTGATTAAATATGTATGTTGTCATGTAAACTAAGAACATTAAAGAAAGTGGTTAAGTGAGAGGGAGCAAATCTTTTTGATTGTTAGTAATGATTAGAGAATGTTTGGTTAGATTGGAATTGAATTAATTAAGTGATTGATTAATAATAATTTAATAATCTAGTAATAATTAAAAGATATATATATATATATATATATATATATATATATATATATATATATATATATATATATATATATATTCAGAAAAATAGAAAGTGATGGTACAAGTTGTGATGAGAATCACAATCATAGTCATAGTCTCATTCTCATTGAGAGATGTAATATGTAATGGGCTCTCTCTCTCTCTCTCTCTCTCTCTCTCTCTCTCTCTCTCTCTCCCCCTCTCTCTCTGTGTGTGTGTACACTATATAGGATATGTATATGGGTGGGTGGGTGGGTGGGTGGGTCATGGGTGGGTTTTATTTATCTGATTTTGACATTTAAAATCAAATCAATTTAAAGTGGCACTCACGTCTTTCTTTCTTTCTTTCTTTCTGAAACTTTAATAACAAAACATGGGCCGACCACATCTCAATTCTCAAATGACAACCCACAACCACTTACAATACATCCTAAGCTCATCACCCTTTCTAATTTTCATCTTCATGACGACTTCAGTTTTGCTTTTTTTCTTTTCTTCCCTTTCAAGTTGAAAATACCAATCTTTTTATCTTTCTTTATTTTTTTATCAAAAAATAATTTATATTTAATAATTATAACTAAAATACTTAATTTTATAAATACTAACATAAACTATTACATAAACAAATTGTAAAATTACGAAACTAGATTTTAAAATTAAAAGAAACTAAAATTAAAAATTTTCTAGAAACTAAGAAAAATTACGAAACTAAATGAACATTAAAAGCAATACAAACTAGCCGTCTAAAATTAATATATGAGCCGTTGCAATATGTTTCACGAGATCCTATCGGATGTTATTGTGTGTTTTCCGATTATGAATCTCCATTAACGTCAAGATATATATTTGTAACATCCCATTTTCGTGATAATTGCGTGTAATTATTTTAGTGGATATTTAAATAATTAATATCATGTTGGACCGATGAGATCCCGAGTAGTGGATTGATACGTGTCGGGCTATGAGTTACGTGTCTCCGGATTATAAATTTAGTGGGTTGATTATATATTTGGGTTCGTGGAATTAAATGGGTTAAGTGGATATTAATTGTGAAATTGGGGTATCGGGTTCGGGTTATGGGGTCGGAACCCGCCGAAAATAGAAAATTATATGTACGTTCTCATCCTTATCTTCCTTCTTCTTTTGAAATGTGTGTGCAAAAGTGTGTGAAAGTGTGTGTGTTCGTGAAGATTAATCTGCAGCAAGCTTCCAAACCCATGGGTTAATTGCTGGAAATTGGGTTAGCCATCCCCATCTTTGAGTTCTTGAGTTTTGAGGTAAGAGTTCTTGAATTTATAAGCTTAATTTCGTGATGGGTGTCGCTGAAATTGTGTAAAGTGTTTAAGTGTTTGTAAGGGGCTTTTGTATATTGATTCTGAAGTAATTATGGTTGCTGGAACTGAGTTTGGGAGGCAAAACGCCTCTGGTTCAGCCATGGCGTCGAACAGGGGGAAGAAGACGGCGAGCGCGGCCGAGATGCGCGCGGCGCGACCGCGATGCGCGGCGCGGCCGTGATCCCTGGGGCGTGGGCGCGTTCGGTGGGCAGGGTGGTCGGGTCGGTTTTGGGGCTTCAGGAGTGCGTTGGAGCTGTGTTCTGAGTCGTGTTGTTTATAATAGCTGTGTTTAAGTTATGTGATCTATCGGGGTTTCGTTTGGGAATTGTGAGTCGGGTTTTGATCAAGTTCTCGGGACTTTATCGGGGTTGTTTTCGAGTTAGAGTTTTGGGATTCAATTGGGGGTTGCTTTTGGATTCGAGTTAAGCTCATTATGAGTTTGTGATAGGTGTTCGTGGATTTGTGTTAACGAGTTGAGTTATAAATTGTTATGTGTACCTTTTGAAATGAGTTTGTGCTAACGGTTGGGATCCGTGCGATTTCAGGGACGAGTCAGCGAGCCGAGCCGAGTTAGAGATTTCGGGATTAGTGGATCGACCAGGTGAGTACCCGAGTTCTTTTCTAAACCGCGGGACAGTTTTCAGAGTCATGGTTGTGTAGATAGTTTCGTGTATGTGTATATGTGTATATTGTGTATTGTAAATGAGACAGGGACGTGGGCGCCAGGTATGATCCTTCCTTTCTTTATATGTGGATATAAATTATGTATGAGATCCATGATACCGTGATTGCGATGAGTTATCGCGGGAGCTGAGTAGCTCTGTTCAACCCTGAGTAGGGTCTCCCATATATATATGGTTGTGTTTATTCTCAGGTCGCTCCTGAGCCTGTGAATCCTGTTAGCCATGAGTATGGCTAGGGTGCAGGAGGGGAAGAGTTTCCCCATTTGAGATGAGTATCTCATTGGGCATTGGATCTCATATGTCTCTGAGCAGAGGCTTGTGTGGCATGAGTATGCTATGTGTTCATACCTGTATTGAGATGTTGATTGCCAGGGACAGAGATTGAGCTTGTGTTGTGTGTATGTGCTACGTGTATGCATGCTATGTGTTACTGTGCAGAGTCTAACCCTCGAGTACTCACGAGCTTTCGAGCTTACGTATTCGAGTCTTCCGTGTTCAGGGTATCAGGGGAAGAGATGAGTAGCTGGGTTTGCTGATCAGGGGATTGCGGGGATCGGGAATCATCTGGGGAGCTTGGTATTAGTTTTGTGTAATGATCTAATCAGTGTTAATTATGTTAGCAGCTTTTGGGATTATGTAATCAGCGGATTATATGTTGATTGTGTTTATGTGAAAAGTTTAAATTAATAGTGGATTCTAGTTTATCCTGTGACGTGTGCATAATAGAGCTATTGCGATAAGCCACCTGTGTATTGAATTGACGTGGCATTTCCGGGATCGGGAGGGGTGTTACAATATTACACAAACCGATGATGATGACGAAGACGTATACAGATCCATTAGTGAAATGAGATGAGAGTAAAATAAATGGATGATTGTGTGTGTGTGAAATATAGATGTATTTAATTATAAAAATTGAAATAAAAGAAAGTTTGAAATTTGACATGATTGAAAGAAAGTAAAAAGGATAGAAGAATAAAATTAGTATTATATTTTTTTATGACTAATAACATTAACTTTGTATTTTTTATCGTTTATAGTAACTTATTATTTTTCTATCAATAATGGTATCTGGTGAGCATGTCACCAATAATATTTCAGTTATAAAAAAAAGTAATATGTTTTCATACTTTTATCAATAATACTACCATATCAAATTAAAACCAATTTATTTTTTTTATTTTTAAAATTTTTTCAAGGTTTCATAGACACCAAAAAAAACCCAATTTAAGTTTGAAAATTTGTTGTTAAATTTTTTAATAAAATTATAGATTTTAATTTTTTTTATTATTACTTACTTATTTAAAGTTTATTTGACTATATTATTTCTATCTGGTTATCTTTTTTTATTTTATTAAGTTCTTTTATTTATGAATTTTAATTTTTCATAACCTTCTAAAATTTTAATATTTGTTCTGATTATTTATTTACAGTTACATAATATATGATTACTTATTTACGATTATATAAAACAAGAACAAAAAAAACTACGACTAATTTTGATTTTCAATTTTTCCAAACGAAAGAAAGTACGAACCATATTGTCTTTTAGTTTTTTCGAACAAAAAATATGAACCAATCCGGTTTTTTAGATTTTTCAGTCTAAATGGGTTGTAGTTTTTTTATTTGAAAAAGTAAAAAATCAAAATGGGTTGCAATATTTTTCCTTTGGAAAAACTCTAAATCGGAATAACTCATTGTTTTTTTTCGTTACTAAAAACATAAAAATTAATAAATTGCAATTATTTTGTTAGAAAAAGCTAAAAAGAGAAATGATTTATATTATATTGTTTAAAAATATAAAAACTGAATGGCAGGAAGACTAAAAACATGAATGAAACGTCGTCTTTTTCGTTCGGAAAGATTAAAAAATCCGAATAATTTAAAATTTTTTTAAATCCAAATGAAAAGTCCTACCACCCATTTGGGGTTTTAGTTTTTTTAATTTAAAAACTATGAGTCATTATTTTTTTAGACTGAAATGATTTGTATTTTTTTGTTTGGAAAATATAAAACAGGATTGCTCGTATTTTTTCGTGTAGAAAAATCAAAATGATTCATACTTTTTTCGTCCATATTATATATAATCGTAAATGAATAATCGAATATTATATAACTGTGTATTAGAAACTTAGAAGGCTTTGAAAAAATAAAAATCGTTATAAATAAATTTAATGAAACTATAAAAATAATTACTAAAGATAGTAATAATATAATTAAAATAAATTTTAAATAAATAAATAAATAATAGAGAATAAAAAACTAAATTTTTAATATAAAATTTCATCACAAATTCTGAAACAAAAATTGGGTTTATTTGATGTTTATGAAATCTTAATTAGCAAAACTTAAAAGATAGAAATAAATTGGTTTTAATTTGATTTGTTAATGTTATTGATCGATAAAAGTATGATCATTTTTTATAATTGAAAGTTGTTGTTGAGCTAGTAAACAGGTTTGCAGGTTAACAGTTACTATTATTGATTAAAAAGTAAAAAGTTGTTACTATAAACGATAAAAAATAAAAAGTCAATGCTATTAATGATAAGAAAAATGTTAGTATTGATGATAAAAATTGGTAATATTTTTGGTAAATTGTGATTTAATTATTAATGGATATATGGATCAAATCATATGTGCAACATAACATAGGTAAATAAGGCAAGGAAGACTCATGCATACATGCATGTACGTAACCGGTAAATACAATACAAAGTAGCTAGCTGGATATGCATATTAGGCTAGCATGCATATATATATATATGACATGAAGGAGAAGGATCAACGATTCAACGTACTATCAATTATGGATATTGGAGCTGATCGATCCACCAAATTAATGCTACTTAGCTAGCAACCCCCCCACACACACACACACTACGTGTATAAGTATAGACCCATGCATGCAAATATATTAGCATGATGCTTAAATGTAATCGATCATATATATATATATATATATATATATATATATTCCCAAGACAAGAGCCATAGGGATTGCTAAAAAAGTAGATTAGATTTTTTCGATCATTAATTAATTTCACAAAGAATTGAATATATTTACAAGTATGAATCATATATGTTGCATTTTTAATTAATTAGGTGCAATGGTGCATATATGGTTAGACTTAGATATATAGGGGTGAGTTTAATGGAGAAATTCTATACATCGAAGAAGCCTGGAAAACCACAATGCATCGCTAGATCAAAAAAATGTATGGATTAGATTAAATGGCAAAAGGATAAATAATTGAACAATTTTATGCATCTTGTGCATTACAAAAAAACATGTAAGGGCATTTTGGGTATTGTGAATACCTCATTGATCACTTCCAAATTTAACAAAAGTCACACAAATTCAAAAAGAATGACGGAGATATTGATGCATTTCATATTAATCGTTCAATTCGTGATGCGTATCGATTTTATCTATACGAAATCTATACAATTCGTGATGCATCACTGTTAATCATCTTCTTCATTTCATCGTTTATCATCATCGTTCATCTATGCATAGTGTTCATTATGGTGCATTGTTATTAATCATCAACATCATTGTTCCAATGGATGCATCAACGTGTTCATCATCATCATCTTCTTTAATCATGTTCTTCATGTTCATCGTATTGTTCATCATCGGTTGCATCTCTTGTTCATCATCATCGCGGTGGCGGCGGCCGCGGCGGTTAGCGGGGTTCCTCGATGCATACGATAGAGAGAGAGAGAGAAAGAAAGAGAGATACGGTGGAGAGGTGGTTACAACAAAGGTGATGGTGATGGTGATGGTGGTGGTGTGGTGGATAAAGTGGAGAGAGAGAGAGAGAAATAAAGAAAGAGAGAGATATGAGGAGGTGGTTAATTTTTTTGTATATTTATTCATTATTTATTTCTAATTTACCTATTATAATTAATTCCATATAATTAATTTTACATATTCAATATTCCAGGAATACCCTTAGTGCACCCTTGTTTGATTCTTTGGTGCACAAAAGTTCCTAGAGGTGTCTCGTTGCATAAAAGTTCTCAATTGAACCTCAATATATATATATATATATATATATATATATATATATATATATATATATATATATATATATATATATATATATATATATATATATATATCAAGTTGATTTAATTTACAAGATGGAGGATGATGGAGGATCTCCCAACGTACTTAACACTTGGGCCTCAAATTCCAAAGTATGCATATATGGTTAAGTAATTAGCTAGGTTTCGTCTGTCTGGTTATGCATGCTAAATAAATGAACATCGATCAATCATATCCATATGCATATAATTTAAAATTTAAAAAAACGTACGTATGTACCATATGTGTGTACGTACGCATGTACGTGGTGTCAACTAAATAAAATTTTTTTTTTTAAAATAAAAAAATGAATAGAAATTGGAAGATTATAATAATGTCTCCGGCCAACAAATGTGTCATTTCAAAGCTCAAACTTTGTACATTTGGTTGTTGTAATCATGTCTTTACAGTAAGGATTCCACATGCTGGTATGGCCATCCTTATGCCAAGATGCTAATTGTCTTCAATCTTATTATTATATTATTAAAACATATATAACTTTTTTACTTTCCACATCTCCACAAATATCAATCTTTTTTAATCAGTGCATCAGAATTGAAGCTACCACCTTCAAAATAAATATATTGTAATTAACATTATAAAGATGATATATGAGTTTCACATACATTCATATCATCTAACTCCTTAAATTTATGTGATGCATGATTTCATGCACTTAGAATGTACGTGAAATTTATATATCATCTTTGTAATGTTAATTAAAATATATTTATATATGAGATCATTGCAGAACCTAAATTTTGTGCATTTAGAATGTGTGAATGTGCATGAAATTTAAATATCATCTTTGTAATGTTAATTAAAATATATTTATATATGAGATCTTTGCAAAACCTAAATTTAGTGGTGAATAGTAGAACCCTTCTCGTCTCATTAATTAGATTAATCTAATGATCTTTATTAAATAAATCAAGTGTACAATTAGTAAAAAAATTATTGATATTAATAATATATTAAAATAGAAAAAAATTGACGATAGAATAAAAATTGACATTAGCAAAAAACTATTCAACATTGCGCGAGCGGCATACATATATATGAACACAAAAGATAAAAGCTTTTTACCATTTATAAAAGTTATTTTAAAAGCTTATTTGCATTGCAGATTAACTTACTTTTAGTTTTGCTCATGATTTTCGTAAAAATATTTACTAATTATTCATTTTTCCCCATTTCTCATTATTTAAGAGGGAATGAGCAAACTTTTAATTCTCTATTTTGAATTCTCAGGTTTCAAACAAACAAGAAAAATATACTCATTTTCATTTCTTTATCTTCATTTTCCTGTACCAAACGCACCTAATCACACTCTTGGTTCATCTTTTTATGGTTTATGACAATTTTTTAAATATAAATTTAATTTGTATGAACATAATTAATTTAATTTACTAAAATTTAATAAATGAAAATTTATAATTATTGACTTAATATTATTAGTTATTCTTCTGTTCTAAGTTAATCAATGTTATTTCAGATAATACATTTAACTATTTCGACCATCAAGAAATAAAATTTTACAATTAACAAACAGAAATAAAATAACAACCTATTATTTTAATCGCTTCAAATAATAAATAATTTATATAACTTTATAAAATTATAAAAATATGAAAATATTTATAAAAATACATAGAAAAAGTGAAATATAAATATAGAAATAGCCAATATTTGTATGTATTCAATAATATTTATTCATAAACTTTTTTAAAAAGTTATGGTTATAAAATATTATAAAAATCTAATCTATAATTTATTAATTTGACGATACCCATATAAATACATGGGTTCAAAACTAGTTTATTAATATAATTAGGAGTGTGTAAAATAACTGAATCCGAACAAAACAAACACATAATCATATCTAAGTAATTTCAAAGGATATGAGGAGCCTGTTAAATGTGAATGCCGGTCCATGGGGCTATGTCTGTGTGCACCAGTCCATGTAGGTTATTCAAGTACGGTAAATTAGTAGCATATATTTGATTTACTCTCTAAGGACTGAGTATGGTCCTAGTCTACTACTCGACTTTTATAGCATCCCTCCACGCTTTTCTATTTGAGGTCGTGTCCTCGATGACTCCCAGGAGCGTCAAGTCTAAACTCACATTGTTTTCCATTTAATCTTTCATCTGCCTCTCTTCTTCGTGTCTTCCATCGTCACATACTCTACTATCTGGACGGGTGTTGTTGATGCTCACCACAATCTTACAGTTCTCAATTTTTCTAAAATTCTTGTTACTCTCAATGCATTTCTAATCAACTCATTTGGTATCCTATCCATCAAGGTCTTACTACATGACTATCGCATCATCTTCATTTATGCTACCTCTCTCTTTCTCTTCAACTTCTTCCTACTTAGCTAGAGATGACAACGAAGATGGGTATTACCGGGAACCCTTTTTCCCATCTCCGACGAGTAATTAGTTTGCATCCTCATCCCTGTTCTCGACGGGTATTTATGGATTTTTACCTGTTTAAATTTATGTTATGTATTCTATACTTAATGCTTATGAAATAGATATTTTGAACATAAAATATTATATTTATGTATTTAATTAATATAAAATTATATTAATAGCAAGTATTGATTGATCGATATTCTAATAAAACCTGTTTAATGATGCAATATTTTTTTAATAAAATTAAATTTAATTGCAATGTCAAAAAGAAAACATAAAACTCCAAATATTATTAATGTAACAAAGTTTCCACAAAAATAAAATTAACATTAAATTAATTAGTATAGTACGATCTTACTGCATATATTAGATATATACTAGTCGTAATTGTAATGAATTGTGAACTTAATACATAAATACAAGTTTAAGTTTAAAAACATACTCACTACAACATCTTAAAATTACTCAAAATAAAAAATTACAATGGTCAACGCGAAAGATATATACGTGTGATTAGTATATAAATACAATATATGTACATACACACAGATATATATATACACACACACAGATATATATATATATATATATATATATATATATATACACACACAACACACACACACACACACACCACACACACACACACACAACACACACACACACACCACACACACACACACACACACACACACACACACACACACACACACACACACACATAGAGAGGGAGGTTCAATGGAAAACCACCAAGCACCTGAAAACTTGTGAAAACCGCACTGCACCACTACAAATGCATCAAATTCCCAGTGTGATGCATCAAAATCCCGCGTGATGCATCAAATTTTCCACGTGATGCATCAAAATCCCGCGTGATACATCACCTTATTTATGATCATGTTACCGCGTTTTTAATGAAATGCACCAAATCGGACGGTTTTCATAGGTTTCCATAGTTTTCAGGTGCATAGTGGTTTTCCATTGAACCCACCCATATATATATATATATATATATATATATATATATATATATAGATTGAGGTTCAATTGAGAACTTTTAAGCATCGGGCCACCTCGAGGCACTTTTGTGCATCGGATAATCCACCAAGGGTGCACAAAGGGCATTTAGGGAAAACTAAAGACATGATAATTAATTTATTTTTCTAAAAATCATTAAATGATAATTAGGAGTTACATTTTGAATTAAAATCTCATATTAACTACATTCCTCATTTCCCTCCTCATCTCTCTCTCTCTCTCTCTCTCTCTCTCTCTCTCTCTCTCTCTTTCTCTCTAATTGTGTTCTTCATGATTTTCTTAGTGATGATGATTTGAAAACGAAGAATAACGATGAACAACGGTGATGATGTACATGAACAAGAGAGGTAACCGATGATAATTATGAAGAACATGATGAATAGATGGATGATGAACGATAAATAATGATAATGCATAGATGGATGATGTACAATGACAATGCATAGATGGATGATGAACGATGAACAACGAAAATGATGATGCATAAATGGACGATGAACAATGACGATGCATAGATGAATGATGAACAAGTTGAATATGATGCATAGCTCAATGAAGAATATGAACGACAAACATGATGCATAAAAGAATGATGAACAAGTTGAACACGATGCATAAATGAATTTTTGTATTTTTTGTTAAATGCGTCTTTTTTTAACATGATGCATAGATAAACAAGATTAACGATGAAATGCATCGAATCCATCATCTTTTTTTTTGAATTTGTGTAATTTTTGTTAAATTTGAAAATGTCTCAATTGAATTTATTTGACATTTATTATTTGATTATTTGTTGAATATTAAATTTAATGAGGTATGCACATTCCCCAAAATGCCCTTCCTTGTTTGTTCCTATAATGCACAAGTTGCATAAAATTGTCCAACTATTACCCTTTTGCCATTAATCTAATCCATACAATTTTTTGATCTAATGGTTGATATGGGTTCTTTTGTACCTCGATGCATAAAAGTTCTCAATTGAACCTCCCTCTATATATATATATATATATAAAAGTAATATTTAAGCATTTAACTACTTATATATGTATCTAACTATAATATTCATATATGTAATATTTAAGTGCTTATATATAATAATATATATTAATTATACTTTTATTATGTTTCGGGTATGGGTACCTGAGGGGTAATCTCGTCCCTACCCCCGTCCCCGGTTTTAGAAGTCGGGTATTACCCATCCCTGTCCCTGGTCAACTTGGGGATTCCCTGGTGAAAATGGGTTCGGATGTCGGGTTTCCTATCGAGTTTGGGGTTTTTTTGCCATCTCTATATGTAGCCAATATTCCGCTTTATACAATATAGCATCCCTTGTCGCTACTCTATATAACTATCTATATGAAATATATATATGAAGATTTTACATGTTATTTGTTGTACTTTAAGAAGAGGGTGTTATTTAACACACAAAAACACACAGAGAGTGCAAATGAACCAACTGCGAGTTTGTTAATGGGCTTTTAAGTGGACCCATAATTAGTTTATCGTTGATGGGCTAAAATAATCTAAACTTTTGGGCCATATTAAAATCAGAACTTTAAAACACCACGTACCCAAAAAAAAAAAAAAAAAAAAAAAATTTATTGGTAGAACAACAATTCAGGATACTATCCCTTTTTTAAGGTTCATTGGCTCCTCTATAGTTTCACCCTTGGATGCTTTTATCATACAAAATTAAAAATGGAAGATTGTTTAAAGCATGTAAAAAAAAAAGCTGGATAACTTAATTAGGAGTTAGGACAAATCACAAAGTACGTAAGTACTAAATACCCCCCCCCCCCACACACACACACACACACACAGAGATTTGGGTTCAAACGAGTACCATTAGTTTTGCAGAGTACCAGATGAATCTCGCTTAAAACCATTTTTTTGAAATTATTTTTCATGATCATGTTTAAATCAATAATTTAAGACTACTTTGTAAAAAATCACACATAAACACACTAGAACTATGTGAAACGTGTGTGTTCATATGAACTGAACAGTTGTGAACGTATGTTCACATAAATTTTTTCACGTTCACATGACCTTTAAGATGGTAGAAAGTGTGAATGTATGTAATTTTTTACAAATAGGCTTGTATTATTTGTATCTAAATGAATATGAAAAAACTAAAAAATTAAAAAAAAAATTTCACATGTTCACGTCCGAAACCCGTGTGTTCACAGGTACTCACGGTACTCTGCATTTTCGAGGTAATTTACACAAACCATATTCTATATATATATAGACACACACACAGACAATTAAAAATGATCATATTGTAATTATAATTAAGGGAGGAAGAAGAGACAGACAGTCTGACTGAAATAATCGCTTGTAAGACCAAAGAAAAACAAAACAATAAGAATCAATCAGGTTGGTTATACGTACAGGGAATATATATATATATATATATATATATATATATATATATATATATATATAAATAGGGATAGAAGGAGATGGAGAGTAGGTAGGGCTAGGCATCACGGTCGGTTTTGCATTCAGGAGGCATGATGGGGAAGCGTTTGCGATCGGTACAGTAGTTGTAGATGGTGAACTTCCTACGCACCCAACGAAGACGACGCCATTGGTAAGCATCAAGACCTCGGAATTTCTTCTGATCCCACCAGTTCTTGCCTTGCGTTGCACAATACTTGGCGTTCACTGTGGATTGACAAGCATCGATATGGAAGTTCCTGTAGGAAGCCACAAAGGGGGCCTTGGACCAATCGGTCTTCTCCAGTCCACCCCTCGTTGCCCAATCGTCGGCATTCCATAGGCTGGAGTATATCTTCATGGGTTGATTGTAAGGGAACCTCACTCCCAAATGTTTGTTATTTTTGAACACCCTGATGGGGATGTCGTCCACAAAGAAGCTGCACCACCCCACGTACGTACAGTGAGTTTTAATTAATAATTATGTATATATAGACTTAACTAACTAATTAAGTATGGAGTATGGATGTTAGTTACACTTACACAATGTGGTACAAATTCCACAAGATAGAATAAGAGTGGAAAGCTTTGGTAGGATCGAACCATAGGTAGATACGCTGCTCGCGGTCACCTTTACCCCCAGAGAAGACATTCGTCTGTAGAATGTAAGGCTGCCCCGTCCTGTTGCCTAGGAACTCGAAATCTATCTCATCATGCTCCGAATTAGTAGAGGACAGCTGCGCATACGTACGTGCATATATATCATAATTAAAAAAAAATGAATGAATGAACTAGTTATGATTGATTTTTGAAAGAACTGAAGAATGATAGGATAGGATAGGATAGGATGGGTACATAAAAGGCAGTGACGGTGCCAGCAGAATCACCAGGAACCATCTTAATCTGCATAGTGAAGTGACCAAAGAGGTAGGAGCCCTTGGATTGGAAGCCGGTGCCGGTGTACTTGTCGAGTGAGAGTTGGATGTTGGAACCACCGTTGAAGTATTTAATGTGGTCAAAGGCCCAGGTGGGCATATAGTTCTTCCCGAACGGAACCGCTGTTGGCTTCTTTAAGGGTGCACCACCTCCCTTTTCCATTCCCATTCCCATTCCCATGACCACCACAACCACCATTAATACCACTGCTTTCCACCCCATTTCTTTTCTACTATATATACTTTACCTTGTGTCTTGCCTTGCCTGCAACAATTAATGTATATATATTACCTTAATTCCATTCCATTCTATATACCTCTGTGTCAGCTACTGATTATAATATTGTTCTTAATTATCTCCTTCTTTGATTTAATTCAATTCCCTTTCCCTTTCCCTTTCCCTTTCCCTTTCCCTTTCCCTTTCCCTTTCCCAGGAGAGGAGAGGAGAGGAGAGGAGAGGAGAGGAGATGATGACTCGAACGATCTCTTCCATTTCATTTCTGTCTATATATATATATATATATGGTGGCCTGGTGGGTGTTGATTGACTGATTGGCCGGTGAGGGCTCCTTCTAAGGCGGGTCACATTCACATCACAACCAATTATTATTATTGATTAATTAACAATAACAATATATATTATTCATTTTCTATATCAACATAAACCATTATTTATTTCTCTATGAATAATTAAATTCCATTATATATGGTTATTTGTAAGATCAAACACGTACATCATACCCACCTTCCATTTTTTAATTTTTTACAGTTTCTTAATTTTAATGTTTACTATATATATATACTGAAATTAATGGAAAGGTAATTAATTAATACCTAAAGTTCAGTTTGTTGGTTTATACTTTTATATATAGTCTTTCAAATAAACAAACAAACAAACTAGAGCTTTTTAATTATTGGACTTAAACTATATATGTTATTTATTTATTTCACCTCTGCCTGGCTGCCTGCCTGCATCTCACTTTGCTCGATCCCTTAAAACAACCGCATCCATGCATATACGTTGACATTTATATATTATTTTTATTCAATCAATTCTATTTCAATATTTATCCAAAGTTGTCAAGATGATAACTTATCTAAAATAGGTTTTGTTTTCGCAAGATCCATCCGTTCCTAAAATGTCATAGAAATTTGTTTTTTTGAACAATCTATGTACTTACTATACGATAGGTACCAAATCCATAACTATCTATAAACCACAAGAAGCATTTATGTAATTTACTCTAAATTTTATGTCATATTTATTAATTATTTAGAATTCAAAGAATATTGATAGTTTAATATAATCATAAGGATTTTAAAATTCAAAGATTATTAGGAAACACATCTAAATGTTTTTTTAAGCAGTTATATTGATTATACTAAATTAAGAAAACAGAACAAGATAATAAAATTAAAAAATCTACGGCGGTAGCCCCAAAGTTGCCCCTCAAACAAGCCATCTCCACCTCTCTTAATCCTCAAAACCACGTTAAAAAGTGACTCATGGTAAAAAAAAAATATTAATATATATAAATTGAAATAAAAGATTATTTACGAAAACCCATTCTAACTAATGCTTACATTTGTGTTGTTGATTTTTGTTTAGTTACTGTGAAATTCTAATTTTAATCCATCTCATAATGTTGCATAATTTTAATTTTAGTTTCATTATTATAGGGTTTCATTATAATATATAGGGCTTTAAATACGATACCTTTTTATGTATGGAATTATCATTGATACGAACTCAAAGAGTGGAGAGAAATTAAGGTTGTGTTTAGTTTACGAAAACTAGTCATTTTGCAAGTTATAGTTTTTTTTAGGGTAAATTACAAATTTCGTCCCTGTGGTTATAGGAAAATTACGGATAAGGTCCTTCTAGAGAAGAAATTACAAATTCAATGTATGTGGTTACCTATTTGTTACGCTTTTAGTCCTTTGACCAACCATTTTTTTAAATATGACCATTTTGCCCTTGACATAATTATAAAAACAGGTAATAAACTTTCTTTTTCATAAAATAAAATAATAAAAATCCAAAACCTAAATTGTTTTTCATTTTAATTAGTAAAATATGATTTCTAAAAAATCAAAAGATATATATATATATATATATATATATATATATATATATATATATATATATATATATATATATATATATATATATATATATATATAGAATATGGTTCGAGAGAGTACCACCCAAATGCAGCGCACCAGAAGGTACCACCTTTAAAAAAACTTTTTAAGAATTTTTTTTTCATAAACATGTTTTAATTAACATTATGAAGATCGTATGTAAATTTCACATACATTCACATCTCATAGCTCCTAAAAAATGATGTGAACACACACTTACATAATCTTGAAGACATGTGAACATGCATTTATGTGATGTGTGTTTTAATGCACTTAGAGTGTTCGGATTTGCGTGAAATTCACATATGATCTGTGTAATGTTAATTAGAACATGTTCATGAAAAAAAATTTCAAAAAAATTACTTTTAAGGGTGGTACCTTCTGGTGCGCTGCATTAGAGGTGGTACTCACTTGAACCTAAATCTATATATATATATATATATATATATATATATAGGGGTGGGTTCAACGGAAAACCACTATGCACCTAAAAACTATGCAAACCTATGCAAACCGTCCGATTCGGTGCATTTCATGGAAAACGCGGTGGCATGATCGTAAATAAGATGATGCATCACGCGGAAAATTTGATGCATCGCGCGAGATTTTGATGCATCGCGCAGAGAATTTGATGCATTTGTGGTGGTGCAGTGCGGTTTTCACAAGTTTTCAGGTGCATAGTGGTTTTCCATTGAACTCCCCTCTATATATATATATATATATATATATATATATATATATATATATATATATATATATATATATATATATATATATATATATATATATATCTCACACACACACCACACACTCCCTCACTAAAAATACATCATTATATATCATCGAAGTACCACCATAATGATTCAATCTTATAACATTAAGAACAAAAAGTTTCCAATTTTCTTCATAATCTTGGGCTTCACCTTTTTACTGGTTCTGGGGTTTACCGTTTCTTGATTTTCCGGCAAAATACATAATTTTTTTCTCCCGGAAAATTTGGAAATGGATTTCTGGGGTTCAAGGGCTCACTCAGCAAGACACCACCACCACCACCATCACCACATCCACACTCTTCAATCTGGCCGGCTCAACAACTCCGGTAACTCTTTCTCAACTTTTCTCTACCCCTCCTTCAATTCTGATCGGTAAAATGGGAGATACTTGATCGACTTTAAGCACGGAAAGAAAGAGAAATAGAAAAAGAGAGAGGTAAAGAAAACTATGCCACCTTGTTTTCAACTCACTAACCTGCTCCTGCTTCGATCTTGAAGGTGAGTATCACTTAAAAAGTAGTCGGAGGAGGAATTGTAGAAAAAAAGTAGTCGGAGGAAGGATCTTTGGTCAGAGAAGATGGTTGTGCCATGGTGGGAGGTGTTGATGGTGAAGTGAGTGATATTAATGCAACTGTGGTTGGACTCACGAATTCATTGATAATATACTTTGTCATCTTCTTCTAAAAGTCATCTTCTTCATATTATGATTATTGAGAAATCATATTTTAATAACTAAAAAGAAAAACAAAAATTGGTTTTAAATTTTTATTATTTAATTTTATGAAAAAGAAAGTTCATTACCTATTTTTATAATATTCTCAAGGGTAAAATGGTCATTTAAAAAATAATGACCGGTCAAAGGACCAAAACCGTAACAAAATGTCAACCACAGACATTGAATTTGTAATTTCTTCTATAGAAGGACCTTATCCGTAATTTTCCTATAACCACAGGGACGAAATTTGTAATTTACCCTTTTTTTTTAAACAAGGGTTTCTATAAAAAAGTGAAAACTTGTTTATATTATTAAGTTTTAGTTTTAAAATAAGAAAGATAAGAGTAATTATAAAATAAGAATAATAGGATAGGTGATAGAAAGTAAGAGAGAGAAAGAGAGTATTTTAAAAAGTTATAGGGTAGATAATGTTAAAGTAAAATAGAATATAAAAAGTGGTATTTAAAAAAAAAGAAGAAAAATAAAAAAATAAACAATTATTTGGCTCCTAAAATACACGCACGTTTATGTGTATTTTAGCTGGACTAAAATTGCTGTTCCTGTTCCTGCAACAAAATGTTGTAATTAATTATATAATATTAATACCTTGCTGGACTTGCTTTGTAACGATTAGTGAATTAAACTTTCCATTTTCTACGCGATATATTTTTAAGTCACAACTTAGCATGCAATTAATCACACACATACATACCCGTCGCTCACCTCTATATATGAATGGTTATATGTATTTGTTTTATTTGTTCACAATAAATAAAGTGTTCATAAAATATCCTTTGACTATATTATATATACATGTAGATGCTTCCCACTATATAATTAATATTTAACAAGATAAAAAAAAAAAAAAAAATCCCCTCCATCCATCCTTGTGAAGAAAACTATCCAGTTTAGTTTACTTAAATTGGAATAGAAGATATGGAGACATCAATCACATGCATGGTGTTAGCTAGCAACAGCATGCACATAACCATCATCATGTGATGCTCCCACTTTCACCTTTCTACTCCATCCTTATAGGAACATGCCATTCAATGACCTTTTATTTTTCTTTTAATAATGTCCCCTCCCCTGTTTGAATCAATCAGATATCGGAGGTTTCAGGATCAAATTTAACGTTTTTCCAACTCTTTGATATAATGTCCAGTCCAGATGGACTCAACAAAGCAATCTATATATTCTAATTAATGAAACCACCATCACCATAACAATATATATATATATATATATATATATATATATATATATATATATATATATATATATATATATATACACCAGCCACTTCAAAATTGCAATAAGTTATTGCCATGCAGCCACTATAGCACTGAGCAAGCAGAATAGCATTGCTAAAGATAGATTGATAACATAACTAGGCATCTAATATTAGATGAGTTCATTGATTAGTGCAACTGAAGACAGAATTTCTATCATCCTTACATAAATATAATAGTTATCATGAAAAACAAAGAGACATCATCCGTAAAAAGCAGAGTAATAACGGAGTTTACTTTAACATATTGCTCTCCCTGGAAAGGTTAATCTGGTTGAAATGGGTATTGAATTTTGATGAAGAAAACCCATGAAGGTTGGAATGGGCTATAGCTTTGCTTCCTTGATTCCATCAGCTATGATTTCTTCATCTTTTTTTAACAATCAAAGCATGTAACAATTAAATTTTTTTCACATATATATCAACTATTCAACTTTGATAATTTTTTTGTCCCTGTTCGAATCAATCAACTTTGATACTTTCAGATGGGCTCAACAAAGCAATATCTTTAAACTAATGAAACATCGCCACCATTACCCAAGCATGGTTTCTAAGTACTTCTTGGAGATGCAACAAGCTTGCCCCTTATCCTTCAATGATTACACAACAAATTTAACTATTAAATGGCACAACCTTACTGGAAACATCGATATCGATCTATGACACTTGGCACAAATCTGGTCTCTGTTTTATATCTTGTTTGTCAAACTAAATGGCAATATAGTTTTTATTACTATATGTAGTTGTGATCTAACTTATATATATATATATATATATATATATATATATATATATATATATATATATATATATATATATATATATATATATATATATATATATATATATATATGCTACCTAAGCTAAACACACATATGGAGTTGTTTACAGCTCAATCAACCTATAAAGTCCATGTTTCCCAGTCTATCCATCAATCGAATAACTTATTTTGGAACTTCGTGTTTCTTTTCAACCAAACCCTACTATTTTGACACCACTAAATCACTATTCTCTCAACATCTTGTTGAAGAACATGAAAAGTACACCCCGAAAGATTGAATTCTAACTATGCCATTAAGGTGCTTGTTCACCCCTAATTGATTAACAACAATGGCTTCACTGAATGTTACCTGTATCACGTATGCATTGATATTCGAAACCATGATCCATATAATGATATGAACATGATATAAATTTGACTTGTTAAAATATTACAAGACACACGTAATATTTGATTTTTGCAGTGAACTAAACGTATTGATTGCATTTTAATACTGCATTTCCGTTTGCATCTCAAATACTAAAAAGATTAATAATGATCATTACATGCAATTGAACATTTTTTGCCTTTTTAACTTGTAACATTAGGAAATTAGAAACTAGAACATGTCATCTTCAAGCTTGGAATCACCTTCACCTCATGAATTTAAAACCCCTGACTCCTAGGACCCGTTTGGAAATCAAAAAATCTGGCTGGAGAAACAAGTTTGAAGGCTGTTAATATGAAACATTGGTTCAGTGGGAATTAATAATACTCCTAGTTATTATCATGGAAACAAAGAGAGAGAGAGAGAGAGAGAGAGAGAGAGCATCGAATAAAAAGCAGAGTCAAAAACATTAATGTTGTTTAAAAGAAAAATAATAAACCTTAAACATAAAGCAAGCGGCTAGTCACCCTTCCTCCGAAAAGAGCATCCTTCAGTGAGTCTGGCACGACCACCGGTGGGCTGGCATAACACTGTCTGGCAGTTGCCACACACCACCACTGTTTGTGAGTGGCTAAACACGGTGGTTCTGTAAGTAGAAAACAATTTGATCAAACAGATGACAAACATAAAAAACCAGTAATAGTCAGTCAGTCATACTCACATGTTGAAACAGCCTTGACATTTGACATCCTGCACCAATCACAACTATAGTCAAACACTCTCAATCAGATTAGAATTTTTGAAACCAAGTATGACCCATCATGTAGATTTTTGTTTTTGTTTTTCGGGAAGAGGCAGACAGACAGGAAAAATCAAACAATTTCAATTTCAAAGATTACCATGAAGAAAGAATTGGGAGACTGGACGAGACGCTTGAGCTTATGTTTCCTCTTTTCCAACTCCGCTGGTGGATTCAACAAATCAACATCGTTTGGTAGAACCTGTCCATTCATTCATACATACACATATCTTCACAATCAAAACATAATCACTCTGACTGTAACTGTCGCCATCAAATTACACATAAACACATTATCATTCGATTCAGAAAAGAAACTCACCATTTTTGTTCGCAGCCGCTTGATGAAAAACCCTACACTATACACTTAGCCGTTTCTATGTATGTGTTGTGTTCTATATACTAATATGGGCCCTCGACCTTACATTTTGGGCTTCAATCTCTACACTGCTGAATTCACCTATCTCTTTTGCCATAGGCCCACTATAAAGATGGCAAATCCGATCCGATGCAACCGGTCAAAGACCAAAAGGCAAAATTCTTAAATAATATTTTGGGTTTACGAAACAAACCAACATGGTTTCATGGTTTTTGCGTTTTCTTTCCTTAATGTTTTTGTTTTAGTTTTGTGAAATTAGACTATTAGACCCCGGTTTTAATTATTAAACCGGGTTTTTAGAGACTGAAAAACCGGAAACGAATATTCATTTTTCATTAAAGCAAAAATAAAAAATTAACTTGATGACTTTTATGATAAAAATAACATGGAGGGACGAAAAACAAAAAAAAACGTAAAAACATGTTGGTTTATTTCATAATAAACCCTAATATTAAAAAAGGTTTCTAAAAACAATTGTTTAGTATATGATTTTCTAAGATTTCAATTTTAAATAATAAATTACATTTTACCTTAGTTTCTTACCACGTGTTATTTTAAACCTTTGGCCCATTAGGCACCTCTAGCTCACTACTAAAATCCTTGTGGACTAGAACTTTATTTTGATTAAATAAAAAATAAATGAATTGTATCTCTATACTTCAAAACTTTCTAAAAGAGACAAATATTAATTCCGTAAAGTATATGTGTGCTTTGTTTACCCGGTCATTAACCGATAAACGATACAACGACTTAGGGGTCTTCAAAATATTCTTAAACCAAAAAAACCATTCCTTCTTTTAGGTTAACCAAAGTGTATTTTTCTACTATTTTCGGTTCCGGAAATATTGTTAGGTTTTGGTTTAGGTTCACGATGTGCTTAGAATTATGGATCTTTTTCCTATAATTAAAAAAAATGACATTCTTTTTGGCTTGATAATTGGTTAAAGAGTCTAATTATAGTCATTGGTTTGCATGGATTTATAATTCTAGAGCTATAGTTTTGTGGCGTTGTTGTGATAGTTATCGATTGTATGTTTGTTTCACTTGAATCTGAATTTTGACATTGTTTGGGAAATTTATAATAAAAAAAAAAAAAGTTACCGTTAAAAAAAGTATTAAAGACAAAGGTAATAAGTTATAAATAAAGAGAGTAAGTAGAAATAAAAATGAAAGGATAAGGGCGTTGAAAATGGGTGGGTGTGACAATCCCAACATTGAAGAGGCACCACTTGATTTTGATATCACTTTTTTGTTTATATCCTTTCCTCATCTTCTCTGCCATTTTCTTTTCTTTTTTTTAATATTGTTAAGAAAAAAAAGGGTTAAAGAAATGAAATACAATTTCCTATGTGCAACAAACCAGCGTCATCTTTTCCAAGATTCATACCCTTCTTTAAAAAAGAAAAGAAGAGGAGAGGAGCGGAGCAAAATAAGAAGAAAATATATAGATATAGATATAGATATATAGGAGGATGGGAATGGGAAAGGGAAAGGGAAACACATAATTAACGAAAGCAGCAGCTTCTCTGTTAAAGCCTGCGATATCCGCTAGTATTCTTATTCAGGTAACAATTCTGACTTGTGTCTCTGTATGTATCAGTTTGTTTGATGATATTCATGTATGTAGAGTAAAGTAATGCATTGGTAATGAATGGTATAAACTTAATTGGGATTAATACAGAACAGAGCTGACAGCAGAGAGCAGAGCAGTTGTTGGTTTGATAAGAAATTGATTGTTGATGTATATATAATGGTAAAAGAGTGATGGAGGTTTTGTATTGTATTGTATTGTAGGTAATAAAAAAGTAATTATATAAAAAGAGATATGTATGGCATGGCCATGGCCATGGATGAAGAAGAGAGAGAGAGGGGGAGAGGTTGATATTGGTATGGAAAGCAAATGGAGTCCATGTCCATGGATATTTAAAGGCAGGCAAGTGAATCTTAATATATATATATATATATATGTATTTGATCTTAAATTGTACGTTGTATTAAAAGAGAAAGAAAGAAAGAAAAGAGATCGAGCTGAGATAGATAATGAGTTGATATAATGGTATTGGAACGTATATATGATGGATGCAGAGGGGTGTACCAGTTTCATCTAGTGAAGGCAGAAATTGCAAGGGCTATCATCCCTAAACACTTGAGATTGGTTGAAGCTTTTGGGTACGTAACGTAACGTAACGTACTCTTAATTAATTTGCAATATTTATTCGATGGATCATCATATATAAAGGATGTAGCAGGGTGTAGCTAATGAATGAAATGGTAATATATGCGGGCAGATACACACTAGGAGGCTTCTTTCTTGCAAACTACAATGACAGCCCCTTTGGAAGCTTCGACGAGGTTCCTTCACCTACACTTCTATTATATATATATAGCTATAACTTAATTAATTAAAAAGTTGTTTGTTTTACTTTTTATTTATTAATATATATATAGAAGTTAACTTAATTGAATTGTTTTATTTAGCTTGTGGTGATTGCAGGAATTGTGTGGAACGCGCCAACGTCTCATGCGTATGTAACCTCTCTCTCTCTCTCTATATATATATATATATATATATATATATATATATATATGTTAATTTCAAATTTATATTTACATTCTTTTTGCCCATGCACTTAACATTACAATATTTAATTACTTAAATTACTTACACAGTTACATGCAGTTTTATTTATTTATGGGCCATTGAGTTTGGGCCGGGCATATCATAATCATATATGTATAATGTATGTATATGCATGGGCCGGTGGGTGTAATTAATTGTACTGTACGTTAGGCTAATTAAGTTACGTTTATTTGAATAAAGATGGGCGGCAAGAGTTTATGTTAACAGTCTTGATGCTTGCACCCATGGAAGAAAGGTACCTACCTACTGCTTCCTTCCTCCATCTACTTTAATTATCCTATTCCTATTCCTATTCCAATTCCAATGTAGTCTTTATTTTAGCTTTTTTGTTTTTGTATCTCCCTTTTTACAAAACCATTTGAATCTTCTTTGATCTTCACCGCTCACTCAGTATTACCTAGAGTTTTAAGTTTTATTTAAATTTATATTATTAATTAATATAATATTAATATTAATATGTTTATTACAACTTATTATAAATAATCCCTCATGGGGAACGTAGGTTATATCGATAAATAGTGTGTTATTATGTGTGTTTGTTTGTTACATAAAAAAAAAAAAACAAATAAATATTCTATTTCTTCATTTTGGCAGCTTAGACGACCTTGGTGTTCCAACCCCTCATTCTTGGTTTGTTTTTTCAGGTGTTTGGGCTTCCAAGTCAAGTTGCCACATTTTCCAAGGTGGGAGAGATGATTAGTTACTCATAGTCATTTATGTATGTAATGTAGATCACAATCACAATCACAATCACTAGTTTATTATTTTTTATAAACCGCTTAATTAATTACACTTTGTTCTAATTAACCTCTTCGTTTGAGGGGCAAAAGACTTGATGGTTAATTCTAAAATCACTCCTTATTTCAACATCTATGATTACGATTATGATTATGATATATGTAATTAATACAAAAACATGTTCGCCTTGTCATAATGTTTCTATATGTGTTTTGACATATAAACAAACTAGCAGAGCATAAAAGGCGGCATGTGTATAAGACCAAAGGAGAAAATCAATGGTATCTTTCCAAGTACAGATGTTGGTAGTGATAGTATGATGGATATTCAAGTAGCCGAAATCAATGGTTCTGAGGCAACGAGCCTTTATGATATTCGCATTGCTTCCCCTGGTACGTTATGTAGGTTCACATCTTCAGGTTTCTTTTTCTTTCGTGTCCAAGTAACACGCACAACTATATATAGTCTAAACATATTACATATATGATGATCTATTACAGTTCTGGAGATGAATCCGTTCAAGTGGATGGGCCCGACAATTAAGATGTCTCTCCCAAGCTTTAGGTAAACTTCTCATTTTGTTTTGTTCCTTCCGTCTTGTGCTCTAAGAAAATTGAAAACAAAGTGTTTTTATTAATTACTTGCAGTGGCCAAACAGAGCATAAACCTCAGCTTCTTAAGTACTATTGCGAGATTGAATGCAGGTTTCTCTTCTTACAAGTTTTGGCAATTAATGTGGATGTTTATAGCTAGTGTTTTATTGCAACTAATGCATTGGGCAGGGTGAAGCCTACGTCGCCAGCGAGCATATTAGGGTTGTTGGATGATAAATGTCCCGCTGAATCTAGAAATGTCGAGTCGAAGGAATGTTTGGAGAAAAGAGATTTGGGGATATCAGTGATGCTTTCTAAACCTATATTAGCCCTGGAATTCAACTGCTTGAAGATGAAGGTTAAACCTCCTGTTGTGGTTTCAACATCTTATCAATCTCAATAGCACAACCACCACTTTCCTTTCCTACTCTTTTGTTATTAATGTCAAATGCCAACGAAAATAAATAATAAAAACAAGTAAATTAACCCGGATGTATTTCTTGATGATTCATTCAAATAATCATAACCCTACAATGAATCGAAGATGATGATTATATTTGCCTATTTGATTGCATGAAATGACAAAAGCATGTCACACGGGTCAAAGCCCACCCAAATTGTTTTTTTTTTTTTTTTTTTTTTTTTTTGTAAACCAAGTTTATATATCATCTTTAAGATTATTTGAAAAGTTTGTCACAAAAATGATTTGTTTACTTAGTTTTTTGTTAAAAAAATTGGACCGATATTGGTTTGTTTGCATTCTTTTAGGCTGAAATTGGCAACTACGTAACAAACAATGTATATAATTGATAAAGTAATGCAATGATGTTTTAGTTAGGGTTTATGTGATGATTGACCAAGAGGGAAGGATTGTAAGTGACCTTATTAAAACAGTCTTGTCAATAATACGAATCAAGTGTCACTCGAGATAATAATGATAATATCCACCATTTAACGTAAATAAAAGATAGGCTCGTCTACATACAAGATACAAGCATAGTTATGCACTAAACGTGCAACATATGTCATTGCTAGTCCCACAAAACTCAAAGTATTAACCACTTCTGCACGTGTTTCAAAATAAACCAAAAAAAATGTCATGTCACACTCTTGTCTTTGCTTGAAAAATATGAAAACAAATAACAGTAAGCGAATGTTTAGTGAGCCAGTAAACTATCATTATTACATGCAATATGTAGTAGCATCATTCTCATGTCTATGTGTGCAATGCTTAAGTTGTAGGTATGCTTGGCTATCAAGACATATTCTAATAGAATTGAAATGTTAAACCACTCTACACACCAAGCGGAGATCAACCGCATCCGACTAGCTACCCGCATTCTACTCCAGTTTGGTGGTTAACATTATAATAGTGCTAAGCAATGCAATAATCAAGAAGGCTTATGCAAGAAAGCTCAAATGATTCACATAAAGTCAAATTTCAAATTATATAATGTGAATAAATGCTTCCTTAATCATGCATAATCAAATTTCATTACTTATTTAGGCTATTAGTGCTCATATTGATTTTAGACTGACTTTATAATGTAATTTAGACGAGCTTTGGTTGTTTAAGTGTACTGTGTTCTAACTTTATGCCTTTAGGAAGCATTATGTGAAGGCTTGAAGGGTTTAGGGGTTTTGTGGGAAATCTTGAATGAGTTTAGGGGGTTTGTGGGCAAACTAGAAGTGTACAGATGTCATACGCCCTAAGCCGGAAAATAAAGGAACTCACACCAAACACCAAATAGTAGATTTGATGATTAAAATAATCTTAGAAACTTATTGCAAACTTTTCATAGTATCATAAAACTTTGAATTATGATATCATGAAAAAAAAAACACTAAAAATGGAATTAAAATGAGCGTAAACGAAGCAAAATAACAAAGGCGTGTGACCAACAAGGGTTGACTGCCTAAACAATCGTTGAGTCGGCCCAAAATTCCATCGACAAAATGTTCAAACTCATTTGACACGCAGAGTTAACCCTTTGACTTGTTATGTGAACACCTGCAACTCCATTAAATTCAAAAATTGTCATTTTTACCCCCAAATCCAACCCCATTCCTTTAGGACTCAATGGGCACAATCATTTTAACCCATTACAAGCCAAACCAAAATCAAAACTCAACAATAAAGTTGATTGTACCTTGCTATAGTTACAGAACTAACCAACAAATGTTGAGCCTTTTTGTCATAAATCAACATGTAAAGCTATTACAATACCAATTTCATCAATAATCAAGTTACACCCCAAGCATTCACACATTGACCCCAAACACCCAAATCTTACCTTAAATTGCCATGCAATCAACCAATTCCATCATTTAAGCTCTAAAAGTTGCAAGATTTCAACTGGGATTGCTTCTTCTTCTTCTTCTTCTTCTTTTTTTTTCTGATTTTGCTTATGGACTCAATTTTCTCCAAGTCTCACATCCCTTTCTATTGATATGTATGAATGAACGAAGGAATTCAACCTAGACCCCAAATTTGAGCCATCATTTTTAGCATTTGACAAACAAAACCACTCAAGACTCACCATAAATAAAAAAAAAAAAAAAAGAACTCGGAGCCTAAAGAGAAGTAAGTCTACAAGAAGCTTTATTTGGTTAGGTTCTATAGTACTATTTAAGTAATTTGCCGTTATTATTATTATTTTGAGTTTTGGTTTAATGTCTGAACTGATAAGGGCATATGTTGTCACTGTCATTTTTTTTAACTTTTGC
Organism: Centrapalus pauciflorus; assembly: GCA_020465985.1. NCBI lineage: Eukaryota > Viridiplantae > Streptophyta > Magnoliopsida > Asterales > Asteraceae > Centrapalus > Centrapalus pauciflorus. The sequence continues at coordinate 316,746 of JAANYP010002579.1, forward strand.
AGTGGATTGTTAACATCAAACTAATTTGAACCTTCAAGCTACATACAATTGAGACAAATCTGTGACTTAAGCAAAACGAGCCACGTGAATTTCTAAATCCTATCGAGTGAGGAGGCTTTACTTGTTTGTTTCCTTTGCGATATTTTCATACTCTTGTTTTGTCTCTCATTTTCAAAAGTCAATACCATCAACACCCCAAATTAAGTAAGACCTTGCAGAATGGAATATGACTTGCTCGATGGTTAAAAACACATCACTCTTTCTTCTTACTATATATCAATCATCATCCGAGGAACATAAAGTGGTCAGATTCACTGATTAACACATACATATATCAGCCGGTGACTACAAACATTGCTGCCAACTAACGAATTAATGACTCCCAAGCCCAACCTTGACAACTTTGCGACGCAATGTTTGTAGTTATGGTCAGCTTCCTTGCCTTGATGCTTCCCAGAGGCGATGCTCGATACCCAATTTTCTTAGTTCTATCAACCCTTGCTCAACTGCAAAAGTCACATACATAAGAGTCACCACAATAATATATATATGCATATGCCTCTTTGAGTCTTTGTTAATTTTCCCTTTAACAAATACATAGTCCGAAATTTAGCAATTGATACGGAAACCACAAGAGAGGAGCTTTCATCTTTTCAGATCAAACCGAAAATCCTTTACTACCAAAACATTAGTTGAAAAGCCATCTGTTAGGGGCTACCATGAAATATAGTGATTCAGCCTCATCTTTGAGGAAGCCTGCTGCTGGCCAACTCCATTTTTTCATTAACGTCTATTTAGAGAGTTCATGTTGGCTGGTCAAATAGCATTAGCCTACATTAACAGTTTGACCAAGGGAAGACGTACTTCTAATTAGACATGTAGCATCTTTACCGGTTGCTAATGGAGCGGCATACCCTGTTCCGGAGCATTAAAACGTCCGGAAGAAATAACTATGTAATAAAATTACTAGGAAGCAAAAGTTTTCTAAGAGGTGACACAATTTGACTGAATCTTCGAGCAACATTTTTCAATGAGGTAAATGTACTTCGACACAAATCTGAGCAACAGGTTTGTTAGAAAGTTACCATCAACAGCATCATGTGAAGTAGGCGAATGTGCGCTGCGGCTAATCCAAAATTGAAGTCGTGACTTGGCGGTGTCCTCCTCAATACCAAGACCTTTGGCTCTACTCCAGAAATATGTAAGCCATGCCTGTAAAACTCACAAACCAAGTAAGAAGAGAAGACGCCAGGAGGAAAAAGATAAACAATTAAAAAACAAAACTCGAACCCTGCGCTGCTTGCCTAATTCCTACTTAGTTCCATAACAAACCATGTCAACAAGCTAACTTCTCTGTAAATTTTCATTAGTGTTAGGGATAAGAAGAGTGTCATTACAAATGCACCAAGGAAGAACGAGAAAACAACAATATTTTCATGTATAAACTGCCATTACGGTAAGTAGACCATCCAGCCATGAAAGCTCTGGGGAGGAAAATTTGTATAACGACCCATGTAATTCATATAAACACAAGTGCGATTACTTGAACTAGGTGGTAAACAACTAGATCACAACAGGCAAACTTAAGTTCTTTAATTGTTGATTTGAAACATTTATAGAGCCTTTCAGGTAATAAGGTAAGCTCTTGGAGACCCAGTCACTGAACATCCTCATTCATCTTTGAGTTGGCTACTAGCAATAGACATACCTCTTTGAAGAGAACATCTTCGGACTCCTCAGGGCTCAGTTCTGCAAAAAGTATACATATCTGTAAAACATTTCCAGGTTTCTAAAAAAATATAAAATTTACTTTAGCATTTGAAACTTGATATATATAAACCATTCATCACACATGAACCTTTAGAAACCTAAGTGATCACCAAAATGAGTATTTTGAGATACAGCAACTTATACAGTTATACATTAGAATAGATATATTTATATTGAAGTGACAATGTAGTAGAAGAATACTCTCTCCTTGTTAAATTAATCTTTTGTGTAAAATAACATCCATCTCAGTCTCTCAGACCGGTTGACTTGGGTAAGAATTATCCTCCATTAAGACGATTATTGATATCAAAATAGGAACTCTTTATTATATTTAAGAGGACTATCACCCGTTCTTAAACAATCTCAAAAGGAATACGACTTACCAAATGCCTCCATAAACTTTGGGTCACCTGAAGACTTAACATCTGCATATAGCAAAATAGTTAGATCTCAAACAAAATCAACATACATAATTTCATTTGCAACAAAATACTTCAATTTTCATAAACACAAGAAGAAACAAACAACACCTGTGCCAACAGAAAATTTAGGATGAGAAAAACCTTCGGTGTGAAGAATAATACATAGACCCACCAATGTTACCTGACATGGTCCGAGCAGAGTTTGGACGCCGCAGTTGGGCCAGTGCAAGCACTATACCATCTTCAACCTACAAAATTGCAGTGAGAGGTTTATGTACACATACAGCAAGACTTTTTAAACTAAAAGGAAACCATGGTTGTCATCATTGTAGAAGATGACTTGGTGTTCATGAAAGTAACAAACCTTCAAACAAGCAAGCTCCTTCAAACCCATTTCAACAGAAAGCATACTCTCGATATTCCCTTCGCTTGTTAGATCATTCAAGTCCTGGACAAGTTTACTCCTCCTTTCCACATTGTCACCACCTGTTCCATAATGCAAAATGATGGATGCATGGTGAGACATATCAACTTAGTTGCGGAATGATTAGCAATGAACGATTAAGATTAGAAGTTCTTAATTGAATTGGTTCTTAAAGAATACATTTTGTTTGATGTTTATTCTGAATGGAATTGCTAAATGATAAAAATTACAATTATAACCCTTCCTAATGAAAAACATATTACATCAACTAACTGGAAATTTTCAACGGTTAAAATTTTCCAAGCATTCGATATTTGACCGGATAACAATGTCACACACACATATATGCTTTTTCTTCATCCTAAAATTTTCTGTTTCCAAGACACCAACGCCACCTGTTGTACTTTGTGCTTCACACTTCACAGATCCCTATCAATTTTCAGAAGACAAAATTAAAGGGTTAAAAACCAAATAACGCCATTTTCAATCAAAAGGGAAAGATCTGCTAAAGGTCAGCAGCATGAGAGTGACCGGAGTCACCAGAGCAACAAGCTGAGACTCTCTGCCAGAGCAACAACGGCACCATTGTAACAAAGGTAGGAGCAGATCAATGTGAGCAACGACGATGTGGAAAGACAGATGCGGTGATGGGTTTGTGGTCTTGAACGTCTTCACCACAACGAGAAGAGAGCAGAGACAAATAAGGCCAGTATGGAGGGCACTGAGGTAAAATGTAAGGTTCAGAATGGGTTCAGCATCATCTAGTCATGGAATGGTTAAGCAGTGAAGAATCATTCTGAGACAAAGTTTAAAATTTAACAAGCAGTTGAGAATGCTGACTGAATCAAACAAAGACAGCCTTAGGGAGTGTGTATTTGTAACTTAATGGGCTGAATGGCCCAAAAAATTTATTCGGTCAGCCATGTAGTAGTGTTTGTTTCTGACCTGAACATTCAGCAAATTTGGAGCGGTCAGTCATTTTATTAAGCTGCAATGTCTTGCCTGTCCATGCTCAGCCCTGATCTTTTCTGAAGTAAAGGTTGTCAAAGTACTGAGTTTTTGTGGTAATTTTGTAGTACTATCTGGAATCAAACTCAGATACTGTTTGACAGGCTTTTTGAAGGCTTTATTGAGCTGAATATAGTAGTCCATTAATTAAGTATACATGTTACCAAATTTTAAATGCAGGGGTCCAAGACTGAACTTAATGCCCAACTTTTCCCTCTTCCATTCTATTCTTACAATATCATGGGAAGATGGTTGGAATCTACTTGAGAATTCATAAGATAAAAATGAACACAAAGATTGATATGATGTATAGCTACACTTTGAGTTTGATTGCCTCCACCATATTCAAGGGCAGATGGTTAATTAGCACATGATGAAGACAACGTAGATATAGACTACAATTTAATCAAGATATATACATACGTGACACATCCTTAAACTTATCCAATATCTGACCAAAGTTGTGGTTGATAATGGATCTTGCGAGAATTCTACTGTCATATATGGAAGTATTGATGGCTACTTATCCTGTCATGTAAAGGAGGACGGTGAGCCAACATTTTATTATTATTTTTTTCTTAATTTGATGAACAGGTATAGCATGAGCTATATTCCTTTTGCTTGGACTATGGTCTCAAAATTCATGGTAGCTTGCTTAGACATCAAAGTTCAAGTGTAAATGATAGTTGTTAGATACTTATATGAAAAATCATTGTAACATTGTCGGCTTTATGCTTAATTATATTTGATTTGTCAATAGTTTTTATGTAATTAAATTTGAATTTATATATTTATATATTTTTGTTATTCTATATATTACTACCATTATTTAAAAAATTCGTAAATTGTTCACTTTAAGTAATTTAAAGTTTTTCAGTTTGTTCATTCAGCACGATAAACAAAAAAATTAATCCAAAAAGAAGGTTAGAATAGTCATTTTGTACCATTCAGAGTTGATTTCAGACTGTTCATTCAACACAACAAACAAACATCAGCTATTTCTCAGTCATTGCTCCAGACAATCTTGTTTAATCAAGACAACCCCCCAGATCCATACAACACTTGATGAGAAAAAGGAAACAAACAGATCCTTACACACTACATTATGAGACAAGACATAAGACCATCCCACTACTGCACTGTGAAACTTAACATGAAGAGATCTCAGTAATAGGCTAATGAGAAGGTACTAACCTTGTTCCCAGCATCCTTCCTTTGCCTTTTGTCCAGCTGAAATCACAACTTCGAAGGGAAGAGGTGCCAAAGATGACCAATATTCATGCTTAGACACTGCAATATCTGCACAAATACCTAGAAAACAAGACAATGCATAAAATAAGGTTGTCGAATTCAAAATAAAAAGAAATAAAGCAGCAGGAACAATTTTAAGAAGCTAGGAATCAAACACTTCAAGGATAATTCTTATGGCAGCAAATTTACCAAAAGTATGAAAGATGGAACGCTTGAAAACTGAAAAACAAGAGTTTTCTAACGTCCTGATAAATTCACTCTCTATGTACATGTGTGTGTGTGTGTGTGAGAGAGAGAGATTGATTACATGGTTCACATTTGAACATTTAACCAAAACTAGGGATGAAACTAAACAGTTGAAGTCACCTGAAACTCTACTCATAATTGCTTCAGGTGAGACGTAAAGTGACAAACAAAAACTAATAACATTGAAAGAAAGGAAATTCGCTGGCAAAAAGGTTCATACACCAAAGGGCCTTTGGCCTAGCGGTACCAAGGTGTTAGAGGAGACCCCAAGGTTGTGGGTTCGAGTCCCGTTGTGGACAAAAAGGTGTAGATTTAGGAGTAGGATTAGATGGGTGTGTGAGTTCTGCTGTTCAAAAAAAAAAGGTTCATACCACACAGTTGCGTTGTTTTAACCTACCATGTCGCACTGCCAAACCCCAGTAGCGTGCAAGCCAGCAACGCTTAAGTACCACTTCCTCCTGAAATTTTGATATACCATATTATGGAAAAGAGGCGTCTTGGAAAACAAAGCATAAAACAACATGATAACATACCATCTCACTCTGAGTCAAAATCATCCTTTGTGTCATAGAGTGAAGAGCTTTAACTTCAGACTCAATTTCCTGAAGTTCGTCCACAGCAGCTCCAGCCTCTTCTTTTGCTTTCTGGTTCATTTAATTAGCAACTTATCAAGCTACATATATAAACACCATACCATTTTTACTCTAAACTATACTCTTTCATCCCAAAGTAGGCCCAAATATTTAGAGTAATGTTACAATTCTTGAAATCACATATGGACTTGAAAGTTGGGGTGAAAATGGCACCAATATATACAGATAGAATAAGTATAACTACACAACTAATTAATGAATTTCTAGAAATTACACATTTATTCTGAAGGGCGAACTAGTCAGCACCTTTTTATCCTACATTGCCACCTTGTCCAAAGTGGGATTTTGAAGTTTTGAACCCATAACCAATTGGTTGGGAAAACATATTGAATAACTAGTTGATGAACCCACGTATTACGTGGATAATTTTTAAAACATAATTGGTTATATAATATGCATATAAACTTAAAATTAGCCCATATAAAAATTAATTATTATAAAACAAATACAAGAAAGTATAGTTATTTGTCAAAAATATTATGTATCTATCTTTTTAAATATATATGAATAGTAGTTATTTTTTTAAACATTAAAAAAAAATATTTCTAAATTTGTGTGTGTGTGTGTGTGTGTGTATAATAGAATATAGATATTAATTTAGTTTTAATTTTATATATATTTAATTTAGATTGAAAAAATAACAAAATCATAAAAATAAAAATATGATTTATTCAAAGAGGCAAAGAGCATCACGTGGAAATTTTTATTCTATTTTTTTTATGTATGAAGATTCATCTTATAATTTATATTTTTTATTGACATATTTGATACATACTACTTTTATATTTTATTACAACAAACAAAACATGTTATGACATATGTTCTTATTAATATTGTTTTTTTTTTCTTTTCAAATATAATCTTATTTATTTTAATATTTATATATTTGTACTTGATATAATTTAAGATTTTTTACGTTGTATATATTATTTGAAGTTTATGGATAGATTATATAATTTAAGATTTTTTTTAAGTTTATATTTAGATTAGCTAAGAATTAACAATTATGAAATAAATAATTATGACAAATATCATTATTGGATAATGTCAAATAGTGAATATAGTTAATTGTCTATTATTTACTTTTAATAATAATAATGTTATTTATGTTTTCTAGATGTTATTTAATAATATTGTATTTTTTTCATTTAAAGTATAAGCTCATTTATTAAAATATTTTACTTGAAGTTTATAGATAAATATACGATTTAAGATTTTTTTAAGTTTAGATTTAGATTAGCTAAAAATTAACAAACGTCAAATAGATAATGATGGCAAACAACAATTATTAGATAATGTTAAATAGTAGATACAATTAATTATTTATTAATGTTATAGAGATATTATAAATGATAATATATTGTATTTATCTTATTTTTATTTTATTTTAAAAATAATAAAATGTATTTATCTTTTTAGGTGGAATGTGGTGACGCCATGTGGTGTTTTGTGTTCTCCTTTTATTACATATATATATAAGGCCAAAGCCAATAGCCCTTTGATCTTTAAATTATACTTGCAAATCTTTAATAGATAGGAGTTAAATTTTTATAATTATTAATGCAAGCACACATGCATACATACATATATAAAGCACATAATTTACAAAGTTGTAACAGCAAAATAGTGGCAAGAATCACCTTAACTTGGGAGCGTAGCAATACAACTTCTTCGTTTGCTCCATCTTTAGCTTTCTTGGCCTCTTTAAGTGCAGCCTGTCATAATTAAGCATTGATGTCTTGTAAAATATAATAGTAAAAAGTAACTATACTTGACCATCAGAGGGCAGTGACTTATAACTTAAAAATGGTATGGGGACTCGACTTTTCCAGAATATAATGAGGAAAGAAAGTACCCAATAAGATTCATTTAACAATTTAAGCAACCTCTCTTTGTCGTAATGCAGCTTCCTTCCTACAACAAATTGGAAGTCTATAAATTATAGAGCATGAAAAGGGATTTTGGAAAAATCAAGAATAACTAGAAGAGACTGTCAATTGCTAAAGGAATGCATTTTGGTAGGAGAATATTTATTGACTACCAACCTGCTTAACAATTTTGCTTCCAAAGATATTCCTTCGCCAAGAGCAGCCACCTGAATGATATATTTACAAAAATAGAAATGAGTACAGAAGAAAACTTGGTGAAGCATATAACCAAATCACAGAAGTTATATATAATGCATTGAGTTTATGCCAGTGGATATGGGTCAAAATCTATAAACAATATATAATAGTTGTGAAGTGAATAGAAAACTACATTAGCTAGGCTCAAATTTATATAGGAATATCAAGCCCATCAGGTGAAGCATATGAGGCTCATAAGTATTACTAACTGCTAACAAGTTAAAAAAAGATATCACCTACAAAATCCAGGCATACTGAAACGATTACACCGTACAGACGTCAGGAAAATAAGATGCTCTTTTTATTGTTCATTCTTTCGGTTGAAAGTATCCCTTCTAGATCCTTATGTACCAAAAAAGGAAGAAGGATATAACCTGATTCTCAAGCTCCTTAACCCTCGTCTCTGCATCCTGACAACTTTCTTCAGCACACCTGAGCTGTATAATGGATTTAACAATGAGGACTACAGTAACCAAGCATACCACAATTAGGAATGTGAAACGTAGTAGTGTACTATGGAAGGAAGGCAAACAAATATATGAACCCACCTTCTCAAGGGCATTTTCATTCTCCTCTTGTAGCATATCAAGCTGCATAATCGGCAGAGATTGACAAATATATTATCAGTTAGTGTCTGATATGGAAAACTTAAGATAGGGACAGATATGCAGCTCAGGAATTAGAATCCAAGGAAACAAGAGAAGTTTATTACATACTTCATCACGAAGTGCAGAAGCCTCCCGTGCATCTCCTTTATTTTTCAAGTTATTTTCTCCCTTTTCCAACTGGAATCTGCAATTCATGTTACGATAATGTTTAAGCATACAAACAGGTTATGAAATTTCCACCATCCTGGGTTGCATTTAATAAACAGAAACAAACTAAAAACACTACTGGCGGTGCAAATGTGTTCCTTGAGCTAAGGCTGCAAATGAATCGAGCCAAGCTCGAGCTCGGCTAGACTAAATTAAGCTAGGCTCAATCAAGATGCAGGTTTGAGCTCGGCTAGAGAAGGACTCAAATTCCAACTGGAATCTGCAATTTATGTTAAGATAATGTTTGAGCATACAAACAGGTTATTAAATTTCCACCATCCTGGTTACATTTAATAAACAGAAACAAACTAGAAAACACTACTCGATGTGCAAATGAGCTCCTTGAGCTAGGGCCGCAAATGAGTCGGGCCGAGCTCAAGTTCAGCTAAACTAACTTATGCTAGGCTAGATCAAGATGCAGGTTTGAGCTCGAATAGAGGACTCCAATTGAGCTCGAGCTTGGCTTCAAACTTGAAAATATCTAGAAACAATAAAATTGATAACTAAACTCAATTTTTGAGCTACTATATTTAAATTTGGCTAGAGCTTGAGCTACTCCATTAGCATGAATTGCTCGATAAAAGCATGAGTGCTCGACTCAATATATAAATACTTAGAAAGCTCGATAAGAACTTCAACTAAGCCATTAAAAGCTCGAGGTCAGCTCATTAAAATTTCCAAGCTTGGTTTCATGATGGGTTGGTTGGCTCGAGCTCGATAAAAGCACGACTCACTAAAGTCAATCTCAAGCTTGTGTTGCTTGATAAAAGCTTGATTTGTTTGCAGCCTACCTTGAGTGCTAGTGGTGTTCAAAAATATCCATTTTCATATTAGTATAGTGAAATTCCAAAATTTTAGATAATCGGATATCCGAAACCCGAATGTTATTTACTTTATTAAATTCGTGTTTTAGGTTTTGATTATTTATTTTGAGTTTAAAGTGTGCTTTTGAATTTAACTCGAACTTTTGTATTTATTATTCAAATTTATATATATTATAGTTCGTTATCGTGAATATTGTTGTTTTGAATAAAGGAAGACAAATACATCTCATTAGCAATGTATTTCTTTTTAATATGTATTTCGTTATATAAATTTGTATTTAGACATGAATAATTTATTTTATTTAAAATAAATTTTATAAATGGTCAGAATTACATAAATATCCGATTTTCAGATATCAAACATCAGATAGTGTAGTGTAATTCCGAGCACTGTTGTTTCAGTTTAACGCAAGATGGAGATGAGAAAGTGCATCTTGATCCTTGAACTACATTAGTGATGGATGGTTTTTTATTCATGCTGATTTAACAGTGGCCAATGACCTCTCCACATTGCTCCCTCAAACATGCACATGGTTGAGGGTCTTAATTATCATGAACAAGTAAAGAGTTAAAGTGTGATGGAGTTGATTTAGTACATATCTACAAGCAGTGATGATCTTAACTGTCACTTGAAGGATTACAAAGAAAAGGGTGAGACCTTTTTTTTTTTCTCTTTTACCTTTTGTCTTGTTTCTTGGTTGGAGGATCAATAGGAGGTATACCTACTGGGGTCCTCAATGATGTTTTGCTTGGTGGTATCGATGGCAGCATGCTATTTGATTTTGATGGCCTTCCGGTCAATGCTGTTGAAAGAGGTGGCTGGCTTTCCCCTACATTGGTCCTACCTAGCTAACAAAAACCAAAACATACACCGTTCAGCTTGGCTATAATCACTAAAACAAAACTCAAAATTATGATAGGTAGCATACAAATTATTGAGTGTAGTCATCATGGAAAGGAAGTGAAGAGGCAGTGGGCAAAGGAGAATGCATAGCTGGGTATTGTAGGTTGAGTAAATCAAGACAGTACTTGGCATTGCTCCAATTTCACCATTTAGGTTGCAAACTTCTTATGTCACAAAGCTTCCATTTTTCAAATCAGTTAGACTATAGATGTCAGTATATCCATTTAAAAGAACTAGAGCAATGTGTGGGCCATACAGAACATGAAAAGGCTGTAATATAGCATTCACCTTTTGCTCTTGATCAGAATATCAGATATAGAACCGCATAGAACTTACCCCCTGATGTAACTGCTCTAGGTTAAACAGACAGTCAAATTGATCAACTCAAGAACTATCTTATGTTGGAATAGATTCCATTTGGTGCTAAAAGGATCATCCTTTGATTTAATATAAGTTACAGACTTTAGTTGTCACCTACTATGTATGCTTCCTAGTTGTTGAAGATGTCTTTCACATGTTCTTTTAACTGCCTTACTCCATAGTCCAGAAAGGTAGAGTTGCCAACCGCGGTATGAAAAAGTAAATATCAACAAATTCTAGATGGTTGAAAATCTGTAAATGAAACTAAGTTTTGTGTACACAGTGTTCAAATATGTGCCTCCAATGCACCCCCTCAAGTCTTCAGTAGTTTACACTATACCCCTCCTTACATGCAATTTAGTTACTTAAAAGAGACACAAACATCTCTTGTATTTCTTCATTCCAATTGTCAGCCTCATAGGATTCAACCCCGTGTATAAACTAACATTTTGCATGTGTACACACACACACACACAATCAATTCATTCTCTTGAGTTTGCATACATCAGAATGTACATTGCAGTTTTCTGTTCTAAGGAGTCTTTCAATTAAAGTCTTGTGATATGTGCTTACAGGCTACAGCTTATGCTTATAATTTGTTAAACAAGTCGGTATGATTCCTTGAAATGTTGTTTGAGCTGTGGGATTAAGATTCGAATTTCCAAAATTGGAAGAGATTGAGTGAAATTAAAAGAACTCGTCATTATTAACTTAAAGATCACATCATTTATTTTCCAATGCACAGATTTGCTGTACGTTTAGTAGTATGTAAGCAGCATAGATTGTTGTAATCGAGTTTATTTGTACACTAGGTTAAGAGTTAAGACCAATTACAGCACATTATTACAAAATGGTGCTAACACAAGTTGCCGTTGATAATTCAACGACAGGAGAAGTAAATCAGTCAAATTGAATTCCCAGAAGAAAATGAATATGTGAAAATACCGCAGGTGAAGGAGATCCAGTGATCTTATTATTGTTAGTAGCAGATGGAAAGGAAGGCCTGGTAGCGGCAGCAGCATTAGCATTGGTAGTTGACACTTTGTTGGCATTAAGAGGAGGCCTCCTGTTTATAGATGGAGGAGCAAATCTGAAGTCAAGATCATCGTCATCGTCATCATCGTCGGCGTCAATGTCGGTAGCCTGAGAAGCCATGACCTGAGCGAGACGCTGAGCGGCGGCTTTTGCGGCGACGTTTTGATTGCGCTTGATGTTGGAAATGCCGGTGGTGGAGGATGAACGGGAGTGGTGATAGCGCGCCGGAGACGAAGAAACAGCTGTGGTGGCGCTAGATTCGCTACTCCATTTGCGTGGGTAAACCGGACTTGCGGTCCGTCCCTGGTCCATTTGAGAAGGAGAGTTGAGTACAGACAGCTAGCTAGATCTCCTCCGTAGCACTAGCACGCAAGAACAGAAGAGGGAAAGAGAAGAAGGCACCGTCAAAATACTCAAAATGGAGAGACTTTATCCATCAAAGTCATAATAGCATTTGAATATGTTGATAATAGCATATATTTTCTCTCAACTCCCGTTTGTTTATATATAATAATATATGTATATGTACATAACTAGAAACCTCAAATTATTTTCATTTTGTAGCTATAGTAGTCGTTCATATACCCATGTTGCTTGGATACAACTCTTTATAAGAAATAATATAAAGATTTTTTAATATTTACAACCAAAAAATTTTCATGTTATCAATAAACATTCGGTAGTTCAGACTTATCTAAAGTTGTCTAAATACTTACATGTTGAATTTAAATCTCAAACTTAGCCCTTTTAGTTATTCAATTATGGTCAAGGCAACAATTTTTATACTCGTTTGGTTAAACTTCAAAATAGTTTAAATCATCCAAACATTGAGACATTTCTAAAAATTGAGGTAACTAAATATAAGATATAAAGTTCTGATGAGTAATATTATCAAAAAAAATATATTCATACATTATATTTTATTTAATTTAACAATTAAGTGTGCATTTTTCATGCATAAGCATCCATTTTTAAAATTTTACACCCGTCTAATAAAATTTGAAGTAACGTATAGAGGCAAAAGTTGATGATTGTATCTCCTTAAATATGATAGTTTGCTCACCTGTAAATTAGTCTTCCAACACATTTTCATGTTATTGAGCAAATACAAAAATTTGATAATAGATCAAACAGACCACAAACCATTAGAATAACATTTATTCCATGATACCTGATGACTTGATGTTGTGGGAGTGTGGGTGCTCAATCAGTCCGTAAAAATTGGCAAAACTAAACAATTATGTTCGACTATCCATAATTTTTATAAACGAAAACAGTAAGTACTATCAATTTTTTTTAGATATTATTAGAATATATAGATATTTAGCATAGTAAAAGAATTAATTTCTCATTTATTGATTCTTGTCTTCTGAATATCTCTTTTATTCTTCTTTTGTAATTGTCCGTTTGACGTGATAATATAACCATAGCTAATTTTCTCTCTAATTCTTCATGGTTTCACAATCCAAAGTGTTGCGTGATTGTTGATTTGTTAATTCAACAATGATATAAGATAAGTACCAATTCCATTGTGATTCGTTTAGATTGGATTATTATTTGGCTATTGGTTTCTCGTAGTTCATAATTAATATTTGTTTCTTGATTCCCAATTGCCATTGATATTTGCAATAATTCTCTCTATTAATATTTGCAATTAATTCTCGCTATTGATATCTACAGTTGGGTACATTTACAATTCTTTATGGCTTTGCACGTAGTCAACAATTTCAATCCAATTGTGCTTGTTAATTTCTTGCTGCTTTGTTAAGTTTCAGTCAACATCGAAATTTCAAATTTGGTTTTCCTTTTCTTCTACTGTCGTTAAATTGAAATTGTATTGCATCGCACTAACATAATGGGCGCTCGCAAAGATGATTTTCTTTAACCGATTAGTATTAAACTTGAAGGTAATCTAGCTTCCCAGATCTTCTTTCCACTGTGTAGTACCACAAAATCAAGATTTATATATTTGGAGATTTCAAGTACCTTTAAAAAGTTTATAGATGAATAAATTGGAGGGGGGAATAGAGACCACAGATAGGATGGAGTACAACTTCAATGAAGGAAGGAGCAGTAGAGTTTATGGTTAGTTTAATTATGGGTAAATTACAATTTTCGTCCCTGTGGTTATACACAAATTATGGTTATCGTCCTTTTAATGATTAAATTACGATTACAGTACTTATAGTTGGCAATTTATTATGCCTTTGGTCCCTTTGTTCAATATTTTTTTTAAAATGACGATTTTGCCCTTTTATTTTTATTTCAGTTTTGGTCCTTGATCATATTATTTCTTTTATTTCATTTTATTAATAGAGTTTTATTATTTTACTATTTATTTAATATATTTTTTATTTTTTATTATATTGTCTAGTTATTACTATTAAAATTCAATTGAAATAAAAGGTTATTCAATATGTTTTATTTATTTATTTATTTGATATTATTATTTGTAGTATTAATATTATTATTTTGTTATGATTTAAGTATTTACATGACTAAGTAGTAATCAATGAAAATAACTTGTATATGACTTAATTTAATATGTTGTATTTTTGTTAATTATTGTTATAAATACTATTATTATCGTTCATACATATTGATTTTAGATATACGTTGAACTATTTATATATTTATTTTTCTAAATGTATTACTTTTCATTTATAAAAATTGAAACTATTTATGCATTTAATTTATTTATCTATTGTCTTTATTATATGTTACATTCATATAAATACTTATATATTTAATAATTTTTTATTCAAATTAATTTAATTATTTTGTTTTTATCTTAACCAAATATATAACTTAACGTGTTTTCTATTCTAATTTAGTTATACCATAAAGTTAATGGTCAGATAAACCTTATACACATAAATTAAGGAAACCCATAGTTGTTGTAATTATAACTTAATGAAATATATAATTATTTCATAAAGTTAAAAAATTAAATTAAATTATACATATAAATATGTTAAGTTTACATATCTTGTTGATTTTAAACTATATTTTTTGTTTAACAAATAGTAAATATATTAAATAAATAGTAAAAAATAAAAAAGCTATTAGTAAATTAAATAAAAAGAAATAATTTGATCAAGGACCAAAACTGAAATAATAATGAAAGGGCAAAATCGTCATTTTAAAAAAAATATTGGACAAAGGGACCAAAGACATAATAAATTGCCAACTATAGGTACTGTAATCGTAATTTAATCATTAAAAGGACGATAACCATAATTTGTGTATAACCACAGGGACGAAAATTGTAATTTACCCTTTAATTAATTTAGACTTAATTTCAACATATAATACCATAATTAATTGGGTTTATTATGAAAAAAACCAACATGTTTTCATGTTTCCTGCGTTTTCGTCACTCCATGTTATTTTTTTCATAAAAGTTCATAAGTTAATTTTTCATTTTGGTTTAGTGAAATTTGAACATTAGAACCTGGTTATAATTAGTAAACCGGTTTTTTAAAGACTAAACAAACCATGTTATAATGTCCAAATTTCACTAAACGTAAAAAAAAAATATTAACATGAAGACTTTTATGGGAAAAAATAACATGGAAGAACGAAAACGCAAAAAAAATGTGAAAACATGTTGGTTTTTTTTCATATTAAGCCCTAATTAATTTTCAAAAAGCTTTTCCATCTATTTTTATTTAACAATAAAATAATGTATAAAGTTCTTTAAGGTCAAATTCCATCCCTAAATTATCCCAGCGAAGGATGAAATCCTGAGTTTGATTCATTTTTAAAGAGCCAAACTTAATTAATTAATTAATTACACCCAAACAAAAAAAACAACGGCCTCTCTAATCGCTATACGGTTTTCAACTTTGGAGGAGGGTAAACGGTGTCAAAAACAACCCTACCAAATATGTCCCTAACTTCATCCAATCTACCCAATGCCAAAGAATTGTAATCGATTTCACTTGCTTGCTTTGGTACAAACCTCCGCTTTTTGCCCTTCTTAACGCACTCGACCATAGAGCATACCTTTACTGACAGAGCCCACGAAATGAAAACCTGAAAGAGGAAGAAACAAACAAACAAACAACTTTTATGCTTGTGAAACAACGTCAATCATCCGTTAATTTAGGTCAAGTGTGCTCACCAAATCTGACTGTGGTGCTTGTGGGTATTTGATTAGGGCCTGGGAAACAAAATCCTCATCTGTCAGTCTCCGCAATGCAGCTTTTACAGAAGCTGCAAGTCTTATAACTTCATCCATTAATTCATCTTTTGAATATGAAGATACAGGTTCCAATATTTCATGGAAGCTTGTTTCATGAGGCTGTGAGATCCCCCTTGCAATATCTACTGCTTCAGACACCGATCCACCAATGTGAACAGCTATGCTAAAAGCAGCAATTACCAATGCATCCCGAGGTTGCTCGACCAACGCTTCATGAAATGCTAGGATGCTAACCCTGCACAGATCTTTTTTATAGGACTCACCAAACATTCAATCTAAGAAATAGATAGTGAGTTCACATGTTTCTTACCACAAACAAGAGTGGCACGGGCGATCAGGTGCTACAAGTTTATCCAAGCTAGCAAACAAAGACTACAAAAACAGCAACACCAGTAGTGCACACATGTTATGCGACTCATACCGCTTAATCCTAAAAGATCTTTCATCCTTTAACTTAATAACAGTCAAATTACTAAATTCGATGGATATGAATATGATCTTAACAACCATGGTATTAAACACCAGTTAAAGTAAAAAGGGATTACGCTTCTTAAACTAACCAGGAGCATGTTAGATCTCTTATCACGTCTACGGAATCCAAGTGAAACAAGGTAAGATGCCTGCATTGATAATTCATGTTATCATTATATAATTTCTAAAAGGGCCAGTTGCCAAAATGAGCAACAAAATTTTGCTTTTTTACCATTTATCACAATTATATTTTTTTATCATTATAGCATCAACTTTTATATTTTTTTTACCATTTATAGCAAAAAATAAATAAAAGTTGATGTTTAAAAAGGTAAAAATACAAAAGTTGATGTTATTAATGATAAAAAATATAAAAGACAATGCTATTAGTTATGAAAAATAAATAATGTTGCTATAAATGGTTAAAAATAGTAAGTTATTGCTAGTTTGCTACAACTTACTATTTTTAGTCATTTGGCCCTTTCTTAAAACGTATGATGTAACTTTCTAAGAGGTAACGGAAACCCCTCCATACTTGGATGGGTAGAAGAATCTCAAGGAGTCCGAATTTCCATAGTAACCTTAGTGAAGCCTCCGCAGATCCATATGCCATCATATAATTCATTTCCATGTGTATCCGACCCTATACCAATCATAACAAAAATGTGACAGAGCTAAAGGCTATATAGTGTGAAAAAAAAAAAACAAAATTGTTTACCTTATCAAGCCTTAACAATGAATTGGAAAATTCTTTAACAAAATGAGAAGTTTCTCTGGAAAATCGAAATCCTAAACGAGCAGCGATTCTTATCCCACGCAGAATGCGAGCTGTATAACGTTTCACTCAAATGATTAGAATAAACCAGGTAACAACACAGAAACGAAGTCACAAACATACCACAATCTTCCAAAAAAGAAGTATTTGCCGGGATTATGCAGCGAACCTACATACAACCAACACAAACATAAAAAAAAAGCCAATGAAAATGCTCACAGCACACATCTGTTGGAACTTAAATTCAAAGAATAGATGCACACTTTAGCCCTCTGGATGTCTTCCATTCCACCAATATAGTCATACACAATCCTCGCAAATGGGTCAAACATCAACCTGTATGTAATAAGATATCTGGTTCAGAGAGAGACAATACAACGATAAAAACTTAATTGAAGGAACTGTACGTGCTAGGGCAAGTATGTACCCATTGATTGTAAAATCCCTCTGCCTACAATTTCTCCATCGAATAAAATCGCTTTCACTACAACCAGAAGGTTTTCTCGAGGCAGATTCTGACTTCCTCCCGAATTTCCTTCCAGTTGTGCTGAAACTTGAAACCTGCCCCATAGTAGATATGCATAACCAAGTTATCAATCTTCTATAAATAAATAAAAAAATTGCCAGCAGATCCAAAACCTTCGATGCACATTATTCTCTTCCACTACATGTAAATAGTGTACTAAGAACTAACCTCCACAATGGCATCATCCACATGTACATGGCATATAGGAAAACGCCGTCCAACTATTTCACAGCGAGGAAATGCTCTCATTACCTGCAAAGAGCCAGGAGTGTCCAATTTAATTCGAGCTATTGATGTAAAGACTATCAACCCATGGGAAGGCATTACTACAGATCTCTTAACACGTTAAAATATCAACTAAGGAAAGAATCCCTCAAGCAGCAACATCGACTTCAAACTGCGATCACACAATTGGCCCAAAATTCATATTATATAGTGGAAAACTTGAAACCTCTTCTGGAAGGTGATAACATGGGTCTGTTGGCCAATCACATGGAGGGCTTAAAATGGTGATTACGAAAGTCTATAAAATATACGTATAGATACATTGATCCCTATCCGCATCCTCTCTAAGCAAATGGAAGTGCAGATATGCTCATATTTTTATTCATATACATCTGTGTCTGGTAAGTAGCATGAATGCCATAGAATGTGATGCTAGGTATTAAACAAAAACAAAAAATTGCGGAGATATGTAATCACTAGTTGAGTGTTTTCTAGCAGTTGAACAAAATCTTTTTTTTTTCTTTAATCATATTGAACAATAACAATATCCTACACAACTCATGCTTATCTACCATGGGTGTTTGCCTAGTATTTCAACATCTGCAAACCATTGTGAACGGTCAATCAGTGAAAGTTTCTACAAGCCCTTACAATTCTAAATTGATTTGTTGCTTTCCAAGGCTGTGTTGATCTAAAGATGGCGTCAAGAGAAATTAATCTGAGTATCCAGACATGGGAGACAGGATGACCCCTCAAGTTTACCATGGAATATAATTCAATCACAGGTAGCAATATCACCAAGTGATAAAAACATCTACCGTTTGTGCTTCAAGTGATAATAAATAGATTGACATCTACTAGAGAATTGATGATATTTACAATAAAGTCCCTCGGTTAGATTTTAGCTTTGAAAATCCCTTACTAAGCTAAACGTTAAGCATGAACTAGGTATTCAAACAACCATTATAATATGAAAATTATGAGGATAACATCAAAAAAAGATGAAAAGCATGTCATTTAAATCCAGTCTCATACCAGAAGCTTTCCTATAAATTGTTGAATGTGTTTCATGAATGACATGAGAGGCTTATAGGCTTATAGTCAAAGAAAAGTCCAGACTGAACATCACAAACAATATATCTCATCATGCTTGTTATTGTTAACATACTCACTGCGTCCCAAAATAATGCCCACTCTATGAAAATACATGGTTCTAAGAGTGTGTATAAACGTAACTTCTTATCAATTAATGACTTGTTTATTCTTAACTTAATTTAAATGTTAATTGTCTTGAAAAAGTTTTATTTATGTGGGTCTCAATGTCTCAAAATTAGGGGTATAACTGGAATCTTTTTTAACGTCGACACTTATGCTGGTCAACAAAAATAGAAAGATAGGAGATTTAATTTGGGACAGAGGGAGTATTCAAATTTCTTCCTAGAAAAACAAGATGAGGTAGTACGTTCCAATTTAAAATAAGTTGAGAATATGAACCTCTTTAAGTTCCGCAGATGTCAAGATGTCAAAATCTTTGGGAGTTCTCTTTAATACAAGATCCCTTACACAACCTCCAACTAGGTATACCTCATATCCTACAAAGAGAAGAATTATGCAACACTTAATGATGACATGTTAACAACTGAAGTTGAGAACAATGATGTGTTACGGAAGTAAAAACCTGTTAATGCTCCTTCAAGATTCCAAAACTAATACTCAACTTCCATTGGCTGGGAGAAGTACATAAACCTAGCGCAATGACTTATTGCTAATAAAAGGCTTCTCTCAGCATAAGGGGCAATAAAGGGAAGGAAGTACAAAACAAACAACAAAAAATTATGGATAAAAAGAATCACCGTTTATAAACTTAAATATTTCAATATAAATGGTATCACTATCTATAAAAAAAATACTAACATACTGCCATAAACTAAGTTACAAATCTTCAAACTTTTTAGTACATGCATAGATGTTCTAATCACACTCATCCCAATGCAACAAGTGGAAAATTAAAACCTTACTAATTCAAATGTATCACTCTTAAACTTCATTATGTCAAATATACACCCAACTTAAATTATAAGTGTCATGTATATCTCTTTTAAACTATTAACATCTTCAATTACAGTATATAACAATTACAAGTACATAAAGTTTGTTTCTTTGACTTGGTCCAAACAATTACACATACATAATAATAACAAAATGTTGAGATGTAGGCTTCAATATTGAGAAAGGGCAGCCGGCCCTAATTCCTTTGTAGCCCATAGGTTAATTAAGGAAACATTACCTTGTATTAGTCTATATAATCTCATTGTACTTGTAATATTTCTCCATCACCTCATAATAAGAAAACCCTAGTTGCCCCCGTGGACGTAGGTCAGAACATCGACCGAACCACGTAATATCGTTGTGTCTCTCGTTTAATTTACGTGTGTGTGCTGTGTGTGTGTGACGAACAATATCCTAACAACTGGTATCAGAGCTCAGGTCTGTCACAACCCAGCCCCTGCCGCCACCGCCGTCGCCTGAGCGCCGCCGCCGACAGCCGCCGTCGACCGCCGCCGCCGCCGCCTGCGCCTGAAACCCTAGCCGCCTCTGAAACCCTAGCCGCCAGAAACCCTTTTGCGCAGAACCCTTTGCTCAGAAACCCTAGCCGCCGCTGCTGTTCGCGCCGCCGCCGCCGCCGCCAGCAGAAACCCTAGCAGCCAGAAGTCTTTTTTGGTGCAGAAACCCTAATTTTTTGGGGTTGTTTGCTGCCGTTTGCTGCTGTTGCATCAAAACCCTAGCGATTAGGGTTTGGTTCTTGCTAGTTTTGGGGTTTGGTTCTGGTTGGTTCTTTCTTGCTGGTTTTGGAGTTGGTTCGGTGGAGAATTTTCGGTCAGATTGGTTGTCAGATTCGTTCGACAAAATCAGGTGCACTCGTTTTCAAACTTTGTTTTTTCTATTTATTTAAGATTGATTGCAAACGATAGTGTTCAATAGAACAGTCGTCAAGTTCAGGCAGCGAGCCATTGCTGTGTTTGAACACTATATATCAATCTTGTTTCGATTAATTAAATAGATTTGTTTGAAACGATGGCTGAGGATGGAAAAGTTAAGATCGATAAATTTGAGGGGCATGATTTTGGTTTCTGGAAATTGCAAATCGAGGATTACCTTTACCAGAAGAAGTTGCATGAACCGTTGAGTGGTATTAAACCGGAGGCTATGGCCCAAGCTGACTGGGATTTGTTGGATCGTCAAGCCCTTGGTGTCGTCAGGCTATCATTGGCAAGGAATGTTGCGTACAACATTGTCAATGAAAAGACGACTTTTGGGTTGATCAAAGCACTGTCCAACATGTATGAGAAACCGTCCGCTGCTAACAAGGTGTTCTTGATCAGACAGTTGGTAAACACGAAGATGAAGGAAGGAATGTCGGTAACTAATCATGTGAACGAATTTAATCTGATACTCTCAAGGCTTGTATCAGTTGACATTAAATTCGATGATGAGATTCAGGCGTTGCTGTTATTGTCTTCTCTACCAGAGAGTTGGTCTGGAACAGTCACAGCTGTTAGTAGTTCTTCGGGAAATACTAAGCTTACTTTCGAAGGCTTCGAGATTTAATCTTGGGTGAAGATATCCGTAGAAGAAATAATGGGGAAGGATCGAGCAGAGGTTCGAGCAGCTTGCTGAGTACAGAAGAAAGGGGCAGAAAACAACACAGGGGGGGTAACAACAGAGGTCGATCAAAGTCCAAAAGAAGAAGTCAGTCCAGACCTAGAAGAGACATCACATGTTGGAATTGTAAAGAGGTGGGTCACTTTAAGAGTCAGTGTACTAAACCAGTGGCAGACAAAGGCAAAAAGGAGGTAAATGTTGCAGCCGAGTTTGATGATGCACTGGTTTGTTGCGTGGAGTGTCCGATTGAATCTTGGGTTATGGATTCGGGTGCTTCGTTTCATGCTAGCCATTGCAAGGAAGTAATGCAGAATTTCCGACACTGCGATGGCAAGGTAAGGTTAGCTGATAATAAGACACTTGACATCACAGGTGTTGGGGACGTGACTCTGAAGACTTCTTTGGGAACGAACTGGACTTTAAAGAATGTTAAGTACATTCCGGGTTTAAAGAGAATGTTGATATCTGTGGGACAACTAGATGATGAAGGTCATCATGTGAGTTTCGGTGACCACCAGTGGAAAGTAACAAAAGGGAACCTTGTTGTCGCTCGTGGAAAGAAACAAGGAACGCTTTACATGGCTGAGACTTCTAACGGTGAAGCAAATGCAGCAGTCGAAGATTCAGAGGCGTCTACTCTATGGCACCAAAGACTTGGGCATATGAGTGAGAAGGGAATGAAGATGTTAGCTTCAAAAGGTAAAATTCCGAATCTAAAAAGTGTTATTACTGACTTTTGTGAACCATGTGTCCTAGGTAAGCAAAAGAAAGTTTCCTTTGCAAAGATGGGTCAACCACCCAAGGCCAGAAAGTTGGAGCTGATTCATTCCGACGTCTACGGTCCTACTTCAGTTTCTTCGGTAGGAGGTTCTCGATATTACGTTACTTTCATTGATGATTCCACGAAAAGTGTGGGTTTATTTTCTCAAATGCAAATCTGAGGTTTTCAACACCTTTAAGAAGTGGAAGGTCGCAGTTGAAAATGAAACGAATCTGAAGGTTAAATGCTTGAAGTCAGATAATGGGGGTGAATACAGTAGCAAAGAGTTTATCGATTATTGTGCCGAGCATGGAATCAGGATGTTGAAAACGGTTCCTGAAACACCTCAGCAGAACGGGGTTGCGGAAAGAATGAACAGGATTCTAAATGAAAGGGCAAAGAGCATGAGATTACATGCAGGTTTACCGAAAATGTTCTGGGCTGATTCAGTTAACACCGCAGCTTATCTCATTAATCGTGTACCGTCAGTTCCCCTTGGTTTCAAGATTCCTGAAGAAGAATGGCAAGGCCGAGAGGTATCTCTTAAACACTTGAAAGTATTCGGTTGTGTTTCTTATGTCAAGATTAAAGATGCAGATAAAGACAAGCTCTTGAGGCAAAGGCAAGGAAGTGTACCTTTATTGGTTATGGTTTGGATGATATGGGTTATCGCTTCTGGGATAATCACAGCAAAAGGGTTATTAGAAGCAGAGACGTAACATTCAATGAAAAGGCGCTTTACAAAGATGAACTTGCAGCTGCTTCAAACAAGGATAAGAAACCAGATGAAGCCGTGTATGATGAAATTTCTGAAGAGGACATTGTCAGGCCTGTTAACAATTCTGAATCAGAAGTGATCTCTCAAGGCAGTGGGAGCTCAGATGAACCTGAAGGATCTGAAAACAATGAGAATACTGAGAATAGTGGGAGCACAGAAAATGAAGCTACTGACACTGAAAACTGGGTAAGAAGATCTACCAGAGTTACAAAGCGACCACAGAGATTTTCTCCTTCAGTGAACTATCTGTTATTGACCGACAACGGTGAGTCTCAATGTTATTCAGAAGCTACAAATCTGAATGACTCTACTCAGTGGAAGAAAGCTATTGATGAAGAGATGAGGTCTCTTGAAAAGAACAAGACTTGGTCTTTGGTTAAACTACCGGCAGGTAAGAAAGCATTGGAAAACAAATGGGTTTTCAGGGTCAAAGATGAAGTAGATGGTAGCAAGAGGTACAAGGCTAGATCGGTGGTTAAGGGATTCCAACAGAAAGAGGGAGTCGATTACAACGAGATCTTTTCACCGGTTGTGAAGATGACCACAATCAGAATAGTCCTTAGTATTGTAGCTGCAGAAGATCTACACTTGGAGCAACTTGATGTTAAGACTGCTTTCTTGCACGGAAGCCTGAATGAAGACATCTACATGGCACAACCAGAAGGTTTTCTGATAACCGGAAAAGAGAATTTGGTTTGCAAACTGCAGAAGAGTCTTTATGGTCTGAAGCAAGCTCCAAGGCAGTGGTACTTGAAGTTTGATGAATTCATGCAGAATAACGGGTACAAAAGATGTGATACAGATCATTGTTGCTATCTGAAGAAGTTTAAGTCTTCATATATCATTCTTCTGTTATATGTTGACGATATGTTGGTAGCCGGGTCTGACATGGAAGAAATCAAAAGACTGAAGCGGCAGTTATCTAAAGAATTCGAAATGAAGGATTTGGGAGCTGCATGACAAATTCTGGGAATGAACATAATTCGAGACAGAGCTGCTGGTACTTTGAAGCTCTCGCAGGAGAAGTATGTTGGAAAAATCCTAGAAAAATTCAGTATGTCAGATGCAAAGCCCAGAAACACGCCTCTAGCTAGTCACATGAAACTCTCAAAGAAGCAATCTCCAAAGACTGACAAAGACAAAGCAGAAATGGCCAATGTTCCTTATGCCTCAGCAGTTGGTAGTCTGATGTATGCAATGGTTTGCACGAGACCTGATATTGCTCACGCAGTGGGAGTGGTCAGCAGGTTTATGTCGAATCCGGGGAAGGAGCACTGGGAAGGGGTTAAGTGGCTGCTACGCTATTTGAAAGGCACCTCTAAGTTTGCTTTATGTTTCAGCAGAAAGAAAGTAATCTTAGAAGGTTATTCTGATGCAGATTTGGGAGGTTGTGTGGATACCGGGAAAAGCACCACAGGTTATGTGTTTACTGTTGGGGGTACAGCTATCAGTTGGATGTCCCGATTGCAAAAGAGTGTTGCTCTTTCAACCACTGAAGCAGAATATATGGCCATAGCAGAAGCTGGCAAGGAGCTTATTTGGTTAAGGAACTTTCTCTCGGAATTGGGTATAAATCAAAAGGACTATGTCCTCAATTGCGATAACCAGAGTGCGGTTCATCTCGCAAAGAATCCAGTATTTCACAGCAGAACGAAACACATTCAGATGAAGTATCACTTCATTAGGGATTTGGTAAGCGATGGGACGCTTTCAGTGAAGAAGATCCTTGGTACGAAGAATCCAGCAGATATGTTTACAAAATCTGTAACGCTGGATAAGCTGAAGTTCTGTGCAACTTCAGCTGGCCTTCAGGAATAGTGATGAGAAGGCAGGTGGCAACTAGGGGGGTTTAAAGTATGGTGAATTTTTTTCACAAGAAGTACAGTGGAGCGCAGATGTTCGAGTTTCGAAGCCTCCAAGTGGGAGATTGTTGAGATGTAGGCTTCAATATTGAGAAAGGGCAGCCGGCCCTAATTCCTTTGTAGCCCATAGGTTAATTAAGGAAACATTACCTTGTATTAGTCTATATAATCTCATTGTACTTGTAATATTTCTCCATCACCTCATAATAAGAAAACCCTAGTTGCCCCCGTGGACGTAGGTCAGAACATCGACCGAACCACGTAATATCGTTGTGTCTCTCCTTTAATTTACGTGTGTGTGCTGTGTGTGTGTGACGAACAATATCCTAACACAAAATTCTCATGATTTATGAGAATTTGGAGGCCTCGCCTTAGTTAAGATGATAATGGGGTGAGATATGTTGTCATGGATGCAAAATAACAGTGACTGGGCGTTGCTCTTGTGTTGATATAAATGGCTCAATATAAGTTATGGATTTAAAATTGACAACAATGAAAAAAAAATGGACAGTGGACAAGAGACTAAAGTCAACTTATGTGAGAATGAA
The DNA here is from genome assembly GCA_020465985.1 of Centrapalus pauciflorus. Taxonomy (NCBI): domain Eukaryota; kingdom Viridiplantae; phylum Streptophyta; class Magnoliopsida; order Asterales; family Asteraceae; genus Centrapalus; species Centrapalus pauciflorus. The sequence continues at coordinate 342,399 of JAANYP010002579.1, forward strand.
GAGTCGGTAGGGTAATAGATGGTTAGATACTTACTTATGTGGGTTATTTAGTATTTAGTTATTTAATAATAATGAAAACATATAACTACATATATGATGGATCGGACTCTAGCTTAGAGCTTAAAAATCAACACTTGATGCTATACCCATACATGTAAATATATACTTTTTTAAAATACTTTTGTATTACCTTGGCCGGTTCCATTTACATGGTCATCTCAAAGGAGAAATAAATACGGGTATAATAGTCATTATTTAATAATCAATATATATCACGAGTTTCAAAATTGATTTAATTAATTATTTGCGTATATATGATATTATGAACTTTAAAAGGGATATATCATATATAGATATTAAAAACTTATATATGCATGTGTACGTGTGTGGTGATGATCTATTAAGAACACTTTATTCATTAAAAATATTAAGAATCATGCCACATAAGCAAGTGCATGGGGTAGTTTTCTAAGCCTAACTTTCATGGATGTGGCTTATCGTCTGGGCAACGCCTCATTTGTTTTAGCATTCTCATTCAACAAAATATTCTCAATGGATCCTCAGTCTGCCTATCTATCTATACACACACACACACACATATGTGTGTGTGTAGATATAGCGATGGGATCCTGCGAGCACCATTTATATAGAAGCACCATGAGCATCAATTAAAATCAGTTTTTATATATACAAGTTTTAAACCAATTGAAATAAGTTTTCAATTGGTTCATTACATTCATTGGTTTTAATATACATAAAAATCATTGGTTCGATGACAGTTCTTAGGTTTTTCTTATGTAAAAGCATCATTGCGTTCAACAGTGTAGTCAAAGGCGCAAAAGGCGCTCGACTAGGCAACCAGGCGAGTCGAGATATGCATATGCGCCTAGGTCTGAGTCCATGCGCTAAAAATAGGCGCTCGCATTAGGGGCTTAGGCGACAGGCAATTTAGGCGTCATGCGAGGGCCTGGATAGTTAGGGCTGATTTTTTTACTAGGTTTTTTATTTGCGAGGCTATTTACAAGATTGCCCTTAATTAATTATAAATAAGGCATGAGACCTACGTAAATTATATACCTACGGCTACCCAGTCAATACCTACGGCTCTCCTCTATTCCCATTCACGTCGATCATCAATTCATCGTCTTCAACAACGATCAGCATCTCCGGCAGCCTTCAGCAGCAATCAACAGCAGGCTGCGTTAACAACTTAAAGGTACTATCTTTAAACTATAAACTCTAATTCTTTGTTTAATGTTCTGTTAATGCGGATTCAAATAGTATTCTGGTTTCTGCATGAAAGTTGCTTGCTCTCAAATAAATAGTAATATGCATCGAACTTTGAATGAAAGGAGTTAGAAATCCAAATTCGATTTTCGAGCTGACCTGGCAGCTCGACCCCAGCCAGGGGTTGCCACCCCTTGGACCCCGCTTCCAGGGGCGCTGCCCCCGGACCCCCGTTGCCCCTGTATACCAGTTTTTTTCTAAACCAAGTGTGTAACCTGTTAATGTAACTGTAACGTCTGGTTCTGAATTTTCAATTCTGCAATTAGCCTGTTACGTTATTCATAATTATACATGGGAGGATTCTGTATTCTACTTTATGATTTAAAGGTATTGTGTTTGGTGAGCAGAATGTGGAAGATGAGTATGTGTTTGGTGAAGATGATGGCTTGACGTGGAGGAATGTGGCTGGTTCAAGTGGTGTTAATGAACCAACAAGAGTTACTAGGAGAACAACATTGGTAGATGTTGATTCGGAATCAGAGGAGGATCAAATGGGCGGAGATGATGTAGTGGAGCTACTAGATAGTGATGAAGATATAGGAGAGGAGGATAATTTAGACGATAGTGATTAAGATTCAGGAATAGAAGAATTATGATTAGAGATGACAGGATGACAAGATGACACCATTCAGACTAGGAGACATTTATGTTCGGTTCAAACTTCTATTTTGGTCCTTTTTTATCATTTTACACTACAAGTACTAGTATACAGGGTATTTTTGCATATATCTATTCAAATTATCATTTGTTTATATGTTTTACGTTATATGATGTCATATATAGTTGCTTAAAAAATTAACTAGGACACTTAGCTCGGGCCCTCGCCTATTTGCGCCTCTAGCCTTAGCCCTTAATTAGGGCCAGTCGCCTCAAGTGCGCTTTTCACCTAAAACTACCTTGGCGTTCAAAAAATCAAATATAAACAAGTTTAATTGGGTTCATTGGATTCAAACCATGAATAAGTCATTTGTAACATGCAAAAAATTTAAGTGACGTTGACATGTCAAAATTTGATAGGTGCTCACAGTGCATAATATATAAATAGTGCTTACTAGATCTACATACACACTTGCTTTCACCCTTAAGGCCATCCACACAAGCTTCTAGGGTGCAACTTACATTGACAGCACAAAAGTACATATATCTCAGACTTCAGTTGACTGTTCAGGATAAACGATAGATAACAGGAAAATCGTCAGGCCAGAAAAGGTATAAGATATCCCAGCCCAATCAATTAGTAAATTAAAACACAAATGGCGTTTTAAGGTGCAACAATTGATTGCATATAATCATATTTTGTGTCTTCATATTCACACTAGGTCAGATTGTCTTCGAGTAATTGTGAAGTGAATAAAAGGAACCAGTATTTCAACAGCTAACTGATTTGCGGAAGACAACTGAAGCACAAGATAAAATATAACGAACCTTTTTCCCTAAGCACATTCAAAACAAATTTGGCGGGCTTTGTAATCCTTGAAGTCTTAATTCCAAGTTCTTTAGAACACAATTTTTTCCATTCATGTGGCTTGCAATCATTACTGCCCCCTACAATCATCACATACATACAACCTCAGAAAGTTTAAAAAGCATGAACCCAAATTTCGTTAATTATCTTCTAAGTTCTAACGATTATATAGCTGAGTTCACCTTTTGCATTTCTAGCAGTCGACGTCTGGAAAACTTCGTTATTGGTACTTACTGATTCAACTAACGATTGAATAGCGGCCACAGAACAGCTTAGCCTTGCCTATGATTCAAGCAATTGACGAAATAAGTTAAATTGATATGGAGAAACTCTGTTCTATAGTTGATCGTGAAACGTTAATCTCTACAGCAAGCAGGGAAAACCTAGTGGTTGTATTCATTCCATCAAAATAATTTCCTAATATCGGCCTCAAATTGTGCAAAGGAAGCGAAAGAAAAGATACCTTGTGAACACGGTTAATGAGAGGGAGATGGCTTCTACAAGCAAAAGCTTGAGAAACAGCGATTGCCATTTACAAAATTACTATGACTTTGGGCATGCAAATTTGAATTAGTAGGGTTCCAACTTACAACTTCCAAAATGGGAGATGGTGATAGAATGGAAAAATCAGAGGATGATGATGAACATAAATTGTTTATGGGCCAAGATGTTTGATAAAATTTGGGCTACATTGACATACTAATGGGCTTACTCATAAGTAAATAAGGAAAAGGAGTGTTTGATTATTAATTGATACCATGGACTCACGAATGACAAATGTATCATTTTAATTAATGACAAAATGAACACAAATAAATATAAATGTAGAAAATAAAAAAAATAAATATAGAAACTTCATAAAACAATTTATTCGTATAATATACGAATCTGTTTGAATAATAATAATTCTTATAATAAATTACAAATTTTAAAATAATTGTAAAAATTGATAATAAACGACACAAACTATGAATATTATGAATGAGATATGACTCAATATTTATTTTAAACATTAAAAAATTATTAAAATAACTTAAGGAACCTCCAAATAATGAAAGTAAAAATATAGTAAAATTATTAGCTTTATTTATAATTAATAAGAATACATAGTTGAGATATAATAAATTCTTAGCTTTATTTTATTTAACCAATGTTGGTAACAGAACCTTTAAAACATAGTCACTATAAATGAACTTAAACAAAAAATATATATTAAATATTATATTTTTATAATCAACTCAAATATAATAAACTCAAAAATTTTGTAATAATTTTATATATTATATTTTTATGAAATTTTTTCAATATTTTTTTTAATTCAACCCATGTAGTACATTGATATATAATTTAGTTATAAATTATATGTGTCAAATGAAGGTTGCGCCAATTGGCAGTCAAGTCTGTTGTCAAGTGACAATCTATTTACTCCTAAGATAGATAGATTTAAGTCCTTTTTAAATAAATATCTTAAATAGAAAATCATGTTAAAAACCAACGCACTTTCAATATTTTTCGAATAAGTCATTGCACCTAAAACGTTTCCATAAAAGTCCCTCAACTTAAAAACATTTTTGTAAAAATCATTGCACATAAATGTTTCCATAAAAGTCCTTTAACTTAACGAAATTTTATGAAAAACTTAAAAATCCTATAAAACAACACAATTCGTAAAAAAATTCAGGTTAAAGAGTTTATGAAAACGTTTTTGGTACATGGACTTAATTGAAAAATATCAAAAGTGCATTGGTTTTTTATTCAGTTTTCCTATGAAAAAACCTAATTCATTTGTTAAACTAAAAAGTTTTCCAAACATAAAACCATTTAATATTTGTAAATCTTAAATTAAAACGTAATGCTTTTTATTGATGGTACCCTCTGATGCGATATATAACGAGTAATACATTTTCGAATCATATGATATATATATATATATATATATATGTGTGTGTGTGTGTGTGTTTTCAAGTGAGTATCACCCATTATGCAGCGCCCCAGAAGGTACCACACTTAAAAGTAATTTTTTTGAAAAATAATTTCATGAACATGTTTGAATTAACATTACACAGATGATATATGAATTTCACGCAAATTCAAACACTCTAATTGCATGAAATCACACATCACATAAACGCAAGTTCACATATATACAAAATTATGTAAATGTATATTCACATCCTTTGTTAGGAGCTCGAAGATGTAAATGTATATGAATTTACATAAGATTTTCATAATGTTAATTAAAACATGTTTATGAAAAAAAATTAAAAAAAGTTTTTTAAAGATGATACATTCTGGTGCGCTGCATAATGGGTGGTACTCTCTCGAACCACATTATATTATATATATATCTATCTATACTATTAAAAGAGTAACTATACTCGATTCTGGTGAAGCCACATGTCATCACCATGAATCGACACGTGACATTTATAGTTTTTAAAATAGTAAAGAAATTTAAATTATATCTATCCAAATATAATATAATCTACGTTTGAATTCAAATCAAATTAAATAAAATCTAATACTCTACTAACTTATTACATATAGTATAATATAATATAATATAATAAAATTTTAAAAAATATAAGAAAATAATTACTACTCTTTGTTTTAAAAAAAATAATATTTATACATTTACCTTTTAATTCATTATATTTTATATATATTAAAAATATCCGCGTAATATGCGGGTAATAAACTAGTATATTATATAATTGCATTAGAATATATATTAATTAAAAATTGCCGAAGCTCGAGGCTAGTTATCCGTTTTGCTGTTCAAAAAAAAAAAAAATATAATTGCATTAAATTTTGGTAACGTCTGTTGGCTGCTGCCCTATATAGACACGCCTACCTATACACTCACTCCATTGCCCTCATCAATCCAATCAAATGGAACCCACGCCGCGACTCTCGATCCACTATTTTATTATTTATGATCCATTGGGCTGACTGTTTTGTTCCATAAACTATTGTAATGTTTCTTGTTCTTTTCCGGTTAATTAAGCTCTCAATTAATATTTTATATTTAACTATGGGAGAATTACTTGAAATAGCAAACGGTGTATAGAGATTCCTGGTTGCACAATGCATACATGTTATCCATAGAACCTGACCCTATATATACATATATATATATATATATATATATATATATATATATATATATATATATATATAAATAACGGTAGAATCACATCTATCGGTAGAACTTATAGATTCAAGCCTAAATTTATTTGTAATTTTTTTTCATAGTTTTGTTAAAATTAACATTAAAACTTAATATTTAAAACTTCACTTGGTTTCACGTTGTGAAGTTACATTAATATATGCATTCAAGTCAATATTAGTTCATTCATATTCACAATATATTTGTACATTCGCATATCATTTTAAAGGATTTACAAAACTTGAAACCTACTGAATGTTTTTAAAGTAGTCTTATGATTTTTATTTAAACATGAAAATAAAAAAAATTAAAAAAGTATTTAATTTTTTCTAATATTGGTTCTACCTTAACCCCCCCCCCCAACACACATATATGAGTGAGTTCAATAGAAAACCTATATACATCGGAAAACTCAGGAATCACTTTATAGCCATTGGATCAGGCGATGCATCACGTGGGAATTTGATGCATCACACGGTAATTTGATGCATCACGCAGGAATTGTGATGGATTTGTTGTGGTGCATGAAGATTTTCCAAGGTTTTTCGATGCATGTTGGTTTTCCATTAAAGCCCCCTGTATATATATTAATGGAACGAAGGAAGGAATTGCAAGGAGGTGATGGGAAGAGTGAGAGATGAGTTTGAGGCCTGACTGACAAAACTCCATATACATGTACACGCCATGGCCATGCACCAACAACGCCCAGATTCGGATTGATAGTAATTATTAATCTTTGTGACTGACATGGGATACTCATTGTATCCCCCACATTCACATGCCATGCATTCTCTCTCTCTCTCTCTCTCTCTCTCTCTCTCTCTCTCTATATATATATATATATATATATATATATATATATATATATATATTTGTGTGTATTAGGGGTGAGCTCGATACCGGACCGAACCGAACCGGTACCGATCCCGAAAATACCGAAACCGAATTATTAGATTTGAAAACCGAATACCGAACCGTATAATTTTATATGGTGCCGGTTCGGTCCCGAATACCGAAATTTAGCTAATTTAAATACCGAATACCGAACCGAAAGTACCGAATACCGAATTTTAGCTAATTTAAAAACCGAATACCGAACCGAATATATTAATTCGGTACTGGTCGGTACCGGTACCGGTTCGGGTTCGGGAATTGGTATCCGTCGCTCACCCCTAGTGTGTATATTCAAATGTGTACCACTTATAATGCAGCACATCAGAAGGTACGACTTCTTAAAAAAAAAATTTTATGAAATTTATTTTCAAAAACATGTTTTAATAAAGATTATAAAAATGATATATAAATTCACCGCACATTCACAAATTCTAAGTGGAAGAAATCATGCATCACATAACTGTATGTTCACATATACCAAAATTTATGTAAATGTAAATTCACATTACTTTTAAGGAGTTAAAAGATGTGAATGTATATGAAATTTGCATATAATCTTTATTGTGCCGATTAAAACATGTTTATGTAAAAAAAATTTAAAAAATCTTTTTTAAAGTTGGTATCTTTTGGTGCGTTGTATGATGAGTGGTACTCATTTAAACTATATATATATATATATATATATATATATATATATATATATATATATATATATATATATATATATATATATATATATATATATATATATATAGAAAGAGAGAGAGAGAGGTGAGTTCAATGGAAAACCTATATGCATCGGAAAACTCGCGAACCACTTTATAGCCATTGGATCAAATGATAACTCACGAAGAAATGTCGATGCATCACGCGGGAATTGTGATGCATTTGTGGTGGTGCATGGAGGTTTTCCAAGATTTTCCGATGCATGTCAGTTTTCCATTGACCCTTATATATATATATATATATATATATATATATATATATATATATATATATATATATATATATATATATATATATATGAGTGAGTTCAATGGAAAACCAATATAAATAATAGGTTTTATTTAGTAGGTCAATTGTAAATTATGATGATATATAGATGTATAGGATAAATCATCACAATAACATAAAATATACAAAACTTTAACTCGTAATTACATTTAAATGAAATTAAGAGGGTGTTTGGTTTTGTGTTATGAACCAGATTATCAGCTTATTACGTTACAATAACGCAAATAATTAGTTTAAAGTGTTTGGATTGCATACGTTAATAAGTGATTATTTGCGTTTAACGTTAACCTTACCACACTTTTTCATAAGTTAAAAAATGTAGCTTATTTGCTTAATAAGTGATTATTTGGTCATTTTACAAGTAAAAATGCAAATCCAAACACTTTAAAAACTGATCATTTAATAATTATGATAGCAAACAGTAGAAGCTAAACCAAACACTATATTTCTTGCAGCACTTTTTGTTACAACTATTATCCGATTATTAGTTTCCAAAACGCTACAGCACTTTTTCAAACGCAAATCCAAACACCCTCTAAATATCTAACTAAACAAAAAACCTTTTAAGTTAATTCAACGTTATGTTTTCTTATCAATTAATCTCTTCAAGTATGCTAATCATCTATTCTTACATCTAAACTAAATTTGTTTTGACTACCTTTCAAGTAAACATTTAATTATAGCCAACGATATGTGATGCAAAATTATCAAGAAGCAATGCTAAAATCCAGATCTCTTCAAACATTCACTACTGATCCAAAATGTCCAAAGTTATCTAGAATAGTGTCATTTTGGTGTATGTTATGAAGGTAATGCAATATATTATTTACGATGTGTATAATAATTTATTTTTTGTTAAATTCAAATTAAATGAACAATTCAAATGATTAGAAATTTTAATTTTGCGTTTAGTTAACGAAAACCAGTTATTTTTCATTTCAGTTTTCAATTTATGGTTTTCAAGAAAAAACAATGGTTTTTATAAAAAGTAATAACTTGTTCAGATGATAAAGTTTTTATTTTTAAGAAAAAAATGAGATAGGTGATAGAAAGATAAAAAAATAATATAAGTAAAAAACCCTCTTAAAATTAATCACTAAATAAATATTATTATCATTAATATATTTTTATTTTTTTCAAATATTAATATAATTAGGAAAGATTTGAAATTCAAAAAATGAAGTAACAGCTCGGCGCATCACACGGGCCATTTTGACTAGTTGTTTTAACTTTTAAGTTAATGTTCTTTGAATTGAAGAATTATTCTTGCTTTTATATATTTTTAGGGTTAATATTGAACAACCCAATCAACTTTTATCGTTTTCTCAATTAACTCCTTAAACTTTTTTCAATTGTTTAAATCTCTAAACTATAATCGTTATAATATGAAAAGATGATATGTTTTTTATAACATTAATCAATTGAAAAAACTAAAGTTTCTTGTTTACTAACTGGTCAATTAAGTCAAACATACACTTTTGAATAAGACAAAAATAACTTAGAGACTTAAACAATAAGAAAAAAAAATTTAGAGACTTAATCGGGAAACTTGATTATTTTTTTTTAAATATTAACCTTCTTTTTTCATGAAGAAGGTTTCATATTTTTGGTTTAAATGACAGTATATACGAAGAGACAAACCTATCTATAATATTAAAAGAGTAACTAAATGTCACATGACATGCTCTCATTTAATTTACCACATGTCAATCTCTCTTCTTTTACTACGCCATTTACTGATTTTATTTTTAAATTTTAAAGCAAATCAAATCTATGTAAATCTAATATGGATTAATTAAGCTAATAACTGACTAACTAAAATTAAGCAAGTTTTATTATTCATATAAATATTATATATTGTACACATCTATAAATATCAATTTCTAAAATTAACCCATGCAACATGAGTATTAACCTAGTTCTTAATTAATATACATTGTTTTTAGAAAACCAAAAACTTAATTATTCAATATCCAACAAAACTTAAACCTCGATCTAATAAGGAGACAAAACACGTACAAGACATGAATCTTCATCTCGAAACAGTATTAACAAAACTTAAAAAAAAAAAAAAAAAAAAAAGAACAGCTAGTTCCATAAAAACATATTCTAGTTCGATATTTTGTTAATTTCAAAGCCATCGATCATATCACTAAATAATATTATTACAAAATAATTAAGTAATTAAACCTCACTTTTATTATTATTTACGTAATATCTAAAAAAGTAATTGCATAGAGTACTATCGTACATGTTAAGTTAGAAAAAGGGTTACTATATATATGTGTGTGTGTGTTAATTATTGGGTGAAGGAACTCATTTTCAAGGTTTTTATTAATTTCGAAAAGCTAGCTTTTATTTGTAAATCATCATCATCATGATGCTACCATGACATTCAAACCAACACCCACCAATTAAATAAATACATACATTTATTCATGTGTATGTATTAATTTTGATCGCCCACCCTTTTTTTCATTTAAATTGTGGCAACAAAATCTACATATATAATTATAACGTATTATAATCAAAACGTAATTAACTTTTAATTAAACATATATATTAATAATCTATCAATTAAATATATGTACTTATATACACTACTAAAAACTGGAGTATCAACGACGGATTTTTCCGTCGCAAATCCGTCGCTGATGTGGTTCAGCGACGGATTCGCGATGGATTGATCTGTCGGAAAAAACATTGTCGCTAATTTAATTTAGCGACGGATCAACGACGAAATACAATTAACGACGGATCATTGACAGTATAGTGACGACAAGACAACGACGGATCAACAACGGACCAATCAGCGACGGATGAACGACGGGCTTGTTAGTGACGGATTTATCAGCAACGGATGAACGACGGACCAACGCGTCGCTAAAGTTCCGTCGCAAATTCTGTCACAAGATCCGTTGCTGATACTCATTTTTCTAGTAGTGATATATAATATTAACTAATTTAAAAATCAATATATTCTTGTTAATACACTAAATTATAGTAAATAATAAATCATGTACATATATCTATGATCCCTGATTACATGTTAATTATATATAACTATACGTCAATCTCAAATCATCATGAGTCAGTTACTAATGACTAATATATAAATACTTAATAATACTGTAATCGGTTACAAATTAATTAAATTGGTCATATACACACACAACAAGGGGGTTCAATGGAAAACCAACATGAATCGGAAAATCTTGGAAAACTTTCATGCACCACCACAAATGCATCACAATTCCCGCGTGATGCATCAAACTCCCCGCGTGATGCATCGACTTTCTGCGTGATGCATCACCTGATCCAATGGCTATAAAGTGGTTCCCGGGTTTTCCGATGCATATAAGTTTTCCATTGAACCTACCCCTATATATACCTAAGCTAGTATGATCATTTATTACTTAAAAAATTGTCGTGATAAAAACATAAGTATTATAATATTAAGTATGATTACTAATATATATACAATTAATGTTTTATTGTAAAACTAAATTTCCAGTATATATTTATTGAATATATATGATAGTGGAGGCGACCAAAGAAGAATTGATCGGATGCATATACATATATATAAAGCTTTTCTGTAATGGGAAAACATGCACCATCTTAACGCTATTATTAACATCATTAGATGGGTCCCCCACACATTACTCTTTTCTCGTTTATACTAATCACAAAAGCCAAACAAAAAACTTTTCTAAAATGCTTATTATTTTATTTAAAAAAAATGCAACTAATGTATACATTAATTATATATGTGCATGGGATAATTTGTTCCATTATGTAAGTTTTTTAACGTACGTGATTTATTTCTTTTTCGAACTTCAATTCATAGATATCCAAATTAACTACCTTTCGTTATGTAATAATAGTCATAAAATAGTTGGAGTTGAGTTATGAAGTTTAGACCTCGAGCCAGTTAAAAAACCTATGACTACTGGAGGTGTGGAAGATATCACAGCTGGTAGTTGTCATGGCGTCGAATCACGGTCACAACGTACTTTATGAAAGTCGGTCCTGCGAAGTAGTACGTGGTCTAACTCGTGAGCAAGGATGAAATCGTTGGCGAGTTCGTGGTAACAAGTTCAGGAGGGTCGTAGGAATTAGGAGTCGTGGTTTAATTAGTGGAGCAGTGCCTTAATTAATGCCTATCTTAGTTGTATATTACCAGTATTTAATCTCAAGATATTAATTATTTGATTGTATTCATGATTAAACAAGCAGTTCCTAGCTAGTAGTAGTCGATCAGTAACACTTATTGCATACTGTAGTAATCGCTGAGGTGAGTTACAAATAATTTGAAATGCATATTTTATTAGATCTCATTCATGGTTTCTTATTTATTATCATCCATTTACTTAATAAACATATTCATCTATGATTTTGGCTTGAATGAAGTTACTCACATTATTCTTTTGGAACATTTATTTATTGTATAATTAAACCGATAATTAATATATGTTTTTAGCTTGTACATTAATCATCAACTTTATGTTGACAAAATATTTATTTAAATCATACATATCAGGAGATAAGGAGCAAATTAAGTTGTAAGACTCTACTTTTACTAGAGTCTTATTAATTAGGTCCCAATAGCAATGCAAAATTCATCCAATAACTAAGATAGATTGAACAAATTATAAGTTATTCAGACAGAGTTTAAAATTAAAGTTATAATGGTACAACAGTTATACTATTAACTACATCATTATTATACCATATATATATATACATATATATATATATATACATATATATATATATATATATACATATATATATATATATAGATGGGATCATTGCAGAACCTAAATTTAGTGTAGAATTGTAGAACCAGTATCGTCCATAGATTAGAATAATCTAATGGTCTTGATTAAAAGAGTTAAGTTTGGAATTAGTGAAAAAAAGATTGGTAATAGTGATATTTTAATTCTTGAAGGGGTAAAAAAGGAAAAGATTGGAAATAGCAAAAAGATTGACATTAGCAAAATAAATATCCTTTTTCTTTAAATTAAAATAACATTAATATGATTAATTTTTAAATCAAAAAATTTATACCATAAAAACGAGAATTTTATACTCTTTAAAACGAGACCGGTCATGATATATTTTTTTCGAAAAAATTTTACGTGTTTATTTTTCGTAAAAAAAAAATTACCCAGACCACGATGCAATATATCATGGTGAGATAATGAGATCATTCGATATCGAATGAACACTTTGATATCGTATATTTAACGTCAATACAACACTGCATATACGCTCATTATTAACAGAGTTAAAATAATAGTCACAATTAGTAGTCAAAGTTGGTGGATTTAACGAGAACGGTTATGATATATATTTTTTATTTTTCGTAAAAAAAATTTTACCAGACCACGATGCAATATATCATGGTGAGATCATGAGATCATTCGATATCGAATGAACACTTTGATATCGTATATTTAACGTCAATGCAACATTGCATATACGTTCATTACTAACAGAGCCAAAATAATAGTCACAATTAGTAGTCAAAGTTGGTGGATTTAACGAGAACGGTTATGATATATATTTTTTTATTTTTTGTAAAAAAAAATTACCCAGACCACGATGCAATATATCATGGTGAGATCATGAGATCATTCGATATCGAATGAACACTTTGATACCGTATATTTAACGTCGATGCAACACTGCATATACGTTCATTATTAACAGAGATAAATAATAGTCAAAATTAGTAGTCAAAGTTGGTGGATTTAACGAGAACGGTCATGAATATATTTTTTTGAAAAAAAAATTTACGTGTTTATTTTTCGTAAATTTTTTTACGCATACGACCATTCGATGTCGAATGAACACTTTGATATCGTATATTTAACATTGATGCAACACTGCATGTCCATTATATATTAAAAGAGTAAAAAAAAAAAAAGTCAAAGTGGACAATCAAACTTGGTAGGCTGCTATTAATTCAATGTTAATTGTATAATTACCATCTTATCCCTAGAGTTATATTATAATCTAATGATTTAGATTGGTTCTATGGTTCTGCACTAAATTAAGGTTCTGCAATGATCCCAACCATATATATATATATATATATATATATATATATATATATATATATATATATATATATATATATATATATATATATATATATATATATATATATATATATATATATATATATATATATATATATATATATATATATATCAGTTACCCGACTCCTAAAACTTTTAAACATCTGCTGAGTATTCAAAAATGTATGTAGTTGAGTAAAGGTCTATGCACTTCAAACTTTTAACAAGCCTGAACCTAGGAGTTTGGTCTAGCCTTTACCTAAAAGAATAATGCAACAATTGATAAGCTAATTTATTAAAGGAATGACTCATTGTAATTAATAATGTTTTGAATGTACGTATTAACTCATTATAATAATGTTTTGATTGTACGTGCATCAAGTCAATTATCAAAAAGAAATAAAAATGTCACTAAACATATTTATAACGCCCATGCAATATGACATTTATTAATGTCATGTTATGAATATACTAATAAGCAATGTTTAACATAATATTGAAAATTTATACAGATGCCTCCATGCACTACAAGAAAAACAAGAAAAAATCACAAAAACCTTCTGCGACGACAAATGTCGTCGCCAAAACATCACTAGACGTCAAAATACATCCACTTTTTGACTTTCTCTGGTCAAAAAAAAAAAAAAAAACTTTCAGCGACGACATAGTCGTCGCCAAAGGTCACATAATTTTTTTTTTTACTTTTCTTTTGGTTTCAACTAAATATTTACGCGGTGGAAAAAAATAAAAAAAAAAACACTTTCTGCGGCGACAAAGTCGTCGCAAATAGTAATTATATTTAAAAAAAAAATTTGGCTCCAAAAAAACATTTAGGCGGTGAAAAAGTCCGCCTTTTTTTAGGCCTTCTGCGACGACAAATTGGGGCTTCTGCGACGACAAAGTCGCCGCAAAAGGCTGACGAGGATTTAACCTACTGCTCTGTCCTTTCCCATTCTGCGCAGCCCCCATTTTTCTTTCTCTCCCTCTCGATCGACATTCTTCATTCTCCCGTTTTTGTTGGTTAAAACTCCGGTGGTAGTGGCTTCTTTGATTCCGGCCATCTTACACCCTTCTATTTCGTTAACTTTGGCAAGGTTTGATTTCTCCGGCCGTTTTTCCGATCACTTTCGAGTTCTCCGGTCATCCTATTGAGGTTCGTTTTATTTTTCTTTCTATTTTATATTTTGTTCTTTTCACATAATCTTACATCTTACACCACTATTCTTGAGTTTTAGATATCTCGGACACTATTTGATTTTTCCGGCCGTCTCCGGTCAACTCCGGTCACATTTTTCAGGTTTGTATTTATTTCTATTTATCTTTATCTTTTTTGTTTCTTATATAATGTTTGATTGTTCTTATGTATAAATATTACATATATGTTTCATTGTTTTTATGTATAAAAATATTACATAAAATGTTTCATGAACTAGAATTTTTTATTAACTATGTTTTTTTATTTATTGTTTTTGACCTTGTAACGATGAATTGCAATATCTCAACAAAATAGGTAATAATTAATATTCAATATTGATTTACGTTTATATATAAATATATTATAAAAAATGTTTCATGATAACTAAAAATAGATGTATAAAATTTAAGGGTTATTAACGTGTGATGTTAAATTGTACAAATGTATGATTCATGGTTATTTGTATTAATTATGTCATATTGTTGTTTCTTTTGTTTAATTATACATGTGATATGATTATTGTTATCTCCATTATGGATTTTATTAACCGGCTAGTTGTGGTCAAAAACATGTTTCATGATAACTAAAAATAGATGTATAAAATTGAAGGGTTATTAACGTGTGGTGTTAAATTGTACAAATGTATGATTCATGGTTATTTGTATTAATTATGTCATATTGTTGTTTCTTTTGTTTAATTATACATGTGATATGATTATTGTTATCTCCATTATGGATTTTATTAACCGGCTAGTTGAGGTCAAAAACACAAAGTAACATCAAGTTATAACTTATGTTACTTTAAATTAACATTATTAATACATAAAAAGTAACATTAACTTTAGAAAAAAATTAAAAAAATATTAAAAATGTAACAAGTAGCATAAAACTAAAACAAAGATATTGTTATTATTACTTTAAAGTGTTAACGTCTATAATCACATTTTAAAATTTATTGGTGTTTAGTTAACTATAATGTGTTTATATGATAAGTGGAAGTTCAAGTTAATGATCTTGAAGATGGTGATGTCGATGATTTCATTGATGATTTTGATGTCGATGCATCTGATGGTGGTGATTCCGATGGTGTGGAGTCTGAAGATGGTGATGTGGAGTCTAATGATCTTGAATCTGATAACGATCAACAGGAAACACATTATTGTTCTAATGACGAGTCTGATTGATTTAAGATGCATGGTAACGATTAACTTGAAACACATATAAGTTGTTATTATGTTGCATTTATTCATAATGATACTAACAACTTTTTCATATTATCTTGTAGGTTCATACACTTGAGTTGATCGTTGGGCAAAATTTGTAATTATTTTGAATTTATTTTTTGTTATTTAGTTAGTTGAAAGTTGAAAAACTATTATGTTTGAATTTTAAAAACAAGTAAATCGTTGGACTTAACAGATGGCACTTGTATATTTGTAAATTAACTATATTTTTGAAACTTTATAAAAATATTTAATCATCTATGTACTTGTAGTATTTTAACAGATGGCAGCTGTAGCTCGAAGTCATGGTGGGGATGCAGGTGGTGATCCCCCACCTAGTTCTTGGGTGCCGCCTTCACGTTGTCGAAGTAAGACATATATTATAAGAGGGGGGTTCAATGGAAAACCACCATGCACCTGAAAACTGTGGAAACCAACACTGACCGTTCGATTGGGTGCATTTCATAAAAAACGCGGTGGCACGATCGTAAATAAGATGAACTTTTGTTTTGGTTGGTGCAGCCTTTGAAAAGAGACGGAGGGGTAGATGGGCCATTTGACAAAGTCAAATTTGTTTCTCCTACCCACGTCTCATTAAACTGATTTGGAAGATACTCCTCCCGAAATTGTTGCAGAGATTACCTTGATTCTCTCAAATCTATCATCTTACCAAAACAACCACCTTTTTTTTCTCATTCTGCACCATAATCGTGAATGGAGAGATGCATATCATCGAGTAAGAAGAAGAAGGTCAAATCAGAGCCGACGGTAAGCATATTCATATGCAGTTGGGTTTTTTTTATTTAACAATGTTAAGGAAACCCTAGTTTTCTGAACTGATGGTGATACCGAAACATCAGAAACGTATAATCGATTATTCGACTCAATGCACCAACCTACAAGAAAGAAGTAGTCGTATTCGGTTCAAGTCGAAGTTTGTTAACACCTCTGAAGACACGCTGCATTTGTCCAACGAGGAATCTTCTTCATCTTCGGAAACGGTGACAATGTCTGATTTGGATAGGCAAATGGGTTCATACAAAGGTAAAAAAACTAAGAATTTCATGTTTTAGTATTTGATGCATCAATATATATTGGGTATCTGATAGTGGTGCACTATTATTGTGATATTGTGTAATGTGATTGTTGTGTTTTTTATTGAGTAGTTTGTGGATAAGCATTTGGGATTTTTGTTCTGTATGTTCTGCATGTAGATGAAAAAGGCATCATTTGGTGCACCAATATGTTCAGGATGTGTGTTTTGTTTGAATGATTTTGATGCATCAGTATGTTAACAATATGTGTTTTGTTTGAATAAAGATGAAAAGAGACTATTTTGGTGCACCAGTATGTTAACAGTATGTGTTTTGTTTGAATGAAAGATGAAAAGAGACTATTTTGGTGCACGTGTTTTGTTTCGTTTTGGTATGACGACAGGTAAGCATTTTGTTTTGATGATGATCAAATCTTTTGAAAATATGGAATTATTTTCAAAATCCCATGCAAATTTGGTATGAGGAGAAATTATAGGGATTACATTAATTTAAAAAACAAAATTTTAAATTGTATTTAATAAAAATTATTTGCAATTCCACAAATACCCTTAATGATATTTTGCGGTGCATCTCGGATATTGGTGATGCAGAACGGTTTTCACAAGTTTTCAGGTGCATGGTGGTTTTTCATTGAACCCACCCCTATATTATAATATGTCTACTTGAATTTGGTTACTTGCATTTTTTATAAGATCCATTATATGGTTGATTTATTTATTTGAATTTGTAGATCCAAATGCTCGTGGAAGAACAACGTTAAAGGATTTAAGGAAAGCGTATCAAAAAAATGGGTCAAGACCACTACCTATTGACTTTGGTACCAGAGATCAAGAGACTTTTCGGCCTGTTGGAGATAACGCTAGTCACTTTGCTAGTCTTATCGGGGTTCTCGTGGAAGACGAGATCCCCAAGTATTACAAATCATGGAAACATGTACCCGAGTCTGATAAAGCATGCATTTGGCCTGAAATAGAGGTTGTTTTAATTTATAAATATATTTTGCAATCTAGACTATAAAAACACATCA
The DNA here is from genome assembly GCA_020465985.1 of Centrapalus pauciflorus. Lineage (NCBI taxonomy): Eukaryota > Viridiplantae > Streptophyta > Magnoliopsida > Asterales > Asteraceae > Centrapalus > Centrapalus pauciflorus. The sequence continues at coordinate 360,817 of JAANYP010002579.1, forward strand.
CACATGGGTGTGTAGTAACTAACTTTTTATTTTGTAGACTTATTTCGATATGAGACGTCACTTGCGAGGTTCAGACACGGATAATATCGTAAAAGGAGTATCTATGATGTGTGCTGAAAGATACAAGGATCGAAAGTCTCGATTCAAAAAAGAATTTTTTGTTGAAAAGGAAGGGTACGAACACCCCGAAGAAATTAGGCGATTTCCTCCGCCTAATATGTCTATTAATGAGTGGAATAAGAACGTCGACTATTACTTGAGTGAGCCTCATATTCGTCGATCGTTGGTAAACCAAGTAAATAGAAGCAAACAGGAGTATCCAAGTACGCATGGATCTCGATCGTATAGCGCTATACGACATGATTTGGTACTTTTCTTTTATAATTGCTATTATTTTTATTAATTTAATAATTTGATTGTTTTTGTAATTGTTGTTTTAAATTTGGCAGCGAGACCCAGTTACGGGTCAATTTCCAGACTTGGTCGATCATTTTGGAAACATGCATCGACGAAATTCTGAATACGTAAACTCGGTTGCTCAAGAGAGACATGTAAGTTAGTAGTAAATTTACACGTGTGTTGATGTGTTTGCTTGTATTTATAGATTATTTATGGTTACACAATTATAGTTAACAAATTCACATAAGTTAGTAGTAAGTTCTTAAATGTGATAGTGTTTTGATTTGTTGATTTGTTAGGAAATTGAATTATTATTATATATTAATTTTGTACACAGGTAAATGTTTGGATTGTCCATTTTATAACAGTTATGCTGTCGAAATTTTAAATATTTTGACAAATATATTGTGTTTAGTCGTTTTAGTTTAGTTAGCAAATTATTGATGTGATAGTGTTTTAAATTGATGGAAGTTGAATTATTGTTATATACTCTATGATGGAAATTTGGCTTTAGTAGTATTGTGTTTAGTCGATTTAGTAGTATTGTGTTTAGTCGTTTTAGTTTAGTTAGTAAATTATTGATGTGATAGTGTTTTAAATTGATGGAAAGTTGAATTATTGTTATATATTCATTTTGTACACATGTAAAATTTTGGATTGTCCATTTTATAGCAGTTATGCTGTCGAAATTTTAAATATTTTGACAAATATATTACGTTTAGTCGTTTTATATAATAACTAGTATTGTTGGATTCTTAAAAAATTAGTGATTTTGTGTGTTTATGCCTATAATAACTATTTTTATTCTTCATCTTATAATTCTATAGCAACGAATGGAGCAACTTCGACAAAGCCAAACCGGGAGTCCCAATCCATTAAATGATCAACAAATTTTGCAAGAGGTATTGGGGGAACGGCGTGGCCACCATCGTGGACGGGGTCGAAAGTTACCCGGTTCTGCTTCTTCTTCGAGCTCTCAACCTCAACAAGAAGTATTTACGAGACAACAATTGCAAGATATGCTTGATGCAAATAATGCGGCTATTCGTGCGGATTTTAACGCACAACTTGGTTCTATTTATAGCGTCTTAAAAAATGCAAACTTGCCGGTTCCCGACTTTCAACCGGTTGTCCCTTCGACCAATTATGATAACTTCGAGAACGATGATGGCGAGAATGATGATGAGGAGGACTCGGATGATTACGACTAGTTTAATACGTATTTGCTTTTTAGTAAACCTTTTATTATGTAACAAATTCGTAAACTTTTATTACAAATGCATTCAATATTGTATTTAATTTTAAAATTAGTTTATGCAACTTTTAAGTTATTTTATCAATAGAATTGTACAGGGAATAAATTATTAGTATATAAATATTATTATTTTTTTTTAAAAACACTTTTAGCGACGACAAAGTCGTCGCAGAAAGTAATAAATAAATTTATTTCAAAAATGGTCTTTTGAGATTTAGCGACGACAATGTCGTCGCAGAAAGTAATAAAAAAATAATTAGAAAACATTTAGCGACGACATTTTCGTCGCAAAAGGTAATTAAAAATATTTTTCCTTTTCTTTTTTTATAAATTTTTGGCGACGACTTTGTCGTCGCAAAAGCTTTATGACCTTTAGCGACGACTTTGTCATCGCAAAAACCCTTCTGCTACGGACCTTTGGCGACAAACATTTTGCAACGACATGTCGTCGCAGAAGGTATTTTGCGACGACTTCTGGACTTTTAGCGACGACTTTTTTCGTCGCAAATTGCTGTTTTTCTAGTAGTGATGTATCTCCAGTGATCTCAAATAACAAATTACATCAAATTTGGTGTTAAAATGAAATCTCTATTGAATATTGTTTACACCTAAAAACATTTGTTGCTCCAATGTACGTATTACATTAAATATTTACGTACGTTAAACTTTTTATATTAGTTAAATAACTACAAAATGTTAAACTTTATAATTTTAAGTTATATTACATATCATAATTGCAACAAAAATGTTTAAATTGTTTCGTGTATTTCACTGTTTGAATTCTCAAACTGTACATTTCAAGTGTACAAATTCTTTTGTCTCATGTGCTCCAACTTGAAGGTTTGCGCATTTAGTTTTAACAAATTGAGGCTTTAAACTTTTTTTTTTTGTGTAATTAATATATTTATGTTTATTTCAAATGATAATAACTTCTAATATATGTATGTATGCATGTATGTGTATGTATTATGTGTATGTATGTATGTATGTGTGCATGTACGTATATCTACGTGTGAATTATATTTCTCAGTGCCCAGTAGGTGGGAGAAATGTTTCTATATATACACAAAGAAATTACATATACAACCCCAAAGAAATAAATATATAAGGAAAAAGAAACAAGATAAAAATATATATGATAGATTATCTATATATAATAAAGGAGAACACAAAACGTCATATGACGCCACCACGTTGCATCTAAAAAGATAAATACAAGTCAGACCACTTTTGCGATTAAAATCTCTAACCATTTTTTATTGTCACTAAAAATCTCATCCGACTATAATTTATCAAAATAGTTTATCTAAAAAAGGTGACCTGTAACTGGTTGCATTTGCTTCGGCAACCACCTTCTTCGGTAACAGTATCAAGAACAAATGATTTCGGATGAAGAATAAAAAACAACTAAACAATCTAAAGACTATAAATTTGAATCCAAATAGTAAATCAACAATCCAAGAATGAACATATCGAAGCTTTGAGTACTGCTGCAAAGGTCGATGAAGGCTTTATCAGAGGTGGAGGTCGGTATTATCGTCAAATGTTTAAGTGTAGCTAACCCTAAACGAGAAACCAGATCGGTCACCAGATAACTCGTTGGAGGCTTCAATGGTCGCCGGAGAACTCATCGGAAACCTGTTAGCAACAGGTAACATACCAGTTTTGTGATATTTTAATTGGTTGGAGTTTTTTGTGGCAATAAAAATAGTTGAGAGTTTTAATCGCTAAAATGTTTGAACTTAAGGGTTTTTTTTGGTGTATAAAAACCTCATAATAAAAATAATAGTACGAGGAGGAAACGACATGTGACGTGAGAGATTTAATAGGGTTAAATGTATGTTGATACAAGTATGTATGTGCAACTGAATTAAAAATACGATGAACCAATATAATAGAATAAAATTAAAAATATAAAATGGTAAAGTTAGAATAGGAGGAAATGAAGATGCTTTAAACTGAACTGAACCGAAGTCAATTCAAATTCATGTCCATGCCCATGCATTTGCAGTTGCAGTTGCAGTTTGCACTGTCACCAATGCCCACGCCTTCTCCCTCTCCCTCTCCTACTTGTTACCTTTTTTTCTTCAAACCTCATCATTATTTATTCCTTTCCTTTCCTTTCCTACTCTTGTACGTACATCTTCAGTTCCTTTCCTTTCCTCACCCTAAACCCAGATCTAAATCTAAGGTCTTGTTTGATTTAGAGGGTGTTTGGATTTGCGTTTGAAAAAGTGTTGTAACGTTTTGGAAACTAATAATCAGATAATAGCTGTAACAAAAAGTGCTGCAGGAAATGTAGTGTTTGGTTTAGCTTCTGCTGTTTGCTATCATAATTATCAAATAATCAGTTTTTAAAGTGTTTGGATTTGCGTTTTTACTTGTAAAATGATCAAATAATCACTTATGAAGCAAATAAGCTACAATTTTTAGCTTATGAAAAAGTGTGGTAAGATTAACACTAAACGCAAATAATCACTTATTAACGTATGCAATCCAAACACTTTAAACTAATTATTTGCGTTATTGTAACGTAATAAGCTGATAATCTGGTTAATAACGCAAAACCAAACACCCTCTTAATGTGTAATATTTTAATTATCTCTAATATCTAATTTGTTCAATAGAAATCTAACAGCATCTATTTATTAAACGGAATATATAATAAGACACTACACGTTTACTCACTTAAAAAACAAACGAGCCCTGAATCTAAATCCCACCATATTCAACAATCCCTCAGCTCCCATCTTTTTTTATTTTTAACTTAGTTATCACTTTTAACTTTCATCTTAATTATTACCTTCTTAATTTACTTCCAAATTTCCTCTCCTTTAATCCTTGTAATACATGTCTTATAATTAAACCCGGCCTCTAAAATTAATGTCATTTCATATCATCGACTTATAAAACTCTAACTCATATATGTAATTGTAATTATGTGGGTAACATTAATTAACATATACATAAATATGTAAATATATAATTTATAAATCGTATGGACTCGAGATACTCGATCTACAAAAACAATCATAGTTTCTTGATCCTATTTCATAACTTCACTTATTCATTGGTTAATGGAATGATAAATCTAACAAGATAACTGCTTATCTTGATTTAAATGTAATATTTTTAATTAATTGTACTGAAATATATATATATAATAATGAAAACAGAATAAATTTGAAAAATCATAAAACCTCTTACAATATAACCCCAAATAACAAATGCCTTGTTCTGTTTTCTTACATATTTAATATTCTCTCTACAGAACTTTCAACTTTGAAGCCATTGGCAATTGGCAAGGCATGGTCTGACTACCCCCCACTCTTCTCCTGTAAACTAACCTTACAATATATATACTTAAGCTTCAACTTCAGCAACCCACAAATATATTAATAATATAACTATATACACCATATTAATATTTAACATTTTTATTTCTACATGATAATAATAACACTCTATATCTATAAATACAACTAACTAATGTGTCATTTGTTGACCCCATTTAATTTGTCATGTCTTCGAACTTCCATTTTAACACATGTCGTCTATCGAAATATAATTTCAATATCCAAATTATTATACTCTAATATAATAAATAATTAACTCAAATTTTTTATAATTATTTTATATACTTTTATGAATATGTATTTTTAATATTCTTTTTTTACTTCAACTTATGTAGACTTGAGTTAATTATGAGTATATAATTTAGAATTCTACTATATTACAAAAGCTATGTAATAACAATTTTTTTATTTTTTGTCAACAATAATAATATTTCATTTTGTTTACAAACTAACTCATTGTATAATTTTTCTAATTAAAACACTATGCAATTTTTTTGTACATGATTTTAAGTTTTTTATCTTTTGTTTTTAATTATAAAAGCATAGGGGATGAGGAAAAGAATACGGCAAAAGAGATGTTCAATGACATAAACTGGTAAGTAAAGAAACCTGTGACAATAACTAAGACCTTATCATGTGAGAAAATATATAGTAGACTCGACATAAAAGAGGGAGAACATGAAATATGTAAGGGTACGTGGGGTGGGGGGGTGGGGTGGGGGGGGGGTATACAAACCCTTCCCAAATTCACAGTTTAGGACACTCCAACACTACATCAGTTATTCTCACTCCACCATTTCCATTCTAAAACATTGGAAATATTCACATTTTCAACTTTATGTCTCCCACTTTAATTTTAGAGAGTGAAAGAGAGAAGAAGGAGATGCTATAATATGTGGAAACCCTTGATAGGGTGTATTGCATTCATCTCATAGTATAAATAGATTACATATTTACAAAGGAGACCCCTACACTATACATTATTTAACACACCCCCCTCAGTCGCAGCTGGAGGAGGACTAATGCTAAGACTGGACTTAAATTGTAAAAACAGCTGTGTAGGAAGATCTTTGGTAAATATATCTGCTAACTGATGAGAGGAGGGCACATGCGACACACGCACTTGCCCCAAAGCAACACGTTCTCTTACAAAGTGTAAGTCAATTTCCACATGTTTGGTTCGTTGATGCTATACTGGGTTATTAGCTAAATACATGACACTTACATTATCACAAAAATCAACTGTGGCACGTGAAGAGGTAGATGTAACTCAATCAAAAGATTACGAAGCCAGGCAGATTCGGCAACAACGTTAGCAATACCACGATATTCAGCTTCGGCACTTGAACGGGACACAACATGTTGGCGTTTAGAGGACCAAGACACAAGATTGTCACCCAGGAAGATGCAGAACCCAGAGGTGGACCGGCGTGTTTCAGGACAGCCGACCCAATCAGCGTCAGTGTAACAGACCAAACGATTAACAGAGGATGGGCGGAGAAAAAGACCATGAGTAAGGGTACCCTTCACATAACGAAGAATGCGTTTGAGGGCATTCAGATGTGGTTGGCGAGGATCATACATATACAGACATATTTGCTGTACAACATATGGGATTTCCAGACGAGTGATCGTGAGGTACTGTAACGCACCCGCAAGACTCCGATAGAGAGTCGGATCATCGACCGGTTTGCCAGAGGAGGGTAGTTTGGACTTTGCCTCAGCCGGTGATGAGCAAGGATGACAAGTATCCATGCCAGCACGAGAGATGATTTCTTGGGCAAAAACTGATTGGGACAGAAAAAGGCCCGAAGAGGAGCGTATAGCGGAGACCACTAGAAAGAAGGAGAGAGCGCCAAGGTCAGTCATTTTGAACTCAGACGAGAGACGAGAGATGACATGATTGACCAGAGATTGGGAGGAAGCTGTCAGAATGATATCATCTACATAGAGTAATAGGTAGATTATATCATGGCCGTGATGATAAACGAAGAGAGAGCTGCCAGATTTGCTTGAATGGAAACCGAGGGAAGTAATGAAGACAGCGAAGCGATGGAACCAAGCACGGGGAGCTTGTTTGAGACCGTAGAGGGCTTTTCGTAGACGACAGACATGCTGTGGGAAGGAAGGATGAACATAACCAGGTGGTTGTTTCATGTAAACTTCCTCTGATAGCTCGCCATTGAGAAAAGCATTTTTAACATCAAGTTGATGAATCGGCCAGTTGAGAGAGATGACAATGCTTAGGACCATCCTGACAGTGACGGGTTTGACGACAGGACTGAAGGTTTCATCATAGTCAAAACCAGGCATTTGAGAGAAACCTTGAGCTACCAGACGACCTTTGTAACGCTCAAGACGACCCTGACTATCGAACTTATGGCGATATAACCAACGACAGCCAACAATGTTGACTTTTGGTGGAGGGGGAACAAGATCCCACGTGTGATTGGAGAGGAGAGCATACATTTCATCATCAATGGCAGACTTCCAATTTGGATCACGGATCGCCTGAGCAGAGGACTTTGGTATTGGGGAAAGAGAGTCAACTGCTGAAAGATTGAAGATTTGACGAGGTTTTAGACTGCCAGTGCGCGAGCGAGTCGTCATGGGATGGGTGGAGGTGGGGGCCGGAGGTGGGGAGGAAGTGGTAGATATAGGAGCAGGTTGCACAGAGGTACTGCGCGGAGAGTGAGGAACATCAGATGATTGAGGTCGGTCATCGTCTGTGGGGGCATCACCATTTGGGATGGTCAAATCATTCGATGTAGACGAAGTGGTAGGAGGGGAAGAGGGAATGGAGGATGCAGGGTGTTCATGTTGCATCAAAGAGGGAGTGGTGGTATCGTCAGAGAACACATCATACTCAGAGGGAGAGGGTGGTGTAGCAAACGAAGCATAGGGAAAGTGATCTTCATCAAAAATCACATGGCGAGAGATAAGAATGCGATGAGTGACGAGATAATAGCATCGATGACCCCGATGACAAGGAGAATGACCGAGGTATGCACAAGCAGTGGAGCGAGAGGAGAGCTTGTTTGGGGTCGTAGAAGATAGATTTGGATAACAGAGGCACCAAAAAACACGTAAGTGTGTGAAATCCGGGAAAGTGTCGTATAAGATCTCACATGGGGTTTTAGAAGCTAGAGTGGTGGTAGGAAGAATGTTCAGAAGATGAACAGACATGTTGAGAGCTTCAACCCAGAAGCAGTGCCGGCGGCGGTAGGGTGGCGGCCGGAGGTTAGGAGATCGGAAAAAAAACCAATATTTAAGAAAATAGGGTTAGGCTCTGATACCATGCTATAATATGTGGAAACCCTTGATAGGGTGTATTGCATTCATCTCATAGTATAAATAGATTACATATTTACAAAGGAGACCCCTACACTATACATTATTTAACAGGAGAGAGTGAGAGAAACTGTTGGAGGATGAGAACCCCGCGTCGGGGGAGAAGTGCGCTGCCCCGTCAAGGGGTGGCAGTATACCCGCTGAGGTTATCCATGTTGTCAAGCCGATGAGCCCAACGGCTCATGTATACCGGCTGCTCTAAGCTTGCTAAAGCCAAGGTTAAAAGCTTGCTCTAAGCTTGTTTATACAAAAATTATCACACTTGTTTACCAAAAATAAAAAAACTTGAAAAAAAGAAAAAATTGACACATACCTCAAATCATAGCAATAATTGGCACAAAGAAAGCTAGTTGATGTGAGATGAATTAGAAAAATATACAAACCAACTTAGATTGAAATCAAAGATATATACTTTATTCAAAATCGGATTCATGAAAAAAGATGAAAAAGTTGATCGATGATAATACCTCAAATCGAGGGAGCCGAATCGATCGCTATTGCTGTCAGGCGTCGCTGGAGTCGGAGCGGTCGCTGCTCTTAGACCTGAAGCCAACGACAGGGTGTGGGGCGTTATGGCTTTGTTGGGAGAGAGACCATTATGTTTTTTATAATATATGATAAGATGAAAGTCTAACACTTATTTTGATAACGTATGATAAGATATTTTTGTCACTTATCTCTTATGATTATCAAATGCTCTTATCATTAAAAACCTTTTACCAAATAAAAAGGTTCACGTCTAGTCGTCTAATCAGACCTGATAAGACTTATCAAACACACTCTAATGTATGGAGCTTTTCACTATAATTAAAAATAGCAGGTTAAGTTTTTTTTTTTTTTTTTACTTCTAAAAATTGTTTAAGGACTTGTTTATTTTAAAAGCAAAAAAAAAAAAAAAAGGTTCATCTAAATTTATTTTCACCCAATTTATCATGTAAACAGATCAAATGTATAAATTAAAAAAGAGATACATGGAAAATAGATTAAAAAACACCTAAAACGTTAATGAAACTTTCTGAATTATTAGATCCAAAAACTTTTTATTATTATTTTGATACAATATCATTTATAAATTTGATAAATAATGCATACCCTAGTCTTAGTCTGACACTATTTAAAAATTTGTTACTATCAAGTTGATTAATTTTTATTATGGTGTTTAAGATTGTATTTTAAAACTGCTTTACCAATTTATGAGTATTCTAAAAACAATATTAAATAATTGGAATTGTGTTTTAAACAATAATTAAGTAATTTTTTTTATTTTCAAACGTTATTCTGTAAAAACAATTTTTTCCCGAAAGTTAAGCCTAAGGAGTTAAAACCTATAATTAAACGTCAAATTTAAGGTCATATTTAAAGATTTTAACCATTAAAGAATCCTTACATATAGGGGGCGTTTGATTCACGGATTTCCTGGGATTCACTGGGATTTGCATTTCAAATCCTATGTTTGGTTCGCAGATTTCAGTAAGGATTTAAAATCCCAGGATTTTTTAAATCCCTCACTTCTTTGTTATTTAAAATCTCAGCCTCCCCCCTAGGATTTTAAATCCCAGTTACCTTTCATTTTTCAGATTAGCCTATTTTTTCTATAAGATAATGCAAATTCTTTGACAAAATCCTGACAAATGCAAATGATGCATAATGCAAATCCTTTGACAAAATGCAAATCCCATAGAAAAAAATCTGCGAACCAAACACCCCCATAGAGTTTTTTATAAAACCACATTTGACCACTCTTTTGTAAATAGTGGTTTTTGAAAATCAAATGTCATTCAAAACGTTTTATCCAATCCCTTAACATCATATCATAAGTTTACGATTTTTAAAACTCCGGCTACTTTTTATTCATAAGTTGCGTTTGACTGATTTATTTTTCAGAGGCTATTAAAATCACAAGTTATTTCAAGCCTTCAAGTAGTTTGAGGTTATGGCAAATAAATTTACCATAACAACCATAGCTAATTACGATTCTAACTAGTTTATTTATTTATATGTATTTTATAATATATCACTTATTGTAGCTCCAACTCTAATTAATTTACCAAACATGTCAACTAATAAAAGTTTCAGCTAGTAGGTAGTTTATATCAACGTATATTTTTTAAAGTGACGGAGTTTTAAAACATTATATAGTTGATTCCTTATGAAGTTTAGAGACAGACGTATGTGTATATTTGGCCGAGGAAAAAAAGTAGCAATGAGAGAAAAGATGAAATGACAATACATAAAGGAAAAGACTACCGTACGTGCAGGAAGATATTAACAACAGACCATAAGGCCATATTATTCGACTTATATATATTACATAAATTTGTTTAATATTTAATATGTAATTACTAGATCAATTAATATAAAACTAGAATTGATTTTTTGTTTTTCTAATTTGCTCTTACGCATCACGTTGAAATGTGCCCCGGGTTGCATAAAGATCTTCATTATATTATATTGTATGTCACAACGATGCATGAAGTTAATATAATGACTATAAAGTGATTTTCGATTCTTCGATGCACAAAAGTTTTCCATGGAACTCAACCATGTGTGTGTGTGTGTGTATATATATATATATATATATATATATATATATATATATATATATATATATATATATAAAGGGGTTCAATAGATAATCTACATGCATCGAATAACCTCCATGCATCATAATAAATGCTATATAAATTTATTTGAAATTCAAAAAAGATGATTAAATGTCGATGCATCTAATGTTCATCGTTCGATTCGTGATGCATATTGACTTTATCTATACAAATTTGTGATGCATCTTGTTAATTGTTGTCAACAACAATTTTAGGACATCTTCTTGTTCATCAACATCATTTTCCGGCTATAATAAAATCGATCATCATCTTCGTTTTCATTATCATTTGTGTTTCAAATGCATCTCATCTTCGATCATCATGTTCAATAATTTCTGACCATCTTAAAATGCATCATCTTTCTTCGGTCATATTCATCCTCATTTTCGGCCATCATCATGCATCGTGTTCATCGTCAACGTATTCATAATCATGGTCGGATGCATCATTTTCATCTTATATTTCAACGTGTTTATGCCGGAATCATCATGCACATCTAGTTCATGTTCGTTTTTCATCATCTTTGTGTTTATTTTCGATCAACAAATGCACGTTGGGGTCAGTTGTCGTGGTCGTGATGATCCATTGTCGTGGAGGTGGTGATGGATTGTTGATGCCACGGTGGTTGTGGTGGTGGCTTTTCTGGATGATGGTGGGGGTGGTGGCGACGGGTTACCGCAATGGTGATGATGATGGTGATGGATTTTTGAAGCATAACGACAATGGTGGTGGTGGATAGTGGTAATGGTGGCAGGTAGTCTTGCATAACAAGCCGAGAGAGAGGGATGATAGTGGTCGGCCGGCCATGGCCCTTTTTGAGAGAGAGAGAGAGAGGAGATGTTGTGGGAGAGAGAGAGGTAACGGAGAGAAAGGGGGAGAGAAAGAGGGAGAAAAATAGGAAAGGGGGTTAATGCATTGATTTGTTTTCCTAATCTAATTATAAAAGTATTAATTTAATTAATTATTATATAATTTGCATTCCAACAATGTCCATAATGCATTTTTGGTTTCTTGTGGTTTCCCATGTATCGAGTTTCTCCATTGAATATATATATGTGTGTGTGTGTGAGTGTGTGTGTGTATATATATTATTATGAGAAATGTGATAACGTATTCTGATCACAGAACATATGATTAAATAATCTTGAGCTCCATCAGAACTATAATTAAATAACTTAGGATCTTAAAATTTATGATCATAATTTATTATCACATTACTCGTCAACAATATATACACACACACCAAAACATATAATTAATAAGTAGTAATTTTCATCACCTTCATTATAACAAATTAAAATTGATCTATGATTCAAACATTTTGGCATATATATTACCTAGATGCACTAAAAAAAACAATTATAAATACTTATACCAAGGAAAATTTCTATCCATGTTTTTGTATTTATTAATTGTTCTATCTAGTTTTCCGTATAGTAGGGCTAATTAAACCATCTATTCAGTGTTTACAATACATGGTTCTTAAAAAAAAAAAAAAAAAATGAAATTTACGTACTTAATTTTGCTTTTTCCTACATGAGCTTGAATGATTAGTTGCGTTCTCTTGTTAAAACTTATTATAAAAGTGGCAAAATACATAACTCCCACCTGCACAAATATCTATTTATATGTCTCTCAAACTAAAAAGGTTTAGGTGTGTCTGTGTGTGTGAGAGAGAGAGAGAGAGAGAGAGAGAGAGAGAGAGAGAGAGAGAGAGAGAGAGAGAGAGGTGTACGTAATACGTGTTTATGAGTAAGAAAATAAGAAAAAGAAAAATAAAATAATAATATAAATACAGACCACCCATCCATTTTATCGGTTTTTTAGAATATAATAAGGAAGTTCCTCTTGGTCCATTCCCCTCATTTAGTAGTTGAAGAAAAAAAACCACAAGCCTCCAAACCAAGAGAATAAATGGAAGCAAAGTAGTGACATCTTCAATTCCTCCGATTCTCTCTTTGTACTTGTTCCATCTCCATCTCCATCGATCTATCTCTCCTCAAATCAACACTCGATCGATCTTGAAGATTAATATTCCATATATATATATATCTTTTTTAGATTTATATGTATGTATGTATGTATGGCTTCTTTCTTTCATATGTTGAGTAGTGATAGATTAATCAAGGGGATTGGGATTGAGATTGGGATTTGTTGGTTTACAATATGACCATGTTTCCTGCTCATCTGTCGTCGTCTGCATCTAACTACGGTGGTGGCGGTAGGTATGAGTGCTTTATCAGCTTAGGAGGAGGGTTTTCAGATCTAATGGCGGAGGATGAATCAAGAACCACCCAAACCAACGAAGAAACAACCGGCTCAAGCTCCAAAGATAATATCCATGATGAAATGAACACAGACGACGATCCAGATCGGTGGCTTCAATTGAGTTTAGGTGGTGCTCACATGCACACAGCCACCCACCGCATGCCACCGCCGCCTCCACCTCCTCAGCAGCTCATTTTTCAAGTTCCCGAATTTCGGGGTCATCTTCCGACATCTACTTCTTTCTTTTTGCAACCGCACGAAGCCGTTGCTGCAATTAATTCCGTGCCCCCCACCACCACTTTACAACAACAACAAGAGACTAATTACTATAATTATTTGCCACTAATTAGGCCCTATCCTCCCGTATCTTCATCTTCATCGTTTTCAAGTTCTTCTGAGCACGCCAACGCAAGACCCCTTCGTCGTCTAACGTTAACATCCAGGATGGATTTAAGAGTGGTAAATCCACCACGAAGACCTCATTCCGGTTTCTGGTTTATGCTCCACGCCTCTCAAAACCAGTAACTAATTAATTATTACTCTTACTTACTTGATTACTTACAAAGTTAAACTAAACGTACATGGCCTATATACCTAGCTAGCTAACTTATATATATTTGAGTTGCATTTTTTGAGTATACGGTATTGCATGGAACATACGTATAGTACTGATCATATGGTCGATTGCAATTAATTAATGCAGAGCAAAGGAACCATTTTTGCCTCAAATACCAAAGAGCTACCTGAGAATCAAGTAAAAATTCCATCTTAATTAATTGATATATTATAGTAGTTAATTCCCATTAGTACGTTAATTATATATACTTGAACTTGGGATTAATTAAGCGTCAATATAATATGCATGTACGCAGGGATGGAAGGATGACTGTTGGATTGTTAATCAAATATCTGGTTAATAAGCTTCAACTTGGTAGCGAATCCGAGGTATGTTACCGGCCACCTAGCTTGCTTAATTCTATCATTACTAATTAATTGATGTTTATATATAAATACATACATACATACATACATACATTTAATTAAACACATATATTAATTAGTGTAATATATAAGATAAAATTAGCTCGATCCCGGCCTTCTCTTAATATAATTAAATTAAATTAATGGCGCAATATAAGGAATTGAAGAGTAGAAGTTATATACATATGTGTGTGTGTGTGTGTGTTTTAGGAGAAATCCAAAAGTGGAAAAAGGGCATCATGCATATGAAACCAAGTGTAAGAATATGGTTGGTGAAAGGAACGTTGGAGCAAACCAGAATGGATTGAGGGGTATATATGGCTATTAATTCGATCTCTAGTTAATTATAAGTGATTTTGAATGACATCAGAATTAGGTGGGAATTGAAGTGTGTATTATATATATACATGGAGTGTTGGTCATGTCGATTAATTAGCTAGGCATGTAAGGATCGAAATGACACCCACGTTAAACATATATAATTTAATTAATCAAGGGTAATTAATTAAACCCCAAATTAACCTTCATTAATCATATCATGCTTCAAGTACAAAATCCATGAATAAGTGAATTCAAGGATCGAGATATGTATGTATGTATGTATGTATTAAGTTGAAGATATTATTATATATATAGAAAACTACGTGCCACCATATATCCACAATTCCCTCCCCAAGTAAACACAATTCATATATAGGAAGTACACCTACCGCTCTTCAATTCCATTGCTTGCTTCTTGTGTTACTTACCATATATATATATATATATAATTATATATACATATTAACATTTACATTTACATATACATGGAGAGGTGGGTATATATATACACACATATTATTTTATCAATATATTATTCTCTCTTGTAATTATAGGGGTGAGTTCAATGGAGAACATCTATGCATCGAAGAACAGAACCAAAATGCATCGCTTGAAAATCGTAATGGATCACGTGGAAGTCGATGCATCATGTGCAAATAATGATGCATCACGTGGAAATAATGATGCATCACGCGAGAATTGTGATTCATTTGTGGTAGTGCATGGAGGTTCTTTGAGGTTTTTCGATGCATAGAAGTTTCTCATTGAAGTACTGAACCCCTTCTATATAATTAGTTTTGATCAGTACGTGGCGGGGATATATATATATATATATATATATATATATATATATATATATATGTATATGTATATGTATATGTATATGTATATGTATATGTATATGTATATGTATATGTATATGTATATGTATGTGTATGTATGTATGTATCCTTAATTTGCACCGCATGCACATATTTAATAAAAATTAATTAGTTATAGATGAATAACTAAGTTTAATAAAAATTAATTAGTGAATGTTAATACATGTACGTCACTAGTATTATTAATTTATACACTTGAGATCGATCACAACCTTTCTCTAGCTGTTATATATATATATATATATATATATATATATATATATATATATATATATATATATATATATATCTGTGTGTGTGTGTGCTTCTTGTTTGTTTCATCGATCCTAGCTAGCTAGCTCCTCTCAATCAATATAAAACTTAATATCATGCATGGGCTTAATTAGCTTTTAGATCAATCTTCGTGTAGCTAGTTTTTGTAGATTTTTATGAATGGGATCTCGATCAAGAATGGTGATCCTAATTGGCCATATATATGTTCAATATAGGTGATCAGGTGTGTGCTAAACTGATCGATCATGTTCATTCATATTCTCTTCAGATATGGTTGACTTTTTTGAGAGATCACCACTTTGCAAGCTAGGTTGTATATATTACTATAATCTATAAATTAAATGTGTCCAATTAAAAAGTACGTATAAAGAGAAAGAAAAGGTTGAATCGGGAATTATATATACTGGACCATTTTAACTTATATTATATATGCACATATATGCTAATTTTTTAAGCTCTCAAAATGTGCACTTGAGTTTTCTTGTTTACACGTATATATACTGTGAGTGCTTCTATAAAAAGATAAAAGTTTATAATTCGTCATAAGATCGAGGAAATGAAATTTACAACTATTATTCAAAAATTTCAAAGTACTTAATTGCTTTGCATGATTTTTATATTAACAATGATGGTGTGTACTTACGTATTGAGCAAATTTAAAATTATATGCACCCGAGACTTCTAGGAATAGCATAAGAAACCAACATGTATAGCATAGTAGTTTTGTGGCAGCAACAATTAACAAACACGTACAAATCGTATATATGTTAAAAGTGTGTGTATATGTGTGTGTCAAAGTATGTTAGTTAATTTTTGATTGTATGGCTGGTACTTTTTGTATAAATCTTTGGTACTTGTGCAATTTGATTAATGTAATGGATTGGGGAATACAATTTGAATCATATGGATATGTGTATTCAATAGAATTTGTTTTGGTTTTTTGGTTCTTCGGTCAAGTTTGATTTTTCATTGAAGTCAACCATATATATATACACACATATGCACACATTCAACACACACATATATATATAGACAAGCTAACATTTTGTTTTTTAATTATTATGACAAATGTCAATATACCTTATAAAAGATGGAGGGTTTAATTAAATAGTAGGCACCATAACTAAAACTTTAAGTATTAATTAGGTACACACAAACAGAAAAAAATGATAAGTGATATATTAAGGTTTAGTGTTAAACCATGCATATCATAGGCAATTAGTTAAGCTACTGAATGGAAATGGAATCTACCTTGATTTACTTACAAACGTTGTACGATTAACATGCGCGCATGCTCAAAATATATGGCTTGCTAAGATAATTAGGAATTCGCTACAAAAAAAAAATGTTAGTTAGGTATATATTCTTAGGCTATTTCTTCATGCACCACCTCTAATTTCTCATACACCACCTCTATGAATTTGACCTATAAATATTTATCTTATGATTGGACAAAAGTGTGTAAACAAATAAATTATAATGATGAGTTATGAAATAATGTATATTTTAGGTCAATTGTAGGATGTAGATGTGGTGCTTGAAGTAACACCCCTATTCTTATGTTTTTGTATGTGCATATGTCATTAAAAAGTATTTGGTGACATTTTTAGATGAATTTATATATTATTTCAAGTTTTACAAACAAACATCTAGTAGCGATTCACAAAAAAAGGATTAGGACTAAAATTAATTAAGATCAATTAATATGTAGTTATTTATATTGGTTCGATCATTCTATATATGTTATATTATTAATCAATTAAAAATGGTTAGATAGAGATGGAAAACATGGCAAGAAGTAAGAAAGATGCATATGATCATGCATGGTCAACGCAAAATAATGTAGTTAGTCTCATTAATTATACCTAACCTAAGATATCCGTTGGATTAATTAAAAAGGCGAAATTAAATATGATTCTACATTCTATTGACATTCTGTTTTGTATGTAGAAATAATTAATTAGAAAAATAGTAATTAAGTATTAATAATTAATTAAATTGGGTAGAATAGCATACCCCAATAATTAATTGTAGGGAAGGTCAAATATATATGATCCGGCCAGCGAATCAATGATGAGGCCAGCTTAGCTTAGTTTAGCTATATATTTACATTTAGTTTGCTTTTACGTGAAGAAACAAACGTCCCATGTCACTCCATCTGCAAAACTAAAACTCACAATTCAATCATTTGTTTCCTTAATTACTTACTAGGCACCTCACCTACCTTAAATTACAAATATTTCCCTGCCTCTTGTCTTTTTCTTGCTTTTTTTTTCCCTTTTCTTTTTTATAAATAAAATATTTTCTTTAATATATTATTGGTACAGTATATCTTTTGGTATGACATGCAAGACATCTATCACGTACCCTAAATATGTAATAATGCAATTATATAAAAATACAAGTCTAAATAAGTTGATAAAAAGTACAAATGAGTAAGATAGGTTACATGTTAAAATGTATCATTTATACCAACACGACTAAATGTTTAAATGGCTTGAAATGATTGACACATATAATCACCACATTTAAATTTATAAATAGTTAATGTATTTTTATAAATGATACCATTAAAAGCAATAGTAATATGTTTTAGGTTAAATATTTTCAACTCATAGGTAGAGAGCTTTTAATAACTTTTAGAAGCTTTTGTTTTTAATAAGATCTATTAAAAAATAAAAACTTTGTTTGGAAGGAAACATAGAGCTTTCAGATTCTAAAAAATAAGCTCTTTTATAGAACGCTAGTACAGTAGCGTTTGAAAAACTCTGGAACTCTTAGTCAGACATATTTACTTTTTTACCCTCCTATTAATCATAAACACTACAAGCAAAGTGTCATTTAGTGACACATGCTTTTAGTGACACAAAAATAAGTGTCACTATATCTTATTTTTAGTGACAGTTATAAAAAGAGTAGGTATAGAGCTTTCTTTTACCCACACATTTTCTTTTTTAGTGACACAAAAATTTTGTCACAAAATATTTGAGGCCTATACCCACATACTTTTTTAGTCACTAAATATCTATACCCACTCCACTTTTACACACTCTTTTTTTCATCAAAAAAGTGTCACTATAGGTATCAAAATCTTTCACCTACACAATAAAAAGAGTGGGTAAAAGTGGAGTGAGTATAGATATTTAGTGACTAAAAAAGTATGTGGGTATAGGCCTCAAATATTTTGTGACAAAATTTTTGTGTCACTAAAAAAGAAAATGTGTGGGTAAAAGAAAGCTCTATACCTACTCTTTTTATAACTGTCATTAAAAGTAAGATATAGTGACACTTACTTTTGGGTTACTAAAAGAATGTGTCACTAAATGACACTTTTATTGTAGTGAAACTACCAGCTTTAATTAATATTAATGTTATTTTACGTAATTTAATACTAAAAACTACAACAACTACTTTTACCAAACACGTTTATAAAACTAAAAGTTCAGCTCTTTTAGAAAACTTCAGCTACTAAAAGCTCTGTTTCTTTTAAAAATACGAAGCTACAGCCTACAGCTAATTTTGCCAAACATACCCATAATTTAAGACGCATATTGCACCAACTAGTCCTATTTAAATTGAATACACAAAGAGAAAAAAATAGTTATACATAGGAGATCGAGTTTATAATAACATTTTCCACAAGAAAATAGAATAAGGAAATTGAGAAGAATTCATGATCATGATCGAGCCACCGGGGTGTTACCTTGAGCTTAATTGGGTGGGTATTGATCTTAGAAATCATATGTGTAAGATCATACATACATACATACATACATACATACATACATACATACATACATACATACATACATACATACATACATACATACATACATACATACATACATACATACATACATACATACATATATATATATATATATATATATATATATATATATATATATATATATATATATATAATATATATATATATATATATATATAGAGTCAGGTTCAAAAAGGTACCTCTCGAAATCAAGTGCACCCGAAGGTACCGACCTTAAAAAACTTTTTTTTAAATTTTTTTCTCATAACCATGTTTAATCTAATGTTATACACATGATATATGAATTTCACATACATTCACACTTTCTGTGTCCTTAAAAATTATGTGAATGCTCAATGCATATTGATATGAATGGTCATCCATGTGAATGGTCATTTCACACAATGTGAATGGTGTGAATGACCATTCACATGATCTTTTTTTACCATTCATAAGATTTATGATGTTGCTTCTTTTGAAAAAAAGTCTTATAATGTTGTCTTATACACGTCTATTCAAAAAAAATATATGTGAATGATCATTCACATAAGGGTACGCTGGAATCTTACAGGTACGCTGATGAACCTGATTCTATATATATATATATATATATATATATATATATATAAAATAAAATGTTATGAACTTTTAACATTTCAATTATAAATTATTAGTGTAGAATTAAAGAGTTTGGTTCGATAGTTTAAGCATGTAAAGATATGAAGATGCATTAAGGTATGTGTGTGTGTGTATATATATATATATATATATATATATATATATATATATATATATATATATATATAGATGGTTGAGTTCACATAATAACCCTTCAATTCCGTGAGAACGCGATAATCCTCCAAAATGCATAAATTTATACATCAAATGCACAAATTTATAAATTAAATTTATAACTTAAAATCATTATTGGTTTTCAATATTAATAAATATCATAATCTAACATTAAAATTACCGTTGGAATTTAAATTTATCAAAATTTACACTAAATGCACAATTTTGAACATTAAATGCACAAATTTTGTCAAATGTACAAATTCGTACATAAAGTGGACAAATTTATCATGAGATGCGTAAATATTTATATCAAATGCATAAATTTATCAAACGTATTAATTTTAGCATCAAATGCATAATTCTATACATTAAATGCATAAATTTTAGAGTGGTTCTCACGTTTTTACGGAATTGAGGTGTGTGTGTGTGTCTATATATATATATATACACACACACACATATATATGGGTTTAAATGAGTACCACTAGTTTTACGGAGTACCGGAGGTACCTCGCTTAAAATTATTTTTTATGAAATTTTTTTTCATAATCATGTTTAAATTAATAATAGAAGACTACTTGCAAAAAATCACACATAAACACACACTAGAACTACGTGAAACGTGTGTGTTCATATGAATAGTACTGTTGTGAACGTGTGTTCACAACTAAGCATGTTCACATGAATTTTTTCACGTTCACATGACTTTTAAGATGATAGAAAGTGTAAATGTATATAATCTTTTACGAATAGCCTTATATTATTTGTATCTAAATGAATATGAAAAAAAAATTCAAAAAAAAACTTTTTTTTGGAGCAAGTTCACATCTGAAACCCGTGTGTTCACTGGTACTCACGGTACTCTGCATTTTTTAGGTTCTCACACGAACCATATTCTATATATAAATATAAATAAATATATATATATATATATATATATATATATATATATATATATATATATATATATATATATATATATATATATATATATATAGGGGTGGGTTCAATGGAAAACCACTATGCACGTGAAAACCATGGAAACCTACGCAAACCGTCCGATTTGGTGCATTTAATGAAAAACGCGGTGGCATGATCGTAAATAAGGTGATGCATCATGCGAGAAATTTGATGCATCACGCGGGGAATTTGATGCATTTGTAGTGGTGCAGTACGGTTTTCACAAGTTTTCAGGTGCATTGTGGTTTTCCATTGAACCTCCGTGTGTGTATATATATATATATATATATATATATATATATGTATATATATATATATATATATGAGGTATTAATAGTTTTATGATGCATGCATTTTGCATATTGCATGATGGTTTTGTCATGCTTTCGCGTGCTTCAACTAAATTCATCAAAAATAATTTAAAAAAAGGAAAATATATATATATGAGTGTGGAGGTGGCATCATGGTTTATTCTTGTTATGGCCCACTAAATATCCCCTTTTTGATTAAAAAGCAAAGCAGTTGGGTTGGAGGATCATAATATATACCTTCAATCAATATATTATGCAGATTGTCAAACGATAACACTCTTAAAAAATAAAATTTTTAAAATTTTTTTTCAAAAGCAATTAATAAAAATTACAAAGATGATATATATATATTTTACGCACATTTAGACATTCTAAGTGTAAGAAATTATGCATCAAATAAATGTATGTTCACATATACAGAAATTTGTGTAAGTGTAAGTTCACGTTATTTTAAGGAGTTTAAATATTTGAATGTACGTGAAATTTACATATCATTATTATTCTTTACAATGTAAATTAAAACTTGTTTATTAAAAAAAGATTTTAAATTTTTTTAAAATGTAGTACAGTTGGTGTGCTGTATAACGAGTGATACTCTATCAAATTATATTTTATATTTATATATAAAATGTGTATATGACTGACTGCTTAGTGCTCCACTTACATGACAAAAATAACACACGATCGACAACATGCATAACTCATACATGATTTTCTTTTTTTTTTTTTCTTTTTTTTAAATATATAAAAAAATAGCTTTAGACGAAAGCAATGCATGGCCATGGGTAGCGGCTGAAAGTGTAGACTCTACATCGATCATGCCAATCATATTCATGCCACTCAGCTCCTTCAAAACAAAACAAATCAAAATCAAATCTTATCCTTCCTTAATTCTACATTATAAATTCTTTTTTCTCTCTCTATATATAAATGAGTTTTAATTTCATACACCAATCTCATATTTATCATGATAACTGGTTATTAACTCATGTATTACATATATCTAAAAATATTTTATCCACTACTTATTATACTTATAATGATAATACATGTATATATCAATTTAAGTTTAAGATTCTTGAATTTTCTATCATTCAAATCTTAACTTTTTATCATAATAGAGGAACTACAACATGCTACCGCCATGTGTGACTCTCAAATTAATAAATAAGATTATTATATATTTATCGATATATCATATATTTATTATGCGTATGTATCTATCAATATAAATTTCATCCCAATAAATACTAAAAACTATTTTACTATTTATTAGAGCTTGACAATTGATATATAATATAATTGATAGAGTTTGTTCAATAATTTATAGATTAATAAATTATTAAATACATATATAAAATATAATAAAGATTATTGTAGTAATATTTACTATCTATTAACTTTGTTAATTGGTATAAAGAGTAATAATATATAAATCATAGGGATTTTTTTGTGCATACTCTAAAGATTAATTAAATAGCGTGAATATTTGTGGTACTCATTTGAGTCCAATCATATTGGTCGTGAGACTGGTTAGTGGTAGTGTTTGTAATTCTATAAAGAATAACATATTAATGATATATTATAATAAATATTGTGATTAAATAAAAGAAAAGGTTTGTACAAGTCAAAATGTTTAGATGCAAAAAGAAAAGAGAAAGAAAGAAGCAGAAAAGTGGGAAAGAATAGGCATGATTATGAGTTTGGCTTGAGGGCAAAGTTTTTGGTGGGCCTAAATAAGTCATGATTAAAGTGTCGTCGTTTTTTTCTCCAATCGTGGGGGCTTAATTTATCTCTTTACCCCGATGCTTGTATGTTTGTACCAATTTAGCATTGACTGGATTAATTATAATTGTGTTGATGTTTTGTCATTATTACATCATATCATATCATTTAATGATGTTAATTCATTCATTGTTGGTTTAATTTTTTTTGAACGACAAACTATCCTACTCCTACTCCTAAACTACTCATTTACCACCAGACTTACATATTTATTGTTGGTTTAATGTTTTTATTAAACAAAAAAGCAGATAGAAATAACATGTAAAGGACATCAGCTGACGTCATTATCGACTCTACAACAAGTAAGGGATACTATATGGAACAGTCCGAGAAACGATGGCGGGTTGATGTTGCTCCCTCGATCTTCAGCCGCCGTCGATCATTTGATGGTGCTAAACTATGGTAGGATTGCGTAACATCTCATCTCTCGTTCCTTATTTGTTGTAATTGTTTCTACACCCACATGTCTTTGATGTTAAGTTATGGGAAGTTTTTATCCCCTTTTGGTTTTTGTTACCCTTTTGTCATGTGGGTTTGGATTAATTCTTTTTGTTCCTTAATTGTGACCCTCATATGGAATTTGAATGTGGAACTAATCAATTTGTTGTGTAAAAATATCATCATTGTAATTTAACTCCTAGCTTTCCGTACGTTTATGATAAACCTCACTCTTACAACAAATATATGCACAATCTTTGATTAATCTTCGACCGTGGTGCTCTCTCATGTGTCATTGTGTTGTGGTGATGACGATTGTGTTATTTTATGAGATACTATCACTCTAGAGCAAATTGTTTTCAAATTTTTATAGATTGAATATATTATTTTAAGTTCTTTAAAAATGCATATTGTTTCATCACTCACTTATTTGTTATAAGAGACTATTAGACTTAACGTCAGGTTTTAAGTTAGATACGGAATCGTTTTAATCATGTCTCTTTTGGGCAAAGATTGTGTCATGAAATAAAAGGATCATTAGAGGAATCTTAAGATGAGAGTTTGCTTTGATGGTTGAGTTCAACCTAATAGAGTAGGTTTTTTGTTTAAAAAGTCATGTTATAGAGACACATATGGTACATCAAAACTTATTTAAAGTATGATGTGTTGATCACCCTGGGGGTGGGGGCCACTGGCGACAGCCCAGGACATCAAACCATCGAGAGACGTAATTTTTCAGCCAGATGTGTTATATAATAAGCTCTATTTTACTGTTTAATGTTCATAACTTCATTATCAATGACAAAAGTTATAATCCTAGATGATAATAATGAAATTAGAAGATTTAACAAATGACGAAAATTTATTAGTATCAAAATACACAAGGTGTGCTACAAGAAACAACAAGAATTTTTTTACTACTCAGTTAGATATTATTGTCTAAATTTCATATCAAACAACATAAGAAGTGATCAAATCCATTTAAAAGATATTAATTATGTTGCTTTTTTTAAAAAAAAAAAAAAAAAAAGTTCAAAAAACAAAACTATTCTATCTTGTCCTGTGTATGAAAATGCTCAAGGACGGTCCAGTTGACAACGTCATTGAGAGCTAAGAGAATGCTGTAAAGGTATCACTGTTTTGGTTTAGTCGGTCAATGTGAGAATGGAAAGGTGAAACCGTGAAAGGGACAAATAGGAAACATAGAATGAAGCACCCAATTGTGGTATGTGGTCTGTTTAAGTTAAGATTGTGTGCTTGAGATGTCTAACCAACAAACTATCTTTTGAAAGTTTGACTTGTTTAATTTCCAAGTTTGCTAGGTTACTAGTCAAAATTGTTGATATTGTATTCGAATGATAACAACATTCAAATTCGTTTTATTGAAAATTTTATAAATAATTGAAGTTAAATATATATGCAAGACAATATATTTTATATAAAATAGAAAATAAGGACAAAACTATTAGATCGATCATAGACATAAGAATTTAGTATAAGTTAACTCATCTGACTTATGTTGATCCATACTCTGTGCATCCACTTAGCAGTTTTGTAGGCCCGTAATACATTCAAGCCCAATTGCATTATAATAAATGAGGTACCTGGGCCTTGATAGAAATCAAAATATAAATGAGCTATATTTCTTTTTATGTTTCCCTTGATTCCTATTTATTTTGCCCATTTCCTTTCTTTAATTGAAGTGTTTTGTATGATAGATCATAATCGTTTCTCTCTATGGTTCTTCACTTACCTTATGTTTTCCGACCACGATAGAAACAGACAGGAAGGGAGAGAAATAAACGGACGGAGAAATTGAAAGAGTTTGGAGAACAAGATTAGGCCAACACTCCCTTTCTTTCGATTTCTTCCTAATTTTGTTAGGAAAACGTTTCAAGACGGATTTCCATCCGTTCCTTTCCCCGTCGCATCCCACATAAAAGATCACCGGAGAATACGTTTCCTTCAAGATTTTCCTCCCATTTTCCTCCATTTCTCTTAAAGTGGTATCGACAAACATAACGTTAGATCTCTAGAACCCAATATTTTTCAAAGAATATATCATTAGAGACATATATCTAAGAATCGGATTTTACATACCATACAATTAAAGATAAGATAAAATGTTTGTTAAAAGAAGCTAGAGAATAAGCATGACGATGGGACAGGACGGGGATGCCATTTTCCTTCATCATCCATGAGAGAACAACCAACCCTAGTGGCTCTATGATCCTTAATTATTCTTAGCCTCCAAATTGCTTCAACTCCTCTTATGAAAATTTCCAGACTCTTTAAAGAGATGTGTGTATTGATAATGGCAAGTGATGGTAATAAAAATGAGAGTGCTCTATTGGTGGGTTGTTATGTAGAAGAAGAATGAAGGTTCTGTAGAAGAAGAATGAAGGCTCTATTAGATAATTACAACCAATTCCAAGTATATCCATTATGTTACTAATCAAATCAAATCAATTACGATACTTAAGTTAAAATTTTAAATAGTAGAAATGTGAGGTTTGATAATTCCCCTCAAGTTTTAGTGGGTGTTACATCATCCAAGTGAATGATCATTCACATTATTCACGTGATTTTTTTTACTGTTTATCTAAGATATGATCATTTTTATGAAAAAATTTATAATATTGTTTTATATATGTCTATGTAAAAGAATATGTCAATAATCATTCACAAAGAATATGTTGAAAACTTGGTGGTACGCCGCTAAACCTAATTATGTGTGTGTGGGGGGAGGGAGGGAGAGAGAGAGAGAGAGAGAGAGAGAAATTGAATCAAAATAGAAATCAAAGATTTATAAAAAAAATGTTGAATTAAATAACAAATACGTTGAATCAATTTATTATTGCATGATTAACAAAAAATATTGACTCAAATGTGGTCTTACCAGAAATATAATAAAAAAAATGATAATACTCAAAAATCTGTAATTAGAATTCATTATCACATTTCTCATCGATATTTAATTTATTATAGAATCTATATTATATATATATATATATATATATATATATATATATATATATATATATATATATATATATATATATGTATGTATGTATGTATGTATGTATGTATGTATGTATGTATGTATGTATGTATGTATGTATGTATGTATGGGTTCCAATAAGAACCATCATTGTATGACAATCACTCCAATATGCACAAATTTATACACCATATGCACAAACTTTTTAAAAGAAAAAAAAAATATAAAAACAGTATAAATTTATATATTTAAAAATGTCATATTAAATTTAAATGCACAAAATTAAACATAAAATGTAAGTAACGCATAATTTTTTAATGATTCTCATGTTCTCAAGTAAGATAAGTGTTCAATTGTGAACTCACACACACAAAGACTAGATATTGTTTTTGCCATGCAACTTAGAGGTTCCAAGTTTTGCATGTTAATCCAGTGTGTGAGATTAATTATGAACTTTTTCTAGAATATTTTATCTTCAAGCATTTGATAAGAAAACATATAGTAGGTTATGACATAATTTACTTTTTTAAATAATTGGTTTGGAAATAGTGTTCTTCATGTGTTTGGAACTACAACTTTTGGCTCACAAATGCAAAATAATCAACTGATATTATGTTTGAAGGGAAGTTTGAGTTTAACCACATCAAATAATCAAAGTTGAGTCAAACACTATATTTCTAACAACACATTTTGATACAATCATTTCTTAATTAATTAGTTTTCATAACGTTGCAACATTTTTTAGACGCAAATCAAAACGCCTCCTAGATTGATTAATGTTTAGGGACTTAAAATGACAAACAAAAATTAGGCATCGAGCAATTTAAATTATGATTTCTAGTTGATATGAAAGAGTCGGGATTTGAGAAATGGAGTAAGGATCGTGTAGATACTAAATCTTTTATGAGTATCGTTTGAAATAAATAATGTTTCGTTTTTTTTTTTCCTTCATAAGCATATATAGAACAACATTATAAGAATACGTGAGTAAAAAAATTACATTTCATGTCTAGTAAATCCATAAAATGACATGAATGTATAAAAAGAATTGATGTGAATATATAGATACTTCTACACTCACATATCATTCCTAAACTTCATAATTATGTATCCGACTTAAAATTTTAATATCATATATATCCCTCCTAAACTTATTAATTTCACATATACTTATGTTATTAATATCACATATATCCTCTTAAACATCATTAATATCATTTATACCCAAATTCATTAATTTAATTATTTTAAAACTCATAATTAATATTACTTATTAATTAATGACTATTATAACCTTATTTATCCTTTTAAGTAAAGTTTTATCATGAAAAAACCAATATGTTTTCATGTTTTTTACGTTTTCGTCCCTCCATGTTAATTTTTTTTTTTCATAAAAGTACTCAAGTTAATTTTTTCTTTTTAATTAAGTGAAATTTAAACATTAAAACCCAAACATCATTAATATCATTAATAAAGGGATTTGATATTTTTAAATTTTGGTATATATGATATTAATAATGCTCAAGAGTGATATATGTGATATTAATAATTAAAATGGGTTATATATAATATTATAATGTTTAGGAAGGATATATATGATATTAAAATTTTAAGTTATGTTTGATGATATCATGAAGTTTAAAAAAAGTATCAATGAAATTCATCGTATTTAAAAAGGGATTTGATATTTTTAATTTAAGTTGGAGTGGATTTGAGAAATGAAAATAGTTAGTTGAAACAAAAAAGGATGTATCTGGAAATTGGGCCTAAAAACTAAAAAGCGTCGTCTTCGTATGGAAATGAAAACCGTTCCGTTCGTTTCGATGTTTCTGAGAGAAAAAAATCTCGGCGGCAGCTAGCCAGGGTTAACTTTACTCCCTCCTTACGTCCATCAAATCAATCAAACAATTGAATTGAATCGAATCGAATCCATGACTCATCTCCCCGAAGAGGTCGTTGAAACGATTATCAGCAACCTCACCTCCCATAGCCACCGCAACTCCGCCTCCTTGGTCAACAAATTATGGTACACAGTCGACAGATACAGTCGACGTGCTGTCTACGTCTCCAATTGCTACGCTTTGTCTCCAGAAAGAGTCGTCGCTAGGTTCCCAATGCTCCGATCACTCACCTTGAGAGGTAAACCAGGGATTTCCGACTCTAAACTCATCTCCAATGATTGGGGCGGCTCCGTCGATCCATGGATTCAAGTCATGGCTAAAAATTGTCCTTCCTTGGAGAAGCTCCGATTGAAGAGGATGATCGTATACGATCGGAGCCTGGAATTGATCTCTCTTTCTTTCCCTAACTTCAAGTCCCTGATTTTGAGCCGCTGTTGTGGCTTTACAATCGCTGGCCTTTCATCCATTGCTTCGAATTGCTCGTAATATGAATCTCTTCTCTCTGTTATTATATTTGTTTAATTAAAACCAACACGCTGCTACTGAAACAGATTGTCAAGCCTACGTTATTTCAGATTAAAGCCTTTCTGCACTTAATTTCGGCTTTCAGATGCAACAATTGTGACGTGATAGTATAATAACCCACCACTAGACACTAGTCAGTTCACGCTGCCTTAAAATAATTAAATTACTTTGAATCTGTGTCAGTTCCACCATACTATTTAGGGTTTGCAAAATATCTTAGATTGGTGAAGCATCATATTATTATTGCCTTTTTGTGATGATAATATTACTAACCTAATATATGGTTACAATGCATGTAGGATTCTCGAGCAGTTAGAATTGGAAAGGAGTGATGTTACAGATAACACTGGCCAGTGGCTTGCTAGTTTCCCAGAAACTTTGTCTTCCCTTGTGTCCTTGAACATTTCATGCGTTAAAGGAGTAATGAATCCTACAGATCTTGAGCGACTAGCAGCCAGATGTCCGAATCTCACATCTCTTACGTTAAACAAAACAGTGCCAGCGGACACAATTCGGAGAATCTTGTTAAAAGCTCCACAATTGAAGCACTTGGGTCTTGCTCCTAACTTTCAACACTTGGAGATACAATCTTATATCCAGCTGTCATTATCTTTCCACAAGTGTGGATCAATTCAAAGCCTTGCATTTTTCTACCTGGTTCCCCCTATGTTGCTGCGTGCTATATACCCAATCTGCCCAAATCTTGTTTATGTGAATATGAGGTATGCTGCAGGAATACACCGTTCCGATCTCATCAATTTCATCAAAACCTGCCCTAATCTCCGACGCCTATGGGTAAGTTTCTTCTCATTGTATTTAAAAAGTCATTGCATTTTTCAGATTGTAACTTATGCCAAATGATTTGGCTTCAGATACTCGATTGTATAGGAGACCAAGGCCTAGAAGCTGTGTCACACAGCTGTAAGAAACTAGAAGATTTGAGGGTATTCCATGGCAATCTTCAAGGTGGAGAGACAGGTCTAACAGAAGAGGGTTTGACTGCCATATCCACTGGCTGTCAACAGCTCAAGTCCATAACATACTTTTGCAGTCGGATGACAAATGCAGCACTGATAGCTTTTTCCAACAACTGTCCAAACATCACTTGCTTCAGACTAAGCATCTCGAATCCAAAACAGCCTGACCACACAACCCTACAAGCTCTTGATCATGGTTTCGGGGCTATTGTACACTCATGCAAGAACCTCAAGAAGTTGACTCTCTCGGGACTACTATCCGACCAGGTTTTCCTTTATATTGGGATGTACGCAGAGAAATTGGAGGTGCTTTGTGTGTCAAATGCAGGGGAAAGTGATGCGGGAATGCATTACGTGTTCAATGGGTGCAAAAATCTAAGGAAAGTGGAGATTAGTAATTGTCCTTTCGGGGATACTGCAATAATAGCCAACACATTTGAGTATGGATCAATGAGATCTTTATGGATGTCTTCTTGTCAGACTACATTGGGAGGGTGCAAGAGGATTGCACAGAGTACACCGTCTCTGAATGTAGAGATTATAAACAAACGAAACATTAGGGAAGACTATCCAGACGACAATCTCAAGGTCGACAAGTTGTATATATACCAAACACTAGACGGACCACGTGCTGACGCTCCAACGCACATATGGACTCTATAATCATGGTTCTTTGTTTGCTTTTTTTTTTTTAGGCTTGTTAGATGGAGATACTCTAAAAACAAAACATAATTTGATATCACTCTATTATATGGTAAAAGTTGATGCATACATGATAGGGTACTGTAGTAGGAATGATACATGATTTTGATGCTACTTTTTTTAAGCATATATAATAATCAGGGTAGTAGCAGGTACAGTGTTATTGAATCACTTATTTGACACCAAGTGAAATATAACAAACATTACACAATAATCTTAGCTCAGCTCTTCTGATGGCTGCTGCATCCAAGAAACAGTCAGCGAAACAAGCAGCAGCAGCAAAGAGTTCCCAAGCTGCAACACCAACGATGAAAACCACCATTTGCAGTTTAGCCAAGAATAAATAATGGCATTTGAAGAAGGGTTGTTGCTATGATTTCTTTCATTGAAACCAGCCCAAGCAACTTGTTCCATTTTTAACATGAGGTTTTTTATTCAAATGTATGCATTTCATATTGAAAACGATAGTTAGCTATGTAAATATAAATTATAATCATCACATCGCCACGTTACACATACAACTAAATGATTGATATTATTAATTTAATTAGTTTCAGTAACCTATGTCCAAAAATAAAAATAAAGGTTGGACATAACTTCACGGAAACAAATTAAGAGGGAGGAGAAGTAGAATCATACCAAG
Organism: Centrapalus pauciflorus; assembly: GCA_020465985.1. NCBI lineage: Eukaryota > Viridiplantae > Streptophyta > Magnoliopsida > Asterales > Asteraceae > Centrapalus > Centrapalus pauciflorus. Next base: position 392,312 of record JAANYP010002579.1, read on the forward strand.
CCGTTAGCAACGAGGAACAACCAGAATCATTGTAGTGGTGGTGATGGTGGTAAGGAGGTGGCGGCGGTGGTGGGGCGTCGAAGTAACCTTGGTACCCGTGAGGATGTGGATGAGGAGGAGGAGGATGGTGATGATGTAAGTGGGGTGGCGGTGGCGGTGGGTGGACATGAGGCGGCCCTGGTGGATGAGGTGGTCCAAGCCCTGCAAGTTAATATACTATTATGTAAAGGATCGATCGAGTGAGTAAATTCATGAGGAAGTAGTAATTACTTACCATGTGGATGTGGTGGAGAATGATGGTAATGGCTCATAGCTGTTCCAATTTGCACTCGATTCCTACAACCACAACGGTGAAGACGATGGATGAGGAGACAAGAATTTTAGATTTTGGGGTCGGTCAGCTCACCTTATTTTATTTCTCAACACTCGGTAAAATTAGCCAAACTACAACTTCAACGGGCTGGGCTGGGCTGACCTTTATATGTGGGCTATTTGCACTTCTATAGTCTTGTTTGCTTCATCTAAAAATCACCTGAAAAAATAAAAAAAAAAAACTAACTTATCTAAATAGAGTAGTGAATTCATTGTTTTACCGGCTTAACAATTAGCAGATAAACGTAAACGATATATAATTTTAAACAAGACATAAAATGTTCAACGGCTTAAATAGTTAAAAGATGTCTATGAACTTAATCACCAAAACCAGAAAAAAAAAAATGTTTGTTCTTCAATAGTAATCCTAAAAATTAACTTAACAACAAAACTCAAGGAGATATGTACGTGCATATCTTGGAAAAATGGATGTAAAGTTCCATGGTATAAACATGTAAAATAATAAAAAAGAATTTTTAAAAAGAAATTGTTATGTTTATGCACATACATAGATAGAAACCCATAGATCCACCAATGTACAAAAAAAGGTGAGTCACCTCCGATTATTGTAAATAAAAATAAAGGCAAGTAGGCAAACAATTGACACATAACTCAAGAAAGAATGGCCTCCGATCCCTTGTGTAGACACGAGGGATTAGGGGTGTAAACGACTCGTGTCGAGCCCGTTTAAGCTCAAGCTCGGCTCGTTTCGAGCTTCGTATGTAAAGCTCGAGCTCGGCTCGTGAATAATTTTCCAAGCTCGAGCTCGGCTCGTTTATTATATATTTTAATTTTTTTGTTAATTTTTAAATAATCTTTTAATATAATATATACAACTTGTTATTTTAATACATTTATATTTATTTAATCCACATATTATATATTTATTAATTTAAAAATATATTTATATATAGGCTCGTTTAAACTCGTTTAGGCTCGCGAGCTCGATATGTGAAGCTCAGGTTCGAGCTCGAATTTAGGCTCGAGCCCGGCTCGGGCTCATTTAATTCGAGATTTTAGCGAGTCGAGCTCGAGTAGCTCGGCTCATTTACACCTCTAGATATAGATATGGGACTAGGCTCCCTAATTAATTTAGTGACATATATATTCTATGAATCATGTTATCCATATAGTATGAAGCCATGTTTGTTTACCTTTAAACGGAATCATTAAGAGGTTATTTCACTTTTGAATGATTTTTGAATGATTTCATTAATAAGTAACAACTAAATGAACTAGTAACAACCTAAAGTCAAAATTAGTAACCACCAATATTCCTTGCCACCACCTTTCATGCACCGTTCTCAACCACGGATCCTGAAAATTTTCTTATAGTTGTCACTAGTTTATTACCCGCGTATTACGCGGATATTTTTAATATATATAAAATATAATGAATTAAAAGTTAAAGATATAAATATTTTTTTTTAAACAAAAAGTATATAAGAATGATATTATTATTTATTATGACCTATTAATTTTATATATTTCTAAATATATATGAATAGTAATTTTTTCTTATATTTTTATAAAACTTGTATTATATTATATTATAATTAATAAGTTAGTACAATATAGACTTGATTTAATTTGATTTGAATTCAAAAGTAGATTATATTAGATTTTGATTTGAATTCAAAAGTGATTTATATTAGATTTGGATAGATATACTTTAAATTTTTTATTATTTTTAAAACCTGTAAATGTCACGTGTCGATTCATGGTGATGACACGTGGCTTCACCAGAATTGAGTATAGTTACTCTTTTAATAGTATAGATAGATTGTTTTAGGAAAATTATTTGTTTAGTTAATAGAAATTTTTAAAATTTTTATCTCATTTTTCTAAAATAATAAAAAATACTTGTTTACTTAATAACAGTTTTTTAAATTCTCATTTCGCTTTTTAAAATGTCATTTATAAACTCACTTAATTTTTTATCATATACCTATATATACTTTTTATACTCTTCATCTTACTTTTCTATCACCTATCTTATTTTTCTTACTTTTCTATTACCTATCTTTTTTTTTTTAACTAAAAACTTGACCATGTAAAAAAGTTTTCACCTTTTTTTGATAAACTATAAATAGAAACTGAAATCGAAAATGGATTAGTTTTCGTTAATTAAACGCAACTATACAATTAGGAATGGCACCCGCAGGCGGCGGGCACGGATATGTATCACCCGTCACCCGTGCCCGCGGGTATTTTCATACCCGCCACCCGCCAAAAACCCGCCAACGGGTAGATTTTATCGCCCATGCCCGCCACCCGCGGGCACGGGTAAACCCGCGGATTTCACCTTTTAAAACAATTAAAAACTTTTTTACACAACGAAACATATTTTAGCATTCAAACACATCCAAATAACACATAGATATTGCAAACACATCCAAATAATAAAAATACCAAACATACAAACATAAATACATAATAATTATTAATGTTTCCAAACTCAAAGTACTTCGACAATATATACACACACACACACACATATATATAATATAATATAATAACGACTATATATATAGCGGGTTTAACGGATAAAACCGTGGGTATACCCACGGGTAAACGTCACGGGTTTCACGGATACGGGTGGCGGGTAAACCCGTGGGTAAAATGTTATACCCGTGCCCGCCCGTCACCCGCCAGCGGTTATGATTTTGTACCCATACCCATGTCCACGAGTGTGTTTTCACGGGTTTACCCATCCATAACAGGCGGGTATCCACGAGTTGCGGGTTTTTTCTCACCCATTGCCATCTCTATATACAGTTCGATTTTCAGATTTCTTTGACGTCAGCTCGGGTCCCCCAAAGTTATTGCAAAAAAAAATTATTCAAAAAGATACAATAACATTAGCAACAAACAATAAATTACATTTTGCAATAATTTTTTATGCGGTTTTATTACTAGAAAAACTACAAACAACAATGAAATTTTAGCAACGAACATTAAATCGTTGCTAAATTTTGTATATAGCAACAAATTTAACAACGAAAATCATAAAAACACATATTGTATTAGCAAGGACATAGTTACTAATTTTGTTGCCATTTTATGAAATTTTGAAGGAAAACTTGCTGTCATTTTTAGCATCGAATTTATTAGTAAACTCGTTCGTTGAAACATTATTAAGTAATCCATTTTCTAGAGCATAAAGTAACAATCTTGTCATTAAGTCTAAAACCTATTAATAATTAAAATTTACCATCTAAAAATAAACAACTAAATTGATGGTAAACATTAAATTCAAGTTGGTAAGGATTAGTATAAACATTAAATAATTAAAAATTAAATCAAATTAAATTCCTAAAAATTAACCTTAAAATTAATGTTCAACCAATAAAAGATAACAATTTGATAATCAACCAAACAAATAAAATCAACAAATAGTTGAAAATGTAAATTGAAGCCTATATAAACAATTCCTCAATCAAAGTTTGTATATTGTTTATTTAAAAACAAATTTATAATATTAAAATCCAATTGGTCGGAAATTGTACTGCTTTAACCAAATTTATAATGTTAAAATCCAATTTATATTGTTTCACCAATCAGCGACCTCGTGCAGGTCACCATCGTCTCTCAAGCCCAGATCGACGAAACAGTTTGACGCGTCGTGTTTGACCTTTTTGTATCAATTTTGGTTTACTTGAGTTTGAGTTTTCTCAAGTAAGGATTATTGAGCTCATGTTTGCTAGTTGTGCTTGAGTTTGTTGAATTAACAAACTCTAACTTAATTAAAAAAAATGTTTTCTAAGCATTAAAGTATTAAACCAAAAAGTAGCAATAGAGTAAAACAAATTAAAGTATCAATAAACATAGCAATTTTTTAAAAATACCTACCTCTACAAGTGAAGAATAAAGGTACACAACGAGGAACCAACCTACAAAAAATACAAACTACTTGAAAACTAACAAACAACGTACTACATTAATAAAATATCTAAATTATGACGGACGGCTTAATCAACAAGTAAAACCCTATGAAAAGCAAGTTTGTAACAACTAGCTACTCTACTAACTAACATTACATTTTTGTGATTTAACATAAATTCACAATTCATAAATAAATAAGAGGACTAGCCAAGCAACTAAGGGGCTGTTTGGTAGAGAGATTTGAGGGGAGAGAATTGTGTTTTCTCTTGTTTGGGAGAAATGCTTTTAATTTTTGGGCGGAGAATTGAATTCTCTGGGAATTGTTTGAATGCAAAATATGGAGAATTGCAATTCTCTCCATTTGGTGGAGAAATTGTGAGAATTGACTATTTTGTGTCTCTACTCCACCTGAGCCACCATTTCTCCTCTTTATTTCTCTGTTGATACCAAACAAGATACACAATTTCAATTCTCCACCCATTTTCATTTCTCCCCAATTCCATTTCTCCCCCAAATCTATTTCTATTTCTCCTCATTTCTTTTCTCTGTACCAAACGCACCCTAAGTGAATATCAAAATTGTGAAAACACATTTCAATCGTCTTTCGGGCCTATAAAAGTTTTAAAAAAGTTAAAATGGTTACGATCGATATTAGTAAATTATGATTTTCTAGTTAATCAGGACGAAAGATTGGTCAATTAGTTGCTAGCCAAAAGATAGAGGGTGTGAATCTGTGGTTGTTGCGACTTCAAGAGGCAGTTGATGTGGATGTGGTGAGACTTGGGAGGTTGAGAGAACGAAAATTACAAATGTTTGATACATGCAATTACAGTTAATGAAATTGTTTAGGTTTATAACTTTTTTAAGTAATAATAGTTACAAATACTTAAATATTAACATAAAGGATCATGAAAAAAAAAAGCTATAAAACTTTCATTCCATTTTCATGTTTTTTTAAATTCTATTCATGTTCAATCATAAACAAATACAAGAAATGAAAATTATACTAAACTCAATCCTCCATTTGTTTTAAGGAAACTTTAGCAAAATGACCATAGTTTGAATTTTCTTTGCGAAAAATTCCTTTATTTTAACCAAGAATCAACACCCTCATCTAATGGTTTAAAAAAAAAAACTTGTAAACCTAGTCAATTTCATTCTATACAATTCTTCGCAAGGTTGCAAACGAGTTGGACCATTATCGAACAACTAGGGCTTGAGTTTGGCTTGAACAAACCGAGCTTTTATCAACCTCGAAAAAATATTCAATAATTCAAGTATTGAACCTTATATATGTATAATATCGAGTCAATCTTTTATCAAGTAATTTGAGTATCGAGCTAAGATTTTATGAAATTCGAGTTCAATCTATATACCAAAATATAATTCAAAAATGGTTTATAGACATATTTGAGCTTTTTGAGCCGAGCTCTATCCTACATTTTTAAAGCTTCATCGAGTTATCGAGCTGAGCTTGAAGCTACTATATCATAAGAGCGTAACCCTGTCTTGAATCTAACTTGATTTATTTGCAGCTCTAAATTCAGGTACCAAATGCTACTTGGGTGTTTTTTTCTTGTTGATTATTTTTCAAGGGGCCTAAAATAATATGGGTTGTTGGTCCAATATTGGATGATGTGCGTATATAGAGTGATAAATTTGAGGCCATTGTTACATCCTCCCTTGACCGGGCCCCTTGATCGATTAAATAAATGTTGTATGATAGGGTGGGCTTGTATTTGTTTTCATGTTTTAGAAACATAAGAAAATAAAGAAACATAATTATTTTTGTGTTTAAAACGTAATTTTACATCAGGTTGTATTATAAAGTTACATTTGCGACGCGTGTTGCATACGCATTGTATGAAAACATGCATCGAAACGTACTAACGAACCTCAAGGAAAATCAGAAAGAACAAAAGTAAGTTTATAACTAGAATAGAAGAAAATTGGTGTTGAAGTGGAGGGAGGGAGGGGTGAGAGAGTTGAGAAGCTGAAATCTGTTATTCTCAATAGGTATTTCCTAGTGCTTTTTCAAGAAAAGGGCTCTAGCTTGTTGTTTTCATAATGAAGGTCAGCAAGAAGAATTCAATTAAGAAACAAAAAGAAGTAAATTTGTAATTAGAATAGAGAGCAAAGCATGAAGTTGAAGCATATATGTGTAATTGAATATTGGAAAGTAAAGAAAATGGAATGGAATTGGAATAATAAATTAATTAAGAAAGAATGGGGGGAATGAATGGAATGGAATGGAATGGAATGCATGCGTTTTGACCAAGTGATAAAAGAGAAGGTGGTAAAAAAAGGAACCTTTCAGAAACAGCCAAAGAGGAAGGAATCTATGCAGAGAGAGGCTTGTACGGTACTACTGCACCACCATCACTGTTGGATAGAGATTGATGCTGTGATTTTGGTGCTGTCCCCAGTACTTGACATAACAAACACACCCCCTCCCCTCCCCTCCCCATTTTCCTTTTCCATTTTCATTTTCCTTTTCCTTTTCCTTTTCTTCTTTCAACAACTCACTCACTCTCACCCTCTTTAATCAATTTTATGATCAAATAAATGTGTTTTTAATGCTTAAAAGATGCATCATCTCATTTTCTATCAAGTTAAACACAAATGTCAAATCACTTTTCTTGTTGCATGCCTTACACACATACTTGTTTATGAATTATCATTCATTATACACTATGAAAGTTTTTTCCCTTTTTTTCTTTTTTAAATTCACCAACAATCAAAAAGAATAAAATGTAGTACAAAAGACAGAATCCACAGAAAACACAACTTTATTCTTTTTCCTTTCCTCTTTTCATATTTTTATTATTATTATTAACTGACTCAATTCTTTTATAAAAAAATAAAAGGAAAAACCAACATGCAATTGATAATTATTATTAATTAACTATATATATATATAATTAAAGTTAAAACAAGTTGGGTGGTGAACGGTGAAGAAAATCAAAGATCGACGTCTCAGTCATTATCCTTTAACTAATAATAATAATAATAATAATAATAGATTAGGAAATAGTAATTGAGTGTGTGTTGACCTTGTTCATCATTAATCACACATTCATTTGGGGTGTTACTTCATGCACCATATCTATATCTACAATTGACCTAAAACATGCATTTTTTTCATAACTAATCATTATATTTTATTTGTTTATACTCTTTTGTCCAATCAAAAGATAAGTATTTATAGGTCAAATGCATAGATGTGGTGTATGAGAAATTAGAGGTGGTGCATGAAGAAATAGCCATTCATTTGCTTCAACGAACAGCATGAAATTGGAAAATCATCATCACGTTTGCTTTAAAACTTAATTACTGGCCCAACTCATACTTAACACACAAAGAATTACCATAAATTAATCTCATTTCCAAAAACCAACACATCAAACGAACGTACACATGATTCGTCTTTTTTCTCCCTCCCCACCACCAAAATTAAACACAAAAAAAAAAAAAAAATGATAAATAAACAAAGGTAATCAATCAGGCATTATCATCGGATCGGTCAAAGTGTAGGAGTTGACCACAACATTTGGGGCAATCTTCAACCTGTTTGGGCACCATGAAGTACATGAAACATCCCTTACATCCGGCCACCACTAATACATTATGACCTCCTCCTCCTCCTCCTATCCTATTTTCTTTCTGTTTTCTAGACGATGAAACCGCCGGTGATGATTCCACTGACGATCCTTCACTGTCATAACAGATTTCTCCTTCTTCTTCTTCTTCTTCATCTTCGTCGTCATCCTCATCGTCGCTGTAAAAGTAGCCGCTAAAACCAACATCAACCGTCCGCGGATCCTCTTTAGATTTCATCCCTGTTCTCCAGTTTATGTAATACACCTCCCCTGTCTGCTTTTCATTTTTATAATTTCCCATCAATAACTTCGCTATATATCACAAAAGGAAAAAACAAGTTCATATCTTTTCGCTTTTCTTTTTTATTTAGTGTTAGGGTTTCAATGTTTGAAGTCGTTGAAAAACACAAAATGGGGACGTTAATTTAACAACAAAAGCAAGGCAAGATCTGCAATTGAGATTTTGCTGATGGATGCATAATAGAAACGAACCTTTAAATCGAGGCATTGTTCCCAATGGTAAGGTAGCGTTATATTTGAATTGAGTTCCAAGGTGGCGTCGGAAGAGTTTGGCGAGTGGTGGCAACCGATATCCGGTGATTCTGATGACCTTCCAAAGCCTAAGCCTTCGCCGCTGGTTGTGGTTGTGGTGGTGCTGTGGTTGTTTAAAGAGAAGCTTTGAAGAGATCTTTCAAGCGATGCAGTGATCGCCGCCATGTTTGGCGCTGTCATTCCCCCTTCAATTCCTCTCCCAGAATAACAGAAAGAAAGAAAGAGAAAAGGGCAACAAAGACTTGGTTTTATAAAGAGAGAGAGAGAGAGAGAGAGAAGAATTGAATGTGTATGATATGATATATGTATAATATGTTAGTGTTAGTTTATGATGAATAAGAAAAGTTGGACCCTTAATTCAACCACAGAAAATTAGAGTGAGTGACAAAAGTGGTCCCTTCATTCTTCATTTGTATGTTGTTTTCATCCTTCCACTTTTGATTTTAGATATAATCATCTTAAAACGGAAGTAACACACACACTCTCTCTCTCTCTCTTTCTCTCTCTGTGTATATATATACACCCACAGGGCACAGGGCACAACACAAAGGATCCAATTGAATTGAATGGTAGTCACAATCATGAAATCTAAAATTGACATGGCTTAAAAACACATATATACAATCATCCACAAATTATAACATATACATATATATACAAAATAAACATTTTATAAATAAATAAAAGAGTATATTATATATGCAGTGGTTGGTTCAGATGCATGCGTTCCTAATAAATATTGATGGAAATAATTAAATATATAGGTAGAGGAAATAAAATAAAAGGTTAAAGTTAAGAGGCAGAGATTATGGGAGGCATGTTCCTAGATGATGGTGAATTGAAGAGGGTAATGGTATCATGGTATGGTTTTATATTATAATTATAATTACAATTATAATGGAGGAATGCATGCTTAATTAATTAGTCCAGAGAATATTGATATGATCCAAGTCCAACCAAATAAATCCAATAAACAAACAAATGTTGACAAATATATACAAATGCATGGTGGGTTGGGTTGATGGAATTAATAAATAAATATATGTGTTTGTGTGTAAACTGTAAAGAATTTTTTTTAAATAAAAAAATTGTAATTAGAGTAGGTGGTTTGGGACATAGAAGTAAATAAAAAAAAATTAGAAAAAGGAGATGGAAGGAAGGAAACAAGAGTAGGGGAATCTAATTGTAAGATGGACAGAAGAGCTGGCCAAGTTTGTCTCGCATGACATGACAATAACATTACCCACCACACCACACCACACCACACCACCACCTTTTCTTTTCTTTCCAATTTTCCAATTCCTACCCCTATTCTATTTGGTATTCATTCTTTATTAACAAATACTTACTCCCATGCACACACATGAATTAAGTGTCATTTTAACCATCTAACTTTTAAAATTTTTTTATTTAACCGTTAACTTACTTTTGTCCCAATTTAGCCACTGAACTGTTTTTGTATATATATTTAGTCATTAAACTTTTTATTTACCGACTTAACCATTGAAAAATGTCTCAGTTTAGCCACTGAACTATCATATTTTGTACCGATTTAGCCATTAGTTTTATTCATTTTCTCCAAAATAGAACACTAAACTAAAGTTTAGTAGCTAAATCCGGACAAAAATAGTTTTGTGGCTAAATGGGACAAATTTAAAAGTAAAATGGTCAAAATGATATTTTGGCTATGTTTGGTAGAGAGCTTTTAATAGCTTTTAGAAGCTTTTATTTTGAATAAGCTCTACTAAAAAATAAAAGTTTTGTTTGGAACGATACATAGAGCTTTTATTTTCTCAAAAATAAGCTCTTTTATAAAAAAAAAAATCTAGTAGAAGTAGCTTTTAAAAAGCTCCGGAGCTTTTTAATCAAACGTATTTACTTTTTTACCCTTCTATTAATCATAAACTACCACCTTTAATTAATATTAATGTCCTTTTACGTAATTTAATATTAAAAACTACAGCTACAGCTACTTTTACCAAACACATTTATAAAACTAAAAGCTCCAGCTCTTTCAAAATTCAGCTCTCAAAAGCTCCAGCTACTAAAAGCTCTACCTCTTTTAAAAACACAAAACTACAGCCCTTAACCCCTGTGTGTGTGTCTTGTTAATTTTTTTCACACAAACCCAATTAATGCTAGGTAACCCCTTTGGCATTCATCAGGGCATGCGGAGTACCCAAGCCGCGGGCAGGCCGGCTTCGCCACATCAGCGAAGGCCGGCGGCTACACCACCCCTCCCCTTCGGCCCCGCGCAATTCGAACCCCGGCCCGGCTCCCTCTCCCCGCGTCTCCCCGCTTCTTCACCCACCCCTCTTTCTTTTTCTTTTCTTTTTTTATAACACAAAACACACACTCCACTATTAATTATGTACTTTTCTTTTTTTTTTTCAACACAAACACACAGTATATATACACACATGTGTGTATATATATATATATATATATATATATAATTTTAGTTTTATAATTTTTTTATTTTTATTGTTGTTTTTTATTATAGTTTCGTAAATGTTTGTGTTTTTTTATTTAGTTTCGTAATTGTTATTTCGTTCGTTCGTAATTTTAATTTTAATTTACACGGTTAGTTTGTATTTTTTTAATGTTCATTCGTAATTTTAGTTTTTATTTATTGTTTTCTTAATTAAAATGTTAAAAAAATTAAGAAAGATGGAAATGTTAAGAAAGATGGGTATTTCCTAGTTAGAAAGGTGAGGAAAGGTGGAGAGAGAAAAGCTGATGTGGCGCTGACGTGTACAGAAAGATGGATTTCGGGAAGCGGAGTACTCCCTTCCCTCTCACTTGTTAATTTTTTTCACACAAACCCAATTTATATATAAATGTCGCTTTATTTTTCTAACAATCTACTTACTATTTATAATTTCCATCACTGACTACTAACCAATCAATCATTTTCAAATTTCTTTCTTTTTCATTTCAAATTTTATATTTTTGATAAATATTAACCTTTATTAGTATTTATTTTTAAATATTCTTTTATTGATTCATAAAACACAAGATTTATTTGTGTATAAACAAATAATATTTTGTCTTTTAAGTATCGAGAACAAAAAAATTTTAAAATATGACAATATATATTCATATGATTCAAAATAAAAAATATATAATTTTAATTTGATTTTCGGTTCTTCAATTTTATTTGATCTTCTTTCTATATCTAATTGTAACATTTTCTGGTTTATCATTATGTTACAATTATGTCTTTTTTGTTTTGACATTATCAAATCTTAATTTATCACATAATCTTAAATTTCAGATTTTGAAATTAAGGTCTGAAACTCGTACTTTCTATTTATTTAATTTAATTAATTACAAATAATTATTTAGTTTAATTGATTAAAATATTGTTTTCTTTTAATTTATAGTTTTTGTATAAGTTAATTTGATTTAATATAAATCAATATATAAGTTGCTTTAAAAATTTGATTTCAAATATAAGTTTATTTAATTTACATTTAAAAATAAATATTCACTTTAATTAATTAAAATATTAAGTTTTTTTAATATGTTAGTTAGATGAATCAAATAAATATAATATATAATTAATTAAAACTTTTAATCTAATTAATATTTTATATTTTCAGAATTCAGACTCTCAAATCACATACGTGATTACAAATTTCAGACTTCTAATATTTAATCTCTTATTAAAATGATGGTTAAGGTCATTTTTTATCATTCAACTTTCATATTTGTCTCATTTAACCATTAAGTTATTTTTTCTACACATTTAGCCATTAAACTTTAATTTAATGTTCTATTTTGGGAAAACGGTTAAAAGTAATGGCTAAATGTGTACAAAGTATGATAGTTTAATGCTCAAATGTCTACAATTTATTATAGTTTAGTGGTCAAATATGTATAAAATATGATAGTTTAGTGGCCAAATGTATATGATTTCAGCGGTTAAATATGCAAAAATAGTTTAATGGTTAAATGTATACATAAAAACAAGTTTAATGGTTGAATGTGTAAAATAATAATTTAGTATTTAAATGAGACAGATATGAAAGTTAGATAGTCAAAATTGACCTTTATCCCTCGAAACAAATAACAACTTAATGTAAGGACCGTAAAAGTAGATTCCACTACTGATTCCTTGAAAAAGATGTAGGAAAAGTAAAAAAAAAAAACAAAAAACAAAACAAAAACAAAAGGTGAATTATTGAATATTTGATGCGATATGATATGCTATGTTAATGCTAATGCCACCCAAAAGGAATGAAATGTAAAATAAATCCGGCCTTCCGTGGCGAACCTATCTCCATCACTAAATCCGGCCCGGCCTTACCTTAACAACTCCGTATTAATTATTTAATGGCCAAACATGGGGCCAATATTCACTTGGATCATCAATATTCAAGTCATATTTAACATTGAAATATATAACATGTTTGACAGATGGACCCTTAAAAGAATGCGGGTAACCTCATAGATTTAGATATCTGGTTATCCATTTGTGATAATTTTCGAACTAGCGATTGTTGTATAAAACCGTAGGATGATCTTTTGTCTTCATGAAACTTCAGTAACTGTCCAAAATGATCAGAACAAGAAACTGAAATTAAGAGTTGACAAATGATGTAACAACAAAATCGTAATTAACACCTTCTCGTGAGTGTTAATAAATTATTTGGATCAATATTTTTCTGGATGTCATGAGAGAATGCTAGTTGTTGATACAAGTTTAAATATTTCATGCCAACGATTCAAAAGAACCCACATGCAATTTTGGTCGTTTGTATAATAATTATATATGTGAAAAATCATTGTGAATTAACTAACAATAATAAACATAAACAAAAAACCTCATGCATGTGATGTTTATCACTTACTTTTTTAAAATTCATTGTCGTGTATAAATATTGCATAAATTATTAATATATTTATTTTTGTTTAAGAACCATTCAAATGATGGTAGGATTCATCCATTTCCCGTTAAAAGCCTAAAGCCACCCATTCAATATTCTTCCTCTCACTCTCTATTTCTTTTGGTTTTTACCGTAGGATTTCTCTCATAAAAAAAAAAAAAAAAAAAAAAATCATTCCTACAATCGAGAGTACTTCTCAAGAAGAGTCATTTAGTCACATTTCATGCCACATAAGTCTAAGAACCGATTGCAAATGGTATGAGGAGGGATTGCAGATGGTCAAAAGCCAAAGCAAAGAGTCCTTAGGATATAGATTACAAGCTAGGATGCGCGCATGCATGGTGATAATGGAAGCTAGATATTTTACACACACATATGACATATATATAGTAAAAGGGAAAAGAAAATGAAATAAGTTGGATAGATAGATATATATAGTTGTAGTTATCTTAAATAATAGAGAGAGAAAAATGAAAATATTATATGTATATAATGCAATGCAAGGGGAATAATAGTGGGGGTAGGGAATTGGACAAGACGAATGCATCGGGGAGGGTGCAGGCACTGAAAGAATATATATATATATATATATATATATATATATATATATATATATATATATATATATATATATATATATATATATATATATATATATATACACACACACACAAACAAAAATATATCACTCAAAAAAATACGTTTTTTGAAATAAAAAATTCATAAATATGTTTTAATTAACATTTTAAAAATGATATAAAAAGTTCACGCACATTCACACGGTGATATATTCTGTTGCGTTGCATAATGAATGGTACTCTCTTAAACCATATTCGATACGTACGTATGTATGTATGTATGTATGTATGTATATATATGATGATATAAAGCAAATATAAATATAAAAATAATTGAGGAGAGGAAGGGAAGGGAAGGGATAGGTGTATATTGGGAGGGGCAGAGAGTAGAGAGAGTGGGGGCATGAAACTGAAAGGGAAAAAGCAAGTAAGAAGATGATTGGTGTGTTTTTCCCTGATGTGGGAATCTCTTCTGACTCTTTTCTTTTCTTCCCATCCCATCCCCACCCACCCTTCTCTTTCTCTCTACTCTCTCTCTCCCTTATACTTATTCCTCCCTCCCCTTTACCATACATACATAAATTATTGTATAACAAATAGATATAAAATTCCCCCTTTAAATTTCATATATCTCAAATTCCCCCTAATTATTAAGACTAAATTACATGAATACTCCCTGGGAAATTATGATTTTATTAAGTTTTGATTTAATTGTAATTTTTGATCAACACTAATGAACTTAACATTTTAACAGAATATATCGTTTGTTTCAAAATAATATATAAACTTGATCAATTTTATTTATTTCACTATGTCAATACATTTATATATAATTATATATTTAAGCGCAATTAAAATCTTAAGGTTTTATACGTTTCGATTAAACTATTTGTTAAGTTAATATGTTTTGATGTAATTATAACTTTTGATCGAGACATAATTTTATGGTTTTAACAAAGTATATAATTTTTGGTAAAAGTATATTATATAAACTTAATCATTTTTTATTTACTTATAAGAGTAAAGAAATATATAAACACAAAAACATATTAAATTGGATCATATATAAACTTAACAAAACAATAATTTTCTTAATTGAAAACACATATATTCTGTTAATATGTATGTGTTTGTACGTACGTATGTTTGTGTGTGTACATACTAGTTTATGTAATTCAACATTTTATATGTTTCGATTTAATACTTCATTAAGTTTATATTTTGTTTATGTTTATAACTAAATCAAAATTCATCAATTTTATATATTTTGTTACACTAAAAATATATACTTTGTGTATTATATGTTTTCGTCAAAAGTTATATTTTATATATTTTGTTTCGCTAAAATTATATATTTTGTTTATTATATGTTTTCGTCAAAAGTTATAATTAAATCAAAATGTATTAAGTCAACAAAATATTTCAATCAAAACGAGTACAAATTTAAGTTTATATATTTGATTAAAAATTATAATTAATAGAAATGTATTAACACGATGAAATACTTAGATCGAACTCATAAAACTAAAAAATGCATAATTTTTTTTAAAAAAAGAATGAAATGCAAGATAAACAATTTTATTAAATAAATTAGATATGTAATAGAAAATGTGAAAAGAAAAAATTAAATATATATTATTTTCATTTAAACTAATATAATAATTAATAGAATTTTAACTAAATAATAGTGATATAATAACAAAAAAATTAAGAATAAAATAAAAACCATTTAATTTGTTTAGGGACCAACACTGAAACAATTAAAATACATAAAATTTGCATTATAAAAAATTTGACTAGGTCAAACGAATTTAGATATATGTGTCAAGTTTTAAAATTAAAAATTATCCATGAAACCAAAATACATTAGAGACAAAAACTATAATTTTTATAAATAGTTCATTACTATAACTATAACTATTTACGATATCTATTTTAAATTTGAATAAACTACAACTCAGACCCCACCCAGTTTGGTTCATAAATTAAAAATTAAAACGACTTAAATATAAATTATGCTATATACTTATGCAACATGTTTGTTGATTAAGTTACGTAATGTTTTAAGGTCAATTTAGGTATGACTTGTAGCATTAAAGGAATCTAGATTTTATTATAAATGACTATTTCTTTCAACAATATATTTTTTTATTGAACTTTAAAAAAATTTGAATCATAATTGGCGTAATTCAAACTAACAAAAATATTTTAACTAATTTTTAATTCTTGTAAATTTTATTTCATGAGCTAAACAATTTAAATTTCAGTTTATTTAAATTTCGTTCTACAAAAGCCAAACACATTCTAAATGTATTATAAAAAGGTTCATTCATATTTTTTCATTTTTATTGGTTTACTCTCTTAAAATTCTTTTTCATCAGTTTAGGTTTTTAGCCATTAAATTATCTTTTATTAAACTCATAAAAAAACCATTGGCTGTCAAATAAAATCATATTGAACTTATAATTTTGATCACTTATACATCTCTTATTATCTTTTGATGTCAGAGAAAGAGAGTTACGTAGAGAGAGACTTAAGGAGAGGGACGGAAAACTCGAAGCGACCCTAATAATTTTTTTTCATGTTTTTAATATATTGTTAAAAACATTTCGACCTGGATTTCTATAAGGAATCAAGTTTTATTCTTTATATAAACAAACATAAAGAGTCCTGTATTTTAGAGAATTTTTAGTAAACTTGGTTTGATATGTCGAGCTCTTTTATACTTTTTAGAGTAGTGTGATGATTTTTAAAACAACCCTTATAACATTTATTAAAGGATCTATTTGCCACTGAATTAATATTTGGAATCCCTCTTGAAGACTTGCCACAAATTCCAAGAGCAAAGATCTTGGAATGTATGTCTTCTGTGATTTATATCTAGATCGGATTTGGATTTAAAGATCTGGAAGCATTTATCAAGTTTGTGTCGTTTCTGACATCTAGATCGACGCTTTTGTTGTCAACATCTATAATTTGTGTTCGCCTCCACTGATGTTTGTCTCCATATTGCTGCCTAAACCACCTCTTAAACGACAAACAAGTTAAGGCAAATGTTAGATTTTTTATTTTCATTCTCGGTTGATTTTTCAGTTCTTGTTTGCTCTTGATCTGTTCTTTGTAACATCCCTATTATTGAGCATATATGTGGAATTTTAGTATTAGCATTAATTAATTAATACCATGCTGGCAACTTATAAGTGGAGATAATTCTAAATTGGTTGTTACTTTAAAGAGTTCTATGGATAGGACGAAGTTAAAGTTTTTATAGTTATGATATTTTAGTACTTCAAAAGAGTTGGTGGCTATTTTGGGCTAGATAAACATTTAAAGTGGAATAGCTGATCCGGCATGTGGTAAAACCCATATTTTTTTTTAAAAAAATTTAACATTAGAGAAATCAAACCAATAAAAAAGTAAATAAGTTGACTTTTTACGACATAAACCCTTATAAAAATATATAAAATCTTAATACAATACCAAAAAAATGTCATTTAATGACACACAAAAAAAAGAATCACTATATCATATTTTTTTAATGTCACTTTAGAATAAGAGTAGGTATAGATCAACATTTTACCCATACTTTTAGTGACACAAAAATACTTGAGACATATACTCACACATATTTTTAGTCACTGTATATCTATACAAACTCCACTTTTACCCAATTTTTTGTTGTGTAGGTAAAAATATTTGACACCTGTAGTGATTTTTCTTTATTTTTAGTGACACTTTTCGTGTGTCACTATATGATATTTTGTTTCTAGTGATAACGCCTCGTCTTCAAAATTTCCTTAGTGGACAAACAATTGTATATTCTAAGGGTGTTCATGAATGGTTAACTGAACCGAAATTGCATTTTAGATAGTTAATCGGAGATACTGGTTTGATAATTTTGTGAACCTAAACCTAAACCAAAAAAACCGGTTAATCGATGAATAAAACTACAAGTTATCAATAAAATATCTCTAAAATTAAACATTATCATTAAAAATCTAATAAAAAACAAAATAAATATTTTATAATCTTTCAAATTATATTGTTCTAATGTACTTTATTGTTGTTTCGGATTTAGAAATTAATGTAAACTAATAAATTAGTTAAAATTTATATTATTGTTGTGATAATTGTAAATATTTATAGGCCTAAAAGTTACAATAAATAAAGTTAAAAATTTTTGGGTTTGTGGTTAACTGTCTGTCAGCAAAATCGTGAACCAACCTAAAAATAATAGAATATTCCGATTTAGTTAACCTAAAAGTCAAAACATTTTTTTGATTTTTCGCATCGGCTTTTCGATTTCGTAATAATTTGAATACCCCTAAATTGTATTTGGTTAAATATAAAAATCTTTCTCTCTCTATATATACATACATACATACATATATATGCACCTAGGTTCAATTGAGAACTTTTATGCACCTAGGTATAAAAGAACCCATAACACCTATTAGATCAAAAAATTGTATGGATTAGATTAATGGCAAAAGGGTAAATAGTTGGACAATTTGATGCATATTGTGCATTATAGAAACAAACAAGGAAGGACATTTTGGGGAATGTGCATACCTCATTAAATTTAATATTTCAACAAATAATCAAATAATAAATGCTAAATAAATTCAATTGATACATTTTCAAATTTAACAAAAATTACACAAATTCAAAAAAAGATTATGGAGATCGATGCATTTCATCGTAATCGTGTTTATTTATGCATCGTGTTAAAAAAAGGTGCATTTAACAAAAAAAAAAAATACACAAATTCATTTATGCATCGTGTTCATCTTGTTCATCATTCATCTATGCATCGTGTTCGTTGTTCATATTCTTCATTCATCTATG
This sequence comes from Centrapalus pauciflorus, assembly GCA_020465985.1. Classification (NCBI taxonomy): domain Eukaryota; kingdom Viridiplantae; phylum Streptophyta; class Magnoliopsida; order Asterales; family Asteraceae; genus Centrapalus; species Centrapalus pauciflorus. Next base: position 411,038 of record JAANYP010002579.1, read on the forward strand.
CATCGTGTTCAACTTGTTCATCATTCATCTATGCATCATCATTGTTCATCATCCATTTATGCATCATCATTATTCGTTGTTCATCGTTCATCATCCATCTATGCATCGTTATTGTTCATCATCCATCTATGCATCATCATTATTAATCGTTCATCATCCATCTATGCATCGTGTTCTTCATAATCATCATCGGTTGCATCTCTTGTTCATATTCATCATCATCGTTGTTCATCGTCAATCTTCGTCTTCAAGTCATCATCACTATGAAAATCATGAAGAACACGATTAGAGAGAAAAAGAGAGAGAGAGAGAGAGAGATAGAGAAATTGGGAGGAAAATTAGGAATGTAGTTAATATGAGATTTTAATTCAAAATGTAACTCCTAATTATCTTTTAATGAATTTTAGATATAAATTAATTATTATATCTTTAGTTTTTCCTAAATGCCCTTTGTGCACCATTGGTAGATTATCCGATGCACAAAAGTTCCTCGAGGTTCTCGATGCATAAAAGTTCTCAATTGAACATCAATATATATATATATATATATATATATATATATATATATATATATATATATATATATATAAAATATGGTATTAGAGAGTACAATTAACTATGCAACACATCATAATGTATCACTTTTAAAAAAACTTATTAAAATTTTTTGTTCATAATCATGTTTTAATTAACATTATAAAGATGATATGTAAATTTCACATAATTCATATATCCTAACTCCCTAAAAATGATGTGAACGTACACTTACATAAATTTGCTTGTATACAATCGTACATTTATGTTGTACATGATTTAATGTACATAGAATGTGTGAATGTGCGTAAAATTTAAAAATCATTTTTGTGATGTTAATTAAAATATATTTATGAAAAAAAAATCCGAAAAAATATTTTTAAGAGTGATATATTATTGTGCGCTGCATTATAGTCCAATCTAATATGATCTTGCATTGATATTGAATCACCTATCTAACATCCATGCCTATACAACTATAATATATACTCTTTCTCCTTTGTATCACTTTTGTCGTTTGGATTCTTCTTGCACTTTTTCTTTTTCACTTGTTTTTATTACATATTTTCTTATTGCTTAGTTTACATTCTAGCATTTGTTACATAATTAAATCTATTAACAAATTATTTATGAATTCTGAATTAATTAATGCATAATCAAGTATATAATAGTAGTTTTTTTTTGTAAAGATACTTATGTTCTGTTAAAAAAAGTAGCTAAAATTTAGAGCTATCAATGACTCATAAATAAAAATATAATACGAATACCTTTTTTTAATGTATTTCTTGGCTTGGATGAAACAAAAGATTGGATATTGAACCAATCGTCTAGTATTTTGGTTGGCGTTATAAAACACTGAAGGGTAAAAGATACATCATAATCGAATGAATAATAATGTTAAACATTATTTATAAGAGAAATTGATATTAGGTATCAATATCATTATTAAGATCCAAATAATCACTGCATCATAAACGGTCAAAACCCTAAATACAGATACTAAATTGCAACATATGATGTAGTAGTTAAGATTTAAGAGGTTTAAAATTAAACAATTATCTCGTTTATAATAAATATAAAGATCATTATTATAATAAAAACATAGGTTATATGCCGAAAATAGCAACAACTTTTTACTTTTTTTACCATTCATAGCAACATTTTTTATTTATTATCATTAACAGCAACAACTTTTGAGTTTTTTTTACCATTTACAGCAACAGGTGACCTATAAACCTAGGGGTGTTATATGTTGGACCAATTTCCCGAACCGAACCTATTCTGGTCCTGATTATCACCAATCGTAGAGTATCGGTCCGGTCCTCAGTTTAGATTTGGGTCCAATTCGGTATTCGGTCCTACCGGTTTCGGGAATTAACAGAAACCGGTACCAAAAACATTAAAATGGCCCGCTCCTCGGGTTTAGATTTGGGCCCAATTCGGGTTCTGTCCTGTTTGGTCCCGATAACACCCCTATATAAACATATTATAGCAAGTCACTTACAACCAAATATCTTCCATTTTAACCAAACACCATTAATTTTGTTACCAAACACCCCATTTATTGTCAAAATTTTTTTTTTTGTCAAGATGGAAGATGATAAAGTTAAATTCAAAGGTTCTTTCTCTCTCTCTCTCTCTCTATCTCTCTGTCTCTCTCTCTCGTCACCGAGAAACAACACACGCTAGATTAGCATCAACATATATATGGTTTTTTCTTGTTCAAAAATGTTTGAAATAACACAGTCGGTTTCATGTAAATAATTTGTATTAATAGTATTATAAATGGATCAATAATCTAGTTATTTAGTAAAAAATTGGGAACAAATAAAACAAAGATATATATATATGTTAAAATAAGGGTTTAATATGAAAAAACCAACATGTTTTCATGTTTTTACGTTTTAGTCCCTCCGTGTTATTTTTTTCCTAATAATGTTCTCAAATTATTGTTTTCAATCCGGTTTTCGGAAAAATTGATTTTTTTTTCATAATCAACCCTGACTTTTTCCACAAAAAATTAACATATTTTCTCCGAAAAATCCACAAACTTGAAGACTTTTTTGAAAAAATAAAGAAAATTTTCAAAAATGACAAGCAAATATATTACTTAAGGATTTTATTGGTTAAAATAACACGGAATGACTAAACCGTAAAAACGTGAAAAATATGTTGGTTTTTTCATGTTAAACACTTAAACATAACAAATTAGATGATAGTATAGATGATGGTCTTTTAAAAAAGGGAGAATTTCATATATGCCCCTCTAAAACTGCATAATATCATATATACCCAAGCCAAAAAAAGAATTTCATATATATCCTTCTAAAACGTCATAATATCATATTTACCCAATTTAAAACTTTAATATCATATATACCCTTTCAAACTTTTAAATATATCAAATATATCCAATTTATTTATTTATTCTTTTTTATTACTTTAAAACTCATAATAAATATTCATTAATAAAGAAATGACCAATCTACCCTTTTTATTTCTAAAACTTCATAATATCATATTTACCCAATTGAAAACTTTAATATCATCTATACCCTTTTAAACTTTTTTAAATATATCAAATATATCCAAATTATTTATTTATGATCTTTTATTACTTTAAGATATCAAATCTTTTATTTTTTGACGGAATTTGGCGATTCAAATTTCATTTGTTCGTTAAGTAGAAGCCTACCACGAGCACCTGGGCATGTAAAATCAAGGGATTTAAAAGTTAATTACCTTGATTAAGTCTTCAATTCTTGTGGCTTCGAGTTAACGAACAAATTGAAATTTGAATCACCGAATTCCGTCAGAAATAAAAGATTTGATATCTTAAAGTAATAAAAGATCATAAATAAATAATTTGGATATATTTGATATATTTAAAAGTTTAAAAGGGTATAAATGATATTAAAGTTTTCAATTGGGTAAATATGATATTATGAAGTTTAAGAAATAAAAAGGGTAGATTGGTCATTTCTTTATTAATGAATATTTATTATGAGTTTTAAAGTAATAAAAGAGAATAAATAAATAATTTGGATATATTTGATATATTTAAAAGTTTGAAATGGTATATATGATATTAAAGTTTTAAATTGGGTAAATATGATATTATGAAGTTTTAGAAGGATATATATGAAATTCTTTTTTTGGCTTGGTTATATATGATATTATGCAGTTTTAGAGGGACATATATGAAATTCTCTCTTTAAGAAAAAACAAATAACAAATTTTGATGGAGCCGTTAGAGAACATTGAATATGTTGTCATCGTTGTGGCAAGTATTAAAGTGAAAGTTGACTTTATAATGTTAACGAAATAGATCGGATGTCAAACCGACCATCCAATCATTAATATTTCTCTTCCTGTGGCAGTAAAAAAAATCTTAAAGAGTTCGGCAGAAAGTTCGTTACTTTGTTAAATGAATGAGCATAAACATAAATTTTTGTTTGTTTAATTAAATTAACAAAAATGAATACAAGCTCTGTTCGTTCATTTGTGTTCGTGAATGAACGAACAATACATAATTCAGATACAATAAACCATTAACTTTATTAAAATTAATGTCAACCATTAAAAAATCTAAAATTTCATATTACAACCATCGTAAATCAACCTTTAGAAAAATGAGTTTTATTAACCTAGGGTTGTAAACAATATCCCTAAAATATAGTAACTATAAATTAACTGAAGTTAATTGTTTAATAATTTTTTACAAAAGACACGTGCCAAATAGAGGTTACGCCAATTAACGGTTTAATTTAGTGTAAAGTGACAATTTATTTACTCTTTTATTTGAATAGATATCTTTATACAGATTGTGGAGAATAACTTACATTATACGACTAAATAAACAAAAGAAATTATATTATTATTTAAATGGAATCAAGGTCAGGGGATTAGAATATTCTTCATCCCAAGGTTGTCAATGTCGAGATTTTAACTAGGATCGTTTTCGTCTTTGCAAGATCGGGATCGTAAGATCCTACCACAAAATCACTACCTTTTAACTTTTTTTTTCTAGTAACTATAATTTGTGATTTTATATTATAAATTAATTATATAACAATTAAAAAATATTTATACAACAAATAGGGAAACAACGTACATTCATGTTTAAAATGTTTATGGTCATCCAGAAAAAATCAACTAATCATACGTCCTATAATTTTTGATGTACTATCTTGATGGATAAAATGATTGGATCTAGGTAAAAAGGTTGAATCGAATCAGTAAACGCTCCCATAGGAACCCGGTTAAAAGAGTCCGAACCGAGTAAAAAGTAGGATCAGATCAGTGACCGATCCTATGATTTTGCGAACGATCCCACGATCCTACATCCGATATTGTTATAAAACGATCCTACACCGATCCTGCTCGAGATTACTTGGTAGGATAGTAGGATCGGCCGATCTTAACAACCATGCTTCATCCCCATGCTCAAAACTCGGGTTAGAGATTCCCCAGTCAAGTGAGGGTAGAGTTTCGGGCTCCTCATCGTAGACGAGTTTTTTTGCCAAGTTTGTCCAACGTAAAAACTGGCTATCGGTTGATTGTTTTTAAAAAATAACTAGTCAAAGTCTGGAATGTAACCCGCAACATCAAAACTTTAAGGCCCAACATACAGAGCCCAGTTTGTGTTCAGCTAACTGAGTCAACTTTGACGTCCCTTGATTTTAGCATTTAACTATGGGATTTGCCGTAAAAACTATATGTTCATTTGATGCGCAAAATAATGAAACTGAATCGAAAAACCGATAAATAAAAACAAAAAAACTGAACCATATAGAACTTGTTTAGTTTCGGTCTCGGTACGATTCCGATACAATTCTTCAATTTTATTGTTTTTGTCCTGACTTTTACATTAAAATGTGTAAAACTAAATTGTATGGGTCTGATTTTGGTTCGACAGACTTTTGGTGTCTTTTTAATCACATATTTTAAGAAACCATATCAATTGGGATTCTGTGCATATGTCGATTGAATATGAGTTGTTTTTAAAAAATCAAATCATATAACATATTTTTAGGTGGGTTAAATAACTTCTTAATTACGTTTAAAACCCAAATCATATATCATTGGTTTATACCCATTTATTAGATGGGTAACAAACATATTTAAATTAATATTCATAAAAAATATATAAACTAATTATAAAGATGTGAGTTTATTATAATTGAATTAATAATTATTTGATTAGTTAGATTAGATTATAATACAATGAACTGGATTTCATTTAATTTGATTCAAATTAAATTTTAGTAATTAAAATGTGGCAAAAAGAAATTTTGATACGTGGTAAATTAAATGAGAATTCAACACGTATCATTTTGATTATTTATTTAATAGTATGTATAGATATACATTTTTTAGTAACATTACAATAAAAAAATCATTACTAGGCTTGTAGAACATATAATAAGCAACTTAAATGTATATTGGATAGTTGGTTGGTAAAAAGATTTAATTCAAACAAAAATCCTTTCAATTTTCAAATAATGAAAAGGTAGAGTTGGTCTTCTTTTGTTGTGACAGGCATGAACGGGATGAAGAGAACCGGAAATCTCATTTCCAATATCCGTTGAGTAATGAATTCTCATTCTCATCTTCATTTTCAGTCCCATCGAGAAATCGAGTTTTTAACATTCTCATCTTCCTCTTCCTCTCTCCCTCCCTCTCACACACTCTCATTTTCCTTCTATTGAAAAGGTTTTACCGCAACTAAACATAGAATGCCATATGGAATTATTTTTTTTGGTATGAATAGTATTTTTCTCTTCAAAACGACATCACTGAAAAAACAAAACAATAAGCTACTTCCATAAATGTATAGTAAGAATTTGTCACAGGACTCTTAAAATCCAAAAGAATGATTTTGATATTATGATACGTATCATGTTAATAGGTCTTTATTAAAAGTGTTATTTTGCTAAGAAAAAAATTTCATATAACACGTTGTAATTTTGAAAGTGTATGCTATATTTGCACCGCCAAACCCTATATATATTGTTATCAGTGTTTATTATAGAATAGAATACAGTGTAAATATCTCAAAATGAACAAACAATTGTCAAATTAAAAACTGACTCAACCTATTAATTTAAATTAATTAATGGTACACAAAAGAGAAGAAGGTTGATTGTTGAATTTATTTGTTTAAGCAGTAAAAATATAAAATATTAAATAAATTAATTGTCCAATGAAACAAAAAGAAAAAGAAATAGAAAAGCCTTCCCAAAGAGGAAACCCTCGTTTCCGTTGTTGGCTGAAATTGTGTATAGATGGCAACGCCCACGAATCCAGGAGACGAAGAAACAATCCTCTGCGATTATTGCAACCATGAGATCGCCGTCATCTTCTGCCGCGCCGATTCCGCCAAGCTCTGCTTGTTTTGCGACCACCACGTCCACGCCGCCAATGCCCTTTCTGGTAAACACCTTCGCTCACAGATCTGTGACGGCTGCCGATCCGCACCCGTCTCCGTCCGCTGCTCCACTGACAACCTCGTCCTCTGCCGTGATTGTGACTGGGATTCTCACGGACTCTGCTCCGTCTCCGCCGCACACGAGCGGACCCAAATCGAGGGTTTCACCGGCTGCCCATCGCCTTTGGACCTCGCCTCCACCTGGGGATTAGATCTGAACCACCAACACCCCACAAAACCCACCACCACTCCACTACATGATTCGGGCCATTGGCCATACCCGTTCCCCGACTCCAATTCGTGGATGCAAGAGCTCATGGTGCCTGATGAGATGATAATTCATTCCGGGAAAAATGTTACCTCGTCATCCAACAATTTTAAGAATTTGAATTCTACTTGTGGAAAGCATAAACATGTTATTTTGAGACAGTTGACTGAGCTTTTCAAGCGAAGCTTATTCTCATCAGATAGTAATGGCGGTAGAAACGAGCAGCTGGAGGAAGAGGAAGAGGAAGATGAGGTAGACCAAGAACATCAACCGTTTACATCTTTGTTGATGATGCAGGGTCAAGGGGATGTCGATTCACTGAAAGATCCAACTTTGGAACAGAACATGGTTTGGAGCTCTAAACCTAGACAACATAAAGGCACTCAGGTTATGTTTTCTTGAATTACCTTTTCAAGTTTTTGTTTTTGATTTTCTCACACGACAATTCCTCTTTCAATTTATTGATAAGATTGGATGAGTGTGAAGAATGTACCTATATTTCTTTCAATACAAAATTGGTAATTTGAGTAATGGAAACTGATGAATTACTGAAGGCCATGTGATGAAACGGATGATGATGAGATGATCACTTTCACACTTGATTAAAAACCTAAATAGTGTTTTATAGCTAGTAAAAACTAAAAGGCCAATTCTATCGTACCCCTCGTGGCATCTCTGCACTCCTCCATTAACTTGACATGTTCATATTATTTTAATAATAAAAGGGGGTTGCGAACTAAAAACCTCCTGCGTGCGAAAGCACACTACCTACTGTATTAGTCATGCGCCTAAGGTAACGAGATGACTTTTTGGCTTACGAATAGCCCTCCTTAGAGGATGGTGCTATTATTACCAGGTGCGGCCAAGAGTTTGAAATTCAAATTTGAATATAAATTAACTAAAATTTGTTATCTAATAAAGCACTTGTTTGACGGAAATCCCCAATTCCATGTAAAAAAATGACCAGTCTTGAATTTGGCCCCGGCAATTGCCACCATATCACCAAAGGCCTGTTGCAGGCTGTGCATGTGTCTGCGTGTCACCGGTCATATGCCCTATTAACTCCACTTGGATAAACAGTTATAATTCTTTGATGTTGATATGTTTTCGTATGCATTTCCGGCTGTCCGCCTGTCCCAATGTCTTATTCCAATTATGAGTTGGTTAATTAAGTTATTTGTTCCGCATCACCCTCGTAAGTGTCTTTCACTAAATTTGTTAAATAGTTTGGCAGTATTGGTCCATCCTTTAGGTGGTGTGTTAGAATGAGTAGTCAAAACATGGTTAATTGACATCTTAGTGTTACTCTACCTAGTTTCCCTTCAAGGTTGGATTTTCTGTATATAAAATGGGGGCTTAACCTTGCAAGTCACAATGAATATAGAGGAATTGCGAGTTTAATTTCATGGTGTCATAGCCCTACCTGCCGCTTTTGATGATTTGCCGGCTTGGTTATAAAAGTGCAAGGCGCTTCAAGGCACTAAGAGGGCGTTTGGTATGGTAAAATGGAATAACGTGAGGCTTACAATCTTTTTATTTATATGACAAGAGTCTTAATTTTAATGAAAAGAAGTAGAGAATTAAGTTTAGTATAAAGTTCATTTTTCTGTTTTCCTTGTCAACATGGAAAGAATAAAAAAACATAAAAAGAGAATGAAGTTTTAATAGCTTTTCCTTCATTTTCTGTTTAACCTTTATTTATGTGTAACTATCATCGGTTAAAAAATGTATAAACTTGAACGATTCCATCCCTTTCGTACCAAACGCCCCCTAAGGGTCCCCGAAGCCATCACGAACACAAGGCACACTATTTTTTTAGAAAATGCATATAACTTATTTGTACATCACATTTCTACCTTGTAATCACATAAAGACAAATATGTTTCAATATTCATACCGAAAGTACTAGTCTAAAAACAAATTGAGCATCACTGTTCGCATACGATGGATAGACATTCAAAGCTACCAAATCTTTTTTCGTTTCTTTTCCTACTGAATTTCCCGACCACGGGGTTTTAAGCATTCTAGTACATGCGCCCAAGGTTGCCTTACTAACAGCAGAATATGATCCATTGTTCACAAATATGTACATCCACCGCCAAAGACAATCGAGACATTACTCGTGCATTTTTTATTCTTTTAACTCTCTTCTCTTGTTTCCCAATACCCTTTCCACTACTTACTGTGTTGAACTGATACCAATCTGCCCATATACTTAATCTTATGATCCACCTGGTGCTTTTCTTCCGAATATTCTATTGCTCTTCGAGAAAACACTAGGTTGTACCAAATATCCAGTTCAAGATTACCTTGCCTATTTATAACTCTTGCGTATGTCACACATGTGGCTGTTGGTTCCTACACTATCACCTGGATGATGACTGATGTAGTTAAATCACCCTAAACGGTCTAAATTCAAGGCAAGAGGAGAGAAATGCCTTAAAGCAATATACTTGGGAATCGGAACAATTTTCTCATAGGAAGTACATTTTTGGTGAAATTTAATTCTGTTGTTCATTGCAATGCTTTGAATCCCAGTTAGTTATAAAGTGTTATTTCAACTTATGAAATCTCTCTCTCTCTAGTAGCCAAGAGGCCATCTGTTTAGATTTATGTAGCCTACTAGCCTTAGCTGCCATTTAATTAGTGGTTGTTCCATCCCTTAGGTGTCAATAATTCCGTGACATTTTTTAAGGATAGGTTTACATGAGGCAATCACTTTGTTTATTGATGAGGGAGATGCATTTGTGGTATGTTGATTGCTATTCACTATATATGGTCGGAAGCTGTAGCTAGAGTGTGGTGTGGACGATATTTCGCAGTTCTCCATAAGTTTGATATGACTGGTAGTTCGTAAGATTATTATGTGTTCATTAGGTATCATGAGGGTTGGCGAAACATCCTAGCAGTGTACATAGATGACAGCATTAAACTGGAGTTAGTACGTAAATAGTATTAGGATTTTAGAGTCAAACCATAATTTATTCATGGATATGGGCCACCTTCATTACTTTGGATGAAACTCTCCCAGGGACAGTCTTCACAAAGGATTCTACTATCTCAGTGGACTGAGTGTGGTTTATTGAAGTTCAAACCGGTGTACATCCCGATGCTGACTGCATGAAACTTCCCAAGGATAGAATACCTATAGGGACTTGTCAGGAAAGTAAACCATTTGACAGTTACTCAACATGACATATCATTCGGGTTAGGGTCTTGATCAAGTTTATGTCTGCATCATACAAAAGTCATTGTGATGCAACACTTCATGTTTGAGGTATCTGAATGCCTCATTGAGCTTAAGGATACTCCTATTCAAAGAAGGTATACTGCTCTTATGTATGGTTTGTCCTAATGTCTGTTTACAGATGATTGACGACGCGGTATGGTGCATTACACACCATTCCCTGATCAAAGGTCTAGTTAAATTATAGAGCTATGACAGATATACCATGTGAAATTACATGGGTATGAAAACTTATTAGGGAATTGTGTGTAACTATAGATGCGGCTTTATTGTAATAGCTAGTTAGCCATTCATATAACCAAGAATTATGAGAAGACCAAGCACATTGAAGTTGATTGCTACCTGATGACTGTGTTGTGAGAATACACAAGTTTAAAAATCAATCCAAGCTGATAAAATTGGAATCCGAATCTGAACTGGACAAGGATATGTTTGGTCTGGATAGCGGTTCATGCTGATAAAATTGGAATCCGAATTTGAACTGGACAAGGATATGTTTGGTCTGGTTAGCGGTTCTAGATTTTTTTTAGATACTGGTTTTCTGTTTGGTTTTTGGTTCTAGAGTTGTTAAAAACCAGTTGTGGATTTGGTTTAGTCTGGTTCATAATTGGAGCCCAACTTGTATATTTAGAAATACTTATATTTGAAATTACATTAATTTATATCTATAATTTTAAAATTATAAAATCTCAATTATTCGTTTCGTCGACAGGTTTGGGATTGAACTGGTTTAGATTGGTCCATTTTTTGGTTCTGGTTTGGTCTAATCTGGTTTTGGCCTAATGCACACCCCTATGTGGGAACACAAACTAACTCTCCACCTCAGTTCAACTAGTACACATCGTAGAGTACCGTATCAATAACGTACTCACAAAGCCGTTGCAGAAATCGCAAGTTGGGCGTTATGAGCATCTTACTCCAACTTGAGGAGTGTTAGATTCAACTGTTCATAGAACACGGTGGTATAACATCTTAGTGTTACTTTATCTGGTTTCCATTTTAGGATGCATTTTTGTGTATAAAATGTGTTATTAACCTCACAATGAACATACGAGAGATTACCAGATTCATTTCGTGCCATAACCTTGGAGGTTGTTGATTCAGATCCCCCCAGTCCCCTTTACCCAGACATTTTATTTTACTTGGTTTGAGATGGTACAAGTGTTGAATTGAAGAAATCAGGCTCATTTGGTTTTCATGATTTTTAATGCCGTTGTTTAATTCTCCACAAAAAGTAGATATCTTATGACCTTTTGGTTTTTGATCCCCTCATTTTTATTGTATTATGCCAAGAGATTGCTAAAACTGATCATGGGAAATTTTGTGCATATAATGATCAGATTGTTTTAACTAGTAATATATACATTTTCCACTGGATAATGTAATTTTGGTGCTATGCTAATCTTTACTTGCTGAAGTTTAATGGTTTGGTGTCTCTTTCGTGTAGATATGGGATTTTAACATGGGTCGGTTGGCGAGTTCAGAAGAATCCGATGCAGTAGATTCAGCAGGATATGGTACAAATAATGATGGATTTATGATGAAAACATTTAGCGAATATTTGAGTGAAGCATCAATGCCAGATAAGACAGGATTAGGAGAAATGTATGGGATAAATTACTCCACGGCACATACTGATCTTGCAGCTTTAAACGTAAGCGAAATTTCGCCTTTGTGTCGTTTTTTGTGAACACATATCAACCATCCATGTTTTATGCTGTGGTTCAAAATTCAGAACGGTTCAAACGACAGAAAACAAATGCAGGGGCCAGTGACATCAGGTTATGGAACGCCTCCAAAAGTTTCAAATGATATCCAGTTCACCGAGCAGAATGTTTGGGCAGGTGAAAAACAGGCCGTGCCACTAACTAAAGCTGATATAGAGCTTTTGGCAAAGAACAGAGGCGACGCAATGCTTCGTTACAAGGAGAAGAAGAAAACACGGAGGTATTGTTTTAAAGTTGTCTGCTTTAGTATCTGTTGCAGGCATGTCATTAAATAAAACATTGATGATGAAATGTGTGTAGATACGATAAACACATTCGGTACGAGTCGAGGAAGGCAAGAGCTGATACTAGAAAGCGAGTAAAGGGTCGTTTTGTGAAGGCTAATAACGAAGATGGCGATGGTTAATCAAATCAAGGACACATGATGATTGTGTATTAAATCCGTCGGAGAAGTAGCAGTAGTTGTTGTTGTAGATGTTTTAGGATGATGTAGAGTGGGTGCTGCTGGCCTTGGGCACACCTTCATTTATCATCATTGTTTTTGATTAGCTGTACCGTACGAGCTCAGCTCAAACTATATATGTACTGGATTCTATTCTTTTGTCTTCCAAAAAAAAAAACAAAAAAAAAACACAAATGTCACATTTGGTATTGATTCTCGTAGCCTGCTGGAATATTTTAGGCCTTCAATTCGTGTGTGTGGAAAATATGATTATTGTAAAAATATGATTATTGTATATGTGGAAAACATGTTCTAAAATATGAGCATTAAAGTCTACATGATATTTTGTAAGTTTTAAAGATACTGTTTATAAATAATAATGTCAGACTTAATCATGCAAAGTTAGAGAGGGAGGCATCTTTTTATATTTTCAACAAGTTATTCCTCCATGATTTGTTTTTCCAACAACTTTACAAAATTCTAAGCATCATTAGTTAAAATTGCTGCATCCAATTTGGTAAGAGAGTTGTGTTGTAAGTGTGAGGTCACGGGTTTGAAAGCAAGTTGAAATTTAGGTGGTGGAAGTAAGTTCTGAAGTCCCCGTGGGGCAAATGAGTAATTTAGGAGTAGCAGTAGATTAATTTGTCGTTCAAAAAAATAAAAAATAAAAAAAAAATGTATTTTTATATTTTGGGAGATAGATTTGTACATAACAAATCTTTCTCGTACATAACAATTTCATTATAAAAATATCATCCTCCTTGTAAAAGTAACTTTTGAGTAATTCCATGATAAAAAAGTTAGTAAGAATAATATACTTATTTTAAGTGTAATTGTTTTATATGGTAGCCACTCACACATGTATGTACTTCATATTACCGCTGCTGACGTAAGACACATAGTGCCATAACTCCCCTACTGCAGCTGCTGGTGTTTGTCCACTATTTGTTCATCACCCAGAGACTAGTCTCGGGGTCACTCTCTGCTGCTGACACACAGCGCTCGTAGACATATAACCCACGCACACAGGCACTTACATTCCTTTCTATTGTTGCGATTTATATGCAACTCGCACAACACTTGGCTGCACACACAAATAATCTCACCTTAGTCCGTTGCCGTCCGTTTCTTTCTCCCCCTGCTCACACCGAAACTAATCTCACCACTAAGGCTCTGCTCACACAAATCACAGTCCACCGAGACATCATCATCACACAAGTCTCAAATGTTGTTAGAAATAATATTTGTTAGAATTCAACTTCAAGAACCATAGAATATGAATAACAAAAAAATAGAAATCATATTTGTTAGAAATCAACATATAAAGAAGAAATACTAAATGATTGGGAAAGCACTAGATGGGGTAGCAAATTCTGGAGCCAGCAGAGGGTCTCTCAGGTGCGACAGATATGAGTTTCTCAGGCGTCGCCAATCAGAAGGGTTTGATAGAGGGGCGATTTCTTTGGAACAAAGGTGGCTTTTTTTTCACAGTGGAATTCCAACAGGTTGATCTCTTTTCTGTTCTTTTTAAATAAAAAATAAAAAGTGCTATTTTTTGGGAATTAAAATTAAAACTACCATGATTTGGTAAATAAAGTTTGAAAACACCATGTTTTGGCAAAAAAAAAAAAAAAACTCGGCAAAATGTTGTGTACAAATCATTTCCTAATATTTTATAATTGTTTTTATCGAATAATATGTAAGTTATAATGTAATTTTGCATTGACATCTATCTAGTTATTACTTATTAATCAACAAACTATTTCTTTTACCAGTTTTCCCCTCCGATTACGTATGCAAACATATACAAATTGCAAAATGAGTAATATACTATTTAAAATATTCATTAAGGGCCTATATACAAGCATATAAAATTTGTCATTCACGACATATAATCTATATATTAAAACTCAGTTGCAAAATGAGTAATATAAAGTAAAATAAAATAATTACAAAAGGTTGGTTTTTCAAAAATAAGAATGATTTAAAACTAAAAAAATGCAATAAAATATGAGCAAATATGTATATTAGTATAAAAATGTTAAGTTAATTTTTTTCAGAAAAACATGTGATGCATCTAAATTGTATAGTTAACATAAAAGTTTATTTATTTTTCTTTTAAATTAATAAATATAAGGACAAAATGACAAGAAATGTAACATAAGGTTTAAAATTTGTCAATAATAGTAACATAAAAATGTTTTTGCCGAGAAATGATTAGAAATTCAACTCGTAACAGAAATGTAGGGAAGTTTCTATTTAAAATTTGTGAGGTAACATAAAATGTTATTAAATTAATAAATCAATGGCAAGTATACGTTTGAGTGTATTTAAATTTAAATATATGTTGTTAACACTTAACAGAGAGAGATGTAGGAAACGGAAGTTTGTGTCGGGTTTATTAAATTAAATAACAAATCAAAAGATTGAAATGGTTTTGAAATTGTACGTTCGGGAAGGAGTCTAGACAATATAGCCGTTATGTTGCGATGGCTTGTGATAGTACCGTACCGTAGTATATATATCTCATCTCTTCCCCAATTTTCACTTTTCATCCTCTTTCTCCATCCAAACTCATCCCCGAAACCCTCCCTACTTCCAGTCACTTCTCCGTCCACTGCCCCCATTACCTGACCTCCTCCGTCCTCTCCTTCTCTCTGTCATTCGGTTTCCAAATCCCTATCAACTTCCATATGGGTCCGTCGCTGCCCACCCCTTCAGTCCAAGTCCAACCTCATCCGGTGACCACCATCCCACTGATTCGCCGCCTTTGTTCAATTACAAGATTCATTGGCCCATTACTTTATCGCCTTCGTTCAAGGTTTGTTCCCAACTCCTCGATTTCGATTTCGTCTCGGTTCGTGTTTATATTTCAGATTTATGTTTAGGTAATCATTTCGTTTAGGATTTCATTTTTTTTTATTTGTGTTTAGGGTTTTATTTCTTATCGATTTTGTGATTTGTTTGGCATTTAGGATTTCTTATTGGGTTCATTTAGGTTTTCTGGTTAGGGTTGTTGTTCTGGGTTTTCGTTTCATATATATCAGTTATTTGTTCAACAGTTCCATTCATTTCAAAGGTGTTCTTTGTTTAGCGATGACTGCAACACGATGGAGACTCCGACGGGGATGCAGACTCCGACATCGTCTTCACGTCTCTTCTGGCTTCTCACTTCTCTTGCCTCTGATCTACACTTCACACCATCAAGCCTCGTCGACTCTGGTATCCTTCACGGCTGTTCTTCTTCTCGATTTCATTTCAGGGCTTTGGTTTTCAGTTCTTAACTCCTCTCGCGTGATTTGGTACAATCTTGACTTCACTTGTGTTCTTTATTATTTGTTTATTTATTTTATTTATCTCCTGATTTGGTACAATCTGCTTCTATTTTTGATTGAGGAGCAGTGTGAACCTGCTTTAGTGGTATCATTGGGATGCATCTGTTTCCTTTTCAACTGGCAGAAAAATTGTTTGACTTAACTTCTATGAACAAAGGAGGACCATGATGCATATTAGCTACCATGTATGTGGTTCGAGTGGACTAAGTTAAATGGATTTGATTAGAATACACATATGCCATGACGATCTTAGTTATGCCTCAAAATGAGCTTAATAATTTGACGAAACATTATAATTTTTTTGTAAGTAGGATTTGCAAAAGGTTGAACCAGCCCCTCCATTCATGATTCTACTTTGTTATTGAATTGTGTGACTAAGTTGTTTTGTACCTTTTTAAAAGTGGGTCTTTTATCTTTTATGTGCTAACTCATAGGCTGAGTAATGTAATAGACCAAGTTGTTTTTCACTTGGTATTCAACTGCCATAAAAAATTCTCATTTATTATTATATAAAGATTTTTACTACTACTATTGCTGCTGCTGCTACTACTACTTCTACTATCACTATTGTATATAAAAAAAAGTTACTAAAGAACTCTTAAATGCAAGTCATAAGTCGTTTAGTTAACTTTGTATTGCATCTCTTGGATTTTAAAAGGTGCAAAAACCTAAAGCATAAAGTACAAGTCATTTTGCACAAAATTGTATGTTATATTGAGAGCTGATTTTTAAAATCATTGTTTTTTTAACGCAAAAGAGTGGTAAGTGCTTCTAATTCAAATGGTTCGTATTTAAAAAATCAACATTTCCATGTAGACTTGGGTATACCTCTTTTTGGATTATTCGCTTGTAACACAAACACAAAACACACACCTTTCTAATCACGAGTTTATAATTTGTAGACTTGTCCCACTAGATTTTTCCACCGGTTCCCTTTAAACAGAGGCTCATTAGACTGGACCTGAGAAGTTAATTGACCCTGAACTATTGAGTCGGTAAGAGATTTCTCCTCTTATTTGATGCATTTCGCTGAACTACCACGTTGATAGCCAACTATTGTTTGTCACTTTTTGGAATACTGTTCTACATGCCGTGAGACAAGTGACTTGAATTAGTTGTGGGGTGTTTTTTTTTGTACTTTCGTGTTTTGTTGGAAGATTAGTTTAGTTAGTTAGTTTACAGAGTTTAGAGACTTGGTCACGGGTTAAATGTGGACATAACTCAATTTGTAAAGATGTAACCCAATTTTGTTAGTGAATTTGAATTTCATTATTCTTGATTCACGTGTGGGGTTCTTAATTTGATTGCTTGTCTTCAACCATATATATATATATATATATATATATATATATATATATATATATATATATATATATATATATATATATATATATATATATATATATATAGACATATATATATATGCAGTCTCGGCAACAAAATAGGCGTGTGATGATCATAATAGATATCTATTTGACAAGAAAGCAAATGAAAAAGAAACATGTAAGTCAAGGTTTTAGGAAGATACATTGCTTTCTGTTTGTGCTATCTGAAACAAAGACACAGACACCTTTTAGTAGACACTTTTTCTTTAACCAACTATTAGTTAACTCGCTTTCCGTCTTTGCATTTGTAGTTGACTTAATAAGAGTCTAGACCACTTCAGGGACCAACATGAATAGAGAGTTTTTTTATGCATTGCATCAATTGATTTTTGTCATATTAATAAACATGTTCCATCCATTGCAGTTATTCAGAATTTGTCTAATACTTTTTCTTGGACATTAAAATTTTCACCCACCAAAACATGAACATCATGAAATTGCAATTGAAGATTCAAGCTCAAGACATTCTTGTTGGTAACCTGGTGTGGCTACGTGAGAATGACGAAGTTCTATGTGATCTTGTTCTACTTGGTACCTCCGAACCACAAGGAGTCTGCTATATGGAGGTATATTTCCTCATGTATGTTCTATTGTTCTTGATGATATCTTTTATGATCTCTTCTGTTGTATTTCTAGCCTATCCTGATTAGCTTAGGTAAAATGCTTACAGTTATCTCAAATATTTTAAAGTTATATCTTTTAAAATCTCGTATGACTTGCAACGTACTACATAAGAATTAAAAGAGAACTAAGAAACTAAAGTTATCACTATCACTATATAAATAGACCATCCATGTTATTAGATATTAATGAACTTACTTAACCATGAGTGTTCTATGGTCTGTTTTGTTTCACGGTTTTTCTTGTGTACGATCTTAACGTTCCACCACGTGTGTTTGAGACTTTAAATCCAAGTTTTGTGATATTAGCGGGTTCCGTTATATCTATGTTCTTGAACTTAGAATTCGATTTATGATTTTGAATCTGATGATGTCATTACTTGATCTTGAACAGATGTTCTTGAATTTGATTTTTGCTTACGAATTTTCATATATGGGTGGTTTTTAGGTTGAAATCCGTAGACGCAGATGCTGACGCAGACGCTGACGCAAATGCACGGGTTGCTAGAGCTAAATGCTAATTCACGTGATGATTACTTAGCTAGTGCCACGGCTCGACATTCTGGGTGCTTGACACATCGCTCATGCACATGCTGCCGGATGCCGAGCTAGTTCACATGATGACATGCAAAGCACATGATGGTGAGCTCTGTAGCTCATGCTTTGCTATTGCTAATGGTGCGGTTAATGCACAAGCACCCGATGCGGATGCGGATGCGGAAGCGGGTGATGCGGAAGCGGATGCGGATGATGCAGTGCATTATCGGCGAAGGAGGTACGTGTTTTATGTGTAACTTAGGTTGTTTATTTTTCTGTGACTTATTTTTCTGGATTTTGTTTCTTTTCATCATTTCTATTGTCATGTTTATGGATGTGGCTCTGATAGCTCGTCTTGATTCTAATTTGACATGTAGTGAAGTACTTAGATCACATATGCTCTTCATCGGCAACTTCAATCTCTAATCATGACAGCTGCAGCTAAATTTGGTGGGTTGGCTACAACAGGTAAAATTCATGAGTTTCTAGCTGTGTTGATTTTTGATGGCTTTTTATTGCCACGTCTTCATTTGCTATTGAACTAGATGCAAATTGTGGAACATGGGAGCTACAATTTCACGTGGGAACTCGATTATGGTTTCAGAATCCAGGTATGGTTCTATATCAGTTTTGTTTTGGCTTATACACACACACACATACTAGTTTATAACTCGCGTATTACATAGATAACTTTAAAGTAATATTTATTTTCTTAAAATGGTAAACCTAAAATTAAAAGAAATTAACATCAAGATAAAATTTAGAATTGATATATTTTTATTGATTTTAAACTTTAGATTAATATTTATTTTGATTTGTTTTAGATCGGAAATATAATTTTTTTTATAAGAAAAATATAAATGTATTTAAAATTTTGAAAATAATAAATTGATAAATGGTAAAGAGGTTCTAGCATATGGTAATTAATTATTTATTTTTTGATATTTATATAAAGATAAATTATTGACGATAATAAATAATCAGTAAATCATAATATTATTATAAATTTAAATTTAAATTCTTTAGACATTCAAAATCTAAAACAATATCGAATTTGAAAAAGAAATCATATATTATTTTTAATACCAGATTTGTTATATTATATTTATTTATGGGAATAAATATAGTAAAATTTTTAATTAAAATACTTGTGTTATTAATATATGATGACGAATAAAATTATAGAAAAAGACAAGTGACTTCTATTTAATTATTTATTAGAATTTATAGAATAAATCATAGATTATTAGATATAAATTAAAAAATATAGCATATGTATTCAAGATAAATCATAAGTTGAAAAATAAATCTGTAGGGGCGTTTGGTTCGCGGGATTTAAATTATTTGGATTTCATAAATTCCACAATTCTTTTGTTAATTAAAAATCTAGCTTTCGCCTTAGGATTTTAAATCCATTTACATTGCATTATTCAGATCAAACAATTTTCTTTAAAGATAACACAAATTTTTTTAACAAAATCCTGATAAATGAAAATGCTGCATAATGCAAATTCTTTGACAGAATGCAAATCTCATGGAAAAAAATCTGCGAAACAAACGCCCTCTTAGTTGTCATTATAGTGACATTTATTAATAAAGCTAGTTATTAATTGATTAATTTGTATCATCGATTAAAGTTGTTTAAATTTGTTACTGTTATGCATAGCTGAGCCAGTTAGCCATTTGCGTTGTGATTTTTATTTTATATGGTATTGGGAGGCCTGCGTGCCATTTATTATCCCTTTTTGAATGTAACTTTAAATTTATTCGAAGACCGAAGATATCACGATGGAGAAGCAAACAGAAATCTTGAAGCCAGAGGGGAGCTTAGAGGATTATTTATTTATTTTTTTATTGTAATTGTTATACGTCCTTTAGGGTTGACCTTTGGTTCTCAAGTGATCTTGAGAATCAAATTAGTTCTGGCAAGACTATTGCATTTTATTTGTTGTTTATTATCGAACTGCGTGGTTGGCCGATGTGCATGCATGGATAAATAACATAGTTAATAATTTGTTTTTTTAGATAATTCATACGTTTTTGAGGCACCATAAATTAAGGCAGACACATAGAAATTGATAGTGAAAATTTGGGATAAAGTTGCGTACATTAAAGCATATCAATTATTAATGTGTCATGACAACCTAATAAATAAATATGATATCATTTCTAACACCAACTTCTTACAAATGATAGATGGCCATGTGAATAATAACATTTTCTAACACCAACTTCTTAAAAACCATATATTTTTTCATGTGTTTATGTGGGTACCGAATAGTAGTCTCAGAGTTCATTTTATTTGAGATTAAAACAGGAACAATTACGCATGCCCACCTTGAGACTTCCACTTAAGCAGATGTCAATATATATATATATATATATATATATATATATATATATATATATATATATATATATATATATATATATATATATATATATTTATAATTGCAACTAACTTTGGTTGGTTGACTGGATTTCCACTCATTTTCAATGCAAGCTAGCTCTTACTTGTATTTAGTGAGGAGGCTACCTAATATAGAGGTGAATCCCGATTATGTCACCCCGATCCATTTTATCTCTCTCTCTCTACCGGCTAGGTTATCCTTGCTAGGGTTTGGCCTGCTCGCCGGGCATGACAGCCTTGGCTGCCCCCTATCTGCTGCTCTGGGAGACCCTCCTGCTCCTAAGCCATCCTTTGCTTCTATTCTTGCTGGTACTTTCTCTTCTTCCCCTGCTGTCACCAAGGCTCCTGTGTCAAACCAATCTTGCATGATATTCTGCTCCTAAACAACCTTCTACTTTCAATGGTGCTCCAGTCGTTGCCTTTTCTCCCTTTGATATCTCCAAAGCTGCCGCCAGTTTCAATACAACCCTCATTGCGAAGTTATCGAATGGACGACCCTTCTGATCTACTACCAGAATTCCTTAACTACAAAACACTTATATAATGATTTTAATCCCATAGATCTACTATGACGTTCGTGCTTGATCTGGGAAAGCGGTTTAGTGGATCAGCCACATTAGCGTCAGTTGGAATTTTCATAATCCTGATATCATCTCTCCCACCACTGATCTCATGGACCACATGATACTTTCGGAAAATGTGTCTGGTCCTGTGATGTGCTCTTGGTTCCTTAGCTTGCGCAATGGCTCCAGAGTTGTCACAGTGTACTTCTATAGGCTTAGAGATACTGGTCACAACTTTTAAGTCTGTAATGATTCAAGTCTGTAAAGAAGTTCTTTAACCAAATTACTTCCTCTGCTGCATCTGATGCTGCAATATATTCTGTTTTTTGACCTTTGATTTCGACTAATCTTCTACAGACATAACTTGAACACATCACAACTTATCCGAGCGTGGCCACACGTTAATATCAGTTTCAATCGCCGAGGGGCCTAAAAATATCTCTTTCTATTTAAAGAAATGTGCAAATCCCATTTTGACTACTTTCACCGCGAGTCATACCTCCCACTGAAACTGACCTCGACTAATCAGTTACGACGAGCGTTAGGTTAGGCCCAGGTGACAGCGTTAACGAGATCATAAGCGCTCTTATATTCCGAGCGATATTCTCACAAAACAAAACGTTCTAAGCTGAATACCAGACTTAGTCCTTTTGGAACGTGATATTTCAAAAAGCATGGGGCATGGAGCAAAATGAGTCTCGCCATAAGCGCTCTTATATACCAAGCGATATTCTCACAAAACGAACGTTTTAAGGTGAATACCAGGCTTAGTCCTTTTGCAACGCGATATTTCATAAAGCATGGGGCATGGAGCAAAATGAGTCTCGCCATACTTAGATTACGTTTCTTGACCTTCTGATTCCGACTGATCTTCTACAGACATAGATTGAACACATCACAACTTATCTGAGCGGGGCCAAGCATTTATATCAGTTTCAATCGCCGAGGAGCCCAAAATTATTTCTTTCTACTTATAGAATTCTATTTAAAAAAAGGTGCGAATTCCATTTTGACTACTTACATCGCGAGTCATACCTCACACTAAAACTGACCTCGAACCGTTATGACTGATCAATTACGATCAACTTTAGGTTAGGACTAGGTGACAACGTTAAATATATCGGGGATCTCTGGTACACAGGTAGTGAAGACAATCCTAATTCAGATGACTCATGACTAAGCTCCATGAAGCGATATCAATGCGGGTTTTCCAATTATTGTTCGCAACAATTACTCGTAGATATTTGGTCTCAACTTATTTGACATGTCAATTTCCCATAACCATCACCAATGTTCCACGATAACGTTAAAGCCTTATTGTGGTTCCCAAGACAATAAGTAGTTGTGGATCTTTTAGAATGATATCAAATCATTCATGGATTACCAAATCATGCATAGTAGAACAACATTAAATAATGTATGCGATCAAATTATCTTCCATAATATCTCATAAAATTACATATTTAATGCTACTGTTCTTTAATCTTAATCAAATAATACTACAAACCACTAATCTAATGATTTTAATCTCATAGATCTAAAATGACGTTCGTGCTTGATCTGACAAAGTGGTTTGGTTAGTGGATCAGCCACATTACCGTCAATTGGAATTTTCATAATTGTGATATCATCTCTCCCATTGATCTCACGGACCACATGATACTTTCAGAGAATGTGTTTGGTCCTGTGATGTGCTCTTGGTTCCTTTGCTTGCGCAATGGCTCCAGAGTTGTCACAGTGTACTTCTACAAGCTCAAAGATATTGGTCACAATTAGGGGTGTTCAAAGAAAATCGAAAAACCGAGAAACTGAGCCGAACTGCTTAAACCGCTTGATTAGAAACAAAAAAAAACTCAAAACCGAAACATCACGAGGCGGTTTAGGTTTTCATTGTTAGAAACCGTGGAGAACCGAACCGATGATATATATACAAGTTAGTAACTTATATTTATAATTTCATTTAGATATTCTAATACATCAAATACTAGATTTTTTATTTTAATTGTTTTATTAAATAAATATAGTGTAACTTTTAAAATTATAATCAAATAGTTAGTATGACTTTAAACTTAAAAAGAATTTGTGTTTTAAAAATATATATTTCTATAAATCTATTTGCTTTTAAGCATATAACGGGTAGTTGTGGACCGAACCGTGGGTAACCAGCTTCTAACGGGTAATCGAAGACCGGGTAACCGAAAACGAAAACACGGTTCACATGTTAACTACTAACCGAACCGTGCACACCCCTTGTCACAACTCTCAAGGCTGTAATGAAGTTCTTTAACCAAACTGCTTCCTTTGCTGCATCTGATGCTGCAATATTGTCTGCTTTCGTAGTCGAGTCAACAACATTAGTGTCTTCTGCTTCTGTAACCCTTTACACGAAGCTCACTATCCACACTTCCACAGACCAAAAACATTTCTTTGGTTCTCCTCAAGTACTTAAGAATGTTCTTGACAGCCATCCAGTGATTGTCACCTGGATTCTTTTGAAATCTGCTTGTGACACTTATAGCGCAAGCAACATCAGGTCTAGTGCAAAGCATGACATATATGATAGTTCCAACAGTCGAACTGTATGATATCTTATTCATCCGTTCAATATCTTTCTTCACAGTAGGACATTGTGATCTAGATAAAACTATGCCACCTACATTGAAACAAACCCTTTTTTGGCTTCTTCCATATTGAGTCTTTTCACGACCTTGTCAATATGTCAATATATATGCCTTGGCTAACCCCAATAAGTCGTCTCGATCTATCTCTGTAGATCTTTATTCCCAGAATATAAATGGCTTTTCCAAGATCCTTCATTTGGAAACACTTATTCAACCAACCCTTGGTTTCATTCAACATCTCAATATTGTTTCCAATCATAACCAAGAATGTTACTTTATCTTCTCTGATCTTTGTGTAGACGCAGGGCATAAATTCACTTTTGATAAAGTCAAACTCTTTGATCTTTTTGTCAAAAGTCAAATTCCAGCTTCGAGATGTTTGCTTCAAACCATATATTGATTTAAGCAGCTTACAAATATTTTTAGGATTTTTTGGATCAACAAAACCATCAGGCTGTTTCATATAGAGCTCTTCTGGCAATTCACCATTAAGGAAAGAGGTTTTGACATCGTATACCCGATTAATCTTGACTATAATCAATCCCTTTTGCTTGTTGAGGTTTTGACATCGTATACCCGATTAATCTTGACTCTAATCGGGTTTTCCCCATCGGGATTAATCTTCCCGAACGATTTCTTGCTGGGTTTCAACAATTGCTTGTTGAGGTATGGGTTCAACCACAGATTCGCTTACTTGTGTTTCTTTCAATTTCTTGAAAAATTATGTCATCTTTACTGTTTTCCTTTTCTAGAAACTCCCTTTCAAGAAAAAATCCATGTCGAACAACAAACACTTTGTTTCGGATGGATTGTAGACATAATATCCCCTAGTTTCCTTATGGTATCCCACAAATATGCACTTATCAGATTTAGGGTTTAGTTTGTCTGATATAAATCTATTGACAAAGACTTCACATCCTCAGATATTCATGAAAGACATTATGGGACTCTTCCCATACCATATTTCATACGGTGTCCTTTTTACCGCTTTGGTCGGTACCCTGTTCGGAGTAAACGTTGTTGTCTCAAGTGCGTGACCCCAGAATGAAAGTGGTAGGTTTGTATGATGCATCATCGATCTCACCATATCTAATAGTGTTCGATTCCTTCTCTCAAATACACCGTTTCATTGATGAGTGTATGGAGGAGTGAGTTCTGAAATGATTCCACAATTCTTTAGATGATCGTCAAACTCTTGGCTTAAATACTCTCTACATCGATCTGATCGAAGTATTTTTATTGTTTTGCTAAGTTGATTTTGTACTTCTTTCTGAAACTCTTTGAACTTTTCAAATGTCTCAGACTTACGTCTAATCAGATATACATAGCCATAACGACTAAAGTTATCTGTGAAAACAATGAAGTACCGGTATCCACCTCTGGCTTCATGACTAAAAGGTCCACACACATCACTATGTATGATCCCTAGTAAGTCAAGTGCCCTTTCATTACCCTTAGTGAAAGGTTTCTTGGTTATTTTACCATATAAACGAGATTCACAGGTTTGATAAGAATCTTCATCGAAAGAATCAATGATTCCATTCTTATGAAGTTTTGCAATCCTTTTCTTGTTTACTTGACCAAGATGACAGTGCCACATGTAAGTTTTGTTCAATTCAGATTTGGACTTTTTACTTACATTATAGATTGCTTCATTGCTTGGATTCGTTAGATTCAACAGATATAGATCATTTAGTGATTTCGCTTCAAAATAAAATAAACCTTTACGAGAAGCACAAATCACACTTTGATTATGAGAATAATTAAATCCCTAGTTTATTAAAGAATCATATGAAATAATATTCTTAATTTGTTTCGGTACATAATAACACTTATCTAGTACTAAGACAAATCAAGAAGGTACCCAAGGGCTTATATGCTAGCGGTACCAATGTGTTAAAGGTGACCCCAAAGTTGAGGGTTCGAGTCTCCTTGTGGACAAAGGTGTAGATTTAGGAATAGGATTAGATGTGAGTTCTGCTGTACAAAAAAAAAAAAAAAGACTAATCGAGTAGGTAATAACTCGTACGTTCCCAAAGCTTCGACACCAACACTTGATCCGTCATCGACCCGCAAGTTAATGTCATCCTTTCAAGCACTTTACTCCTTCGAAACCCCTGTAAGTGGTTACAAATATGGTTACCACATCCAGTATCTAATACGCAGGAGTTATTAGAAGTACATAAACAATCTATCATATAGATACCTGGTTCATCGACTAAATCGATTCCCATTTCGTCCACTTTCAGTTCATAGTCACACGGATCAAAACATCCGCAGTATGGACAATCATCTCTGAGCTCGTTAATCCAGTGCTCTTCTCCAACTTCTAGAAAGTCTCCGATCAGACTAACATCTCATGCATCTCATCAATGTTGACAGAAATGTCCTGCACATTTTCATTTACAACTCTTTTTAAGTCAGTTAGCGTGTCAAGAACCATGAATTTAATCTCATATGGATCAACGATTCCATTAGCAGAGAGCGTTTGCAGAATTGTTCCAGCTTTCACCTGGCTTCATAGACAATTGTTTCTAAACCTCTCTGACAATTAATGTATGACTGAGATGACCACGAGACCCATTACATCATATTCATCCTTTAGATAATTCCTATAAGCATCATTCTCTGCTTTAGGTGCACTTAATGCATGCTCAGTAGGAGGGGGAGAGTCAATGATGTACAACTGTTTATTAGCATCTAGAACAGTTCTAAGGTGATAAAACCATTCCACGAAGTTTGGTCCAGTCAGTAATTCATTAGAAATGAGGGCTCAGAAGCTTTCACTTTTGCTACAGATTTAGAATAAAAGGAAAAACCCAACTTTTAGTATTTGTTTCAAATATAATGCTCAATAAATATAATCCCAAAAAAATATATTGAACATACTGGATACCCTTTTGCTTATATATGCACCCAACGGAGGCTGAACTTACACATGTAAGTTACTCGAGTAGATAAATATTACCGATTATAAACAACCTTAATAAGTTACTCGAGTAGATAAATATTACCGATTATAAACAACCTTTATAACTTCCAGTATTCAATGAGAGTCCTTGTAAAGGCATGATTAGTTTCATCCACACCTTGGGCCACAGTCGCACTGGAAATCACCAATGACACATATCATATAACAACTGTAAGACACTAGCCCAAGTCTTACTTAGGATCCACAGTGCTCAACTCACACCTTCCTAGTTTGCGACACTAGCACCCAACGAAGGCTGAACCTACTTGTGACGACCGATTAGCGTGAGTGTCACTATATGGACGGTATGTCGTGTCAAATTTTGAAAGGGATTTCAAAAATGTTCTAAACTTTTATAAATGACCAGTTTTTTTAATTTCAAAACATTTGCAATTATTTAATAATCGAATTATTAACTTTGTTGTTTATCCATGCATGCATGTCTGCCAACCACGCAGTTCAATAATAAACAACAAATAAAATGTAATAGCCTTGCCAGAACTAATTTGATTCTCAAGAGCACTCGAGAACCAAAGGTCAACCCTATTGGACGGATAACAATTAAAATATGAAATAAATAAAAACCTCTAAGCTCCACTGGCTTCAAGATTTCTGTTTGCTTCTCGTCTGATCCATCGTGATATCTTCGGTCTTCGAATAAATTTAAAATACAAAACCTTATTCTAAATACAACTTAATTTTTAAATTACATTAAAAAAGGGGATGATAATTGGCGCGCAGACCTCTCAATACCGGATAAAATAAAATCACAACACAAAGGGCTTAACTGGCTCGACTATGCATAACAATCACAAATTTAAACAACTTTAAACGATGATTCAAAATTATTGATTAATAACTAGCTTTATTAATTAATGTCACTGTAAACAACAACTATTGTTTTGTCAAAAGAATGGCCAGTCGGGTCAGTTGGGAGGGAGGGAGGCAGAATTCTTTCGATTTATAACCCTACGGAAAATTCAACATCCCAGCCCGATGGTGACTATCTTAGACTCCATTATCTCAATAAAATGATAAGTTGACTTTATAATTTGATAATGATAATTAATAAATCCATTTATCGACTGATCAAATTAAATTAACAACTACTTTATTGTTTAATTAGTTCGATTAATAAACATTTATCAATTATCTCAATTAAAAATAGGAAAAATTATGCAAAAAATCATCAAAGTACAACTTTTTTTCGATTAAGTCCCCATTTCATTTTTTTCTGATAAGTTCCCAAACTGCTTAAACTTTTAAATTGGTCCGTTAACCTGTTATAACAGGTTAACATGCTTAAACCTATTTTGAAAAAACCATCAAACTATAAAATTTTATCGATTAAGTCCCTATTTCATTTTTTTTCCTGATAAGTTCCTGAACTACTTAAAACTTTCAATTTTGATAAAATAACGAATTTTTTTTAAACTTTTAAAAACGACGATGTTTATTTCAATGACAGGTAATGCCATGTTTGTCTAGACCAAAATAAGTTGGTTTGAAAACAATATGTTTTCAAAACGACGATGGTTGTTTGAAAATAATATTTTTTTAAAAATCCGTTATTCCGGATTACATAAATTGGTTTGAAAACAATATTTTTTCAAAACGACGACGGTTGTTTGAAAATAATATTTTTTTAAATATCCGCTATTCCGGATAACATAAGTTGGTTTGATATAAAAACATAATTGATGATTATTTCGATCCCATGTTTGTCTAGACCAAAATTCTTTTAAAATATTTAACTAGTTCATCCCGACTAAACTTTAAACAATAAAAAATGATCGTTTTGTTATCATTTTGTTTTATTTTTTTTGCATCTACGTATATGTGACGTGAGTGTCAATTGTACAATCACTTAAATTGATAAAACAACAAATAACATGAGTTTTATCAAGATAAGTGATTTATGTGGCAAAAAAATTAGTTGGGGGATTTATAAGACAAAATAATTTAGTTGGGGGGACTTAATCGAAAAAAAATCATAGATTTATAAAACCCACGTCAGCAATTTGCAACCCGCTCAACAGGTTACCGGTAACTTTTTTTTGAAAAAAACGCCAAGTTCCTGATTTTCATTTGGTTAAGGGACTTATCAAATAAAATAATTGATTGAGAGACTTAATCGAAAAAAACCTGTAGTTCGATGATTTTTTGCGAAATTTTCTCTAAAAAATAAATTCCTTATATAATAATGTCAAACTAAATTAATAATTTAAAAAACTTTTAATAATTATAATTATCTTCAATATTATTAAACTCTTTTGTATTAATATCATCCAATTAATAACTCTTTATTAATTTAACCAACAAAAATAATATTAATTTAACTAAATTTACACAAACAATAACTTGCTGTGATAAGTTCGATGGATTAAAATAATATTTATTTTCTTAATTTTATTATTGTTAAAAAAAATTCCTTTTAATGATAATAATCACAAAAAAATTCTGACTTTTAATTAATTCATAAAACGAGCATTTATGTTGTGAAAAAAATCGAACCAACGTTGCAATTGGCCGAGAATAATCTCCAAAGCCAGGCAACCCTCGATCGAGATTTATCTCAAGATCGAGGTTCGATTTTAACAACAACACTGCATCGATTTATAAACAAAAACCAACAAATTGACAATTAGTTTTATGCAACTATGAGGTGGCTTTGATACAACTGAAGGGTTTAAACATAGTTTTCACAACTTTCAGTGCAACGGAACAATAAAACGTTTAAATCATCCCAGACTGTCTCGTATAAACATAAAACATAATCAACCGCAGGGTGTTTAGAAATCTACCAGATTGTGTCATTGCAATGAGATTAACACACGGAAAAGCTTTAGGTGATCCACACACGCTTCACCGTCGAACCGCGACGCTAGATATCGCAACGATACGATCGAAAAATGAACCCAGTGTGGGTTGTAAGCTTCGGCCGAGAGAGAGCAAAGGGGGGCCGGTTTTTTTCTTCTAAAAAAAATCATTAGAGTTAACCCTTAAACCCCTATTTACAACCCATTTGTAGTTATCTATCGGTTATAGATAATTACTTATATTAACTAAATAAATAATTCTAATAATTATCTACTAGTTTATTAGCATTTATTTATAAAAGAAAAATTATAAATATTATCTAATAACATTTGTAATTATCCTATATATATATATATATATATATATATATATATATATATATATATATATATATATATATATATATATATATATAGAGAGAGAGAGAGAGAGAGAGAGAGAGAGAGAGGGGTTCAATGGAAAACCACAATGCACCTGAAAACTTGTGAAAACCACACTGCACCACCACAAATGCATCAAATTCCCCGCGTGATGCATCAAAATCCCGCGTGATGCATCAAATTTCCCGCGTGATGCATTAAATTTCCCGCGTGATGCATCACCTTATTTACGATCATGTCACCGCGTTTTTCATGAAGTGCACCAAATCGGACGGTATGCGTAGGTTTTCATAGTTTTCATGTGCATAGTGGTTTTCCATTGAACCCACCCCTATATATATATATATATATATATATATATATATATATATATATATATATATATATATATATATATATATATATATATATATATATATATGTTCATAATATCGAATATTACTAATTAGTCCCTTGACTTTCGATCAACTTAATCATCCACTAAATATGAAAATGGTTCGATGACGCACGTATGTGTGACCCTATAGTGACCTATGACACTGAATATAATTTTATTGATATCGAGCACACAGAACCTTTAATATTTAATAATATATAAATTTAAAATATTATTATAAAAAACATTAATAGAGTAGTGAATTAAACTGAAATAAACAAATAGTGAAAATGATTTTGTTATATTCTAATTGTTATAAATTAATAGTTAAGATAAAAATATGTTTAACGACGACGGTTAAAGTATATACTAAAAAAGTATATAAATTAATATTGGTAAAATTAGCCAATTAGGTGTTAAATTCAAAAGTAATTAAATTGAATTGACTTTCATTAATAGAACTAGAATTACATAATACTTAATTTTGCCTTTTAAAATTAATTAAATGAGTAATTTGAAATAGTTATTTTAGGAAAATTAGAAGGAAAAATGAGAATTTGATTAGTTCATGTCGTGACATGTGACATTAGATGTTCTCATTTATTAATATATAAAGATTTTGACTACTACTACTGCTACTAGTATTACTACTTCTACTATCACTATTGGATATTAAAAATTTTAGTTCAGAACTCTTAAATGCAAGTCATAAGTCGTTTAGTACAACTTTGTATTGCATCTCTTGGATTTTAAGAGGTGCAAAAACCTAAAGCATAAACTACAAGTCATTTTGCACAAAATTGTATATTATATTGAGAGCTGATATTGAAAATATATATATTTTTTAACCCAAAAGAGTGGTAAATGTTTGATATTCTAATTCGAATGGTTCATATTTGAAAAATCAACATTTCCATCTAGACTTGGGTATACCTCTTTTTGGATTATTCTCTTGTAACACAAACACAAAACACACCATTCTAATCATGGGTTTATAATTTGTAGACTTGTCTCACTAGATTTTTCCACTGGTTCCGTTCAAACAGAGGCTCAGAAGAATGGACCTGAGAAGTTAATTGACCCTCAACTATTGAGTCGGTAAGGGATTTCTCCTCTTATTAGATGCATTTCGCTAAACTGCCACGTTGATAGCCAACTATTGTTTGTCATTTTTTGAAATTCCATCCTACATGTCATGAGATAAGTGACTTGAATTAGTGCTGAGGTGTTTTTTTTTTTTTTTTGTACTTTAGTGTTTTGTTGGAAGATTAGTTTAGTTAGAGACTTGGTCACATCAGTATAAGTAGGTCATTGGTTTAAATGTGGACATAACTCAATTTGTAGACATGTAACCCAATTTTGTTAGTGAATTTGAATATTGTTATTCTTGATTCTCGTTTGGGGTTCTTAATTTGATTGCTTGTCTTCAACCATGGCCGCTTATAACACAAGGTAAAACTTCTAGTACGTGGAGACCACTCATCTATATTTGCAGTCTCGACAACAAAAAAGGTGTGGGATGGCCACAATAGATATCACTCTGACAAGAAAGCAAATGAAAAAGAAATATGAGTTGTAAGGCAGGGTTGTGATGAACTTGTAAGTCAAGGTTTTAGGAAGATACATTGCTTTCTGTTTATGCTATCTGAAACAAAGACACAGACACAGACACCTTTCAGTAGGCACTTTTTCTTTAACCAACTTTCAGTTAACTCGCTTTCCGTCTTTACATTTGTAGTTGACTTAATAAGAGCCTAGACAACTTTAGGGACCAACATAATAGTCTCGTGAACACAGAGTTTTAAAATGCATTGCATCGATTGATTTTTGTCATATTAATATACTTGTTCCATTCATTGTAGTTATTCAGAATTTGTCTAATCCTTTTCATTGGACATTACAATTTTCGCCCACCAAAACATTTACATGATGAAATTCCATTTGAAGATTCAAGCTCAAGACATGCTTGTTCGTAACCTGGTGCGGCTACGTGAAACTGACGAAGTTCTATGTGATCTAGTTCTACTTGGTACCTCCAAACCACAATTAGTCTGCTATATGGAGGTATATTTCCTTATCTATGTTCTTGATGATATCTTTTATATTTCTTAACTGTTGTATTTATAGCCTATCCTGATTAGCTTAGTTAAAATGCTCACTGTTATCTCAAATATTTTAAAGTTAAATCTTTTAAAAATCTCATATGACTTGCAACATTCTACATAAGAATTAAAAGAGAACTAAGAAACTAAAGTTATCACCATCATCATATAAATAAACCATCCATGTTATTAGATAATAATGAACTTACTTAGCCATGATTGTTCTATGGTCTGTTTTGTTTCACAGTTTTTCTTGTGTACGATCTTAACGTTCCATCATGTGTGTTTGAAAATTTAAATCCATGTTTTGTGATATTTAGGGGTGAGCATGGAACGGTTTGGATCGTTTTATGGCAAAAACCGAAATCCAAACCAAAATATCGGTTTTTAAAATTAACAGTCCAAACGGTTTGGTTTTTAAAACGGTTTGGCTTTCTCGGTTTTTGTTTCGGTTTCGGTTTGGATTTCGGTTTTTTTCGGTTTTTTGGATTTTGTCTTTTTTTGTCCGAAACCCCATTTTTTGATTTGTGAAAATTATTTTTTCTTTGACAAAATATGAAATTTTTAACAACACCCAATACAATAATCATTTAATCAAACATCAAAAAGACCGAAAAAAAAAAACTTAAACTTCAAACATCCAAATATCCAATTTCAACAATTAAAATCATAAATTTAAACACCCACAAATATCCAACTCCAATATTCAAAATCCCAAAACCAAAATGTCGAATCCAATTTCCTAAACATTCCATTCTCGATTTCTCCCAAGAGGCAAGAGTCCGATGCGTCGCTTGATACTTCCCACTTTTCCAGTTTCCGTTCTACCTGTTAGTCTACCCCAGACATTAAATTCTAACTACCCCAGACATTAAATTTAAAATTTTAAACAACCTAATTTAATTAATTAAAAAGGGGTAGGTATTTAATAAATCCAAATTTTATAATATAATATATATAAAATCGGATCGATTTGGATTTTTTTTCGTTTTTTTAAAGGTAAAAACCTATTCGGTTTTTGAAAATCGAGAGTCCAGACCAGTCCAAAATCCATACGGTTTGGTTTTTCGTTTTTTTCGGTTTCGGTTTGGATTTTGGTTTTTCTGCACACCCCTAGTGATATTAGATGTTTAGGTTCCATTATATGTGTGTTCTTGAACTAAGATTTCAATTTATGATTTTGAATCTAATGATGTCATTACTTGATCTTTATCTCGTATTTGCATGCATATAGATACATCATGTACATACTGAATATGGTTAGCTACAGATAGTAATAACTTTTTACTCTTTATAATATGTTTAAGAGTACACTAAATTAGTTGGTCTATGTACAACACATTTCTTACTACTCCCAGTCTCTCATCATAAAAACAAGAATTTTATCATTTTTAATACGTAACTAATGTTTTTATTTTTTAAAATTTTTTTGAATATTCACTGAATCGTCTGAATATTATATATTCAACATCAAAAATGTTATAAATTTAAACATTTAACATCAAATATATGGTTCTACATTTTTTTAACCAAATTTAGGTTCTGCAATGATCTCAACCATATATATATACATATATGGTGTTGAAATCAGTGTGAGTACCTAAAAAATGCAAAGTACCGTGAGTACCTGTGAACACACATGTTTCAGATGTGAACTTGCTTCGAAAATTTTTTTAATTTTTTTATCATATTCATTTAGATACAAATAATATAAGGCTATTCGTAAAAAATTATATACATTCACATTTTCTATCATCTTAAAAGTCATGTGAACGTGAAAAAATTCATGTGAACATGCTTAGTTGTGAACACACATTCACAATAGTGCTGTTCATATGAACACACACGTTTCACATAGTTCTACTGTGTGTTTATGTGTGATTTTTTGCAAGTAGTCTTGTATTATTAATTTAAACATGATTATGAAAAAAATTTTCAAAAAAAATGATTTTAAGCGAGGTACCTCCGGTACTCCGTAAAACTAGTGGTACTCATTTGAACCCAAATCTATATATATATATATATATATATATATATATATATATATATAATGAACATAAAAATTTATTTTTAGTTCCAACAATTATATTCACAAACCGTTTATATAATAAAATTTTAATACATATCAACTACTACTACAGAAAGTATGAGTCTTTTCCCAAAAGAAAATCTAACGATCTAAATATAACTATTTTATAATATGCAAACAATTTCATGACATCTTTATGTCTTTATGTGCTCAATTACAGAAATAAACATTTCACCTACAAAAACAAAAGCTATTTGCTTCTTGATGAAAGACTACAATAAAATTCAGTCTTTCTTTTCTGTTACAAGAAATTAAATGTTTTTCGTGCACACATCTTCTTTAACAAAGCTAAAATGCAAAATATAAACAAATATGAAGAAGAACACAACTCTCATATAATAGAAGAATCATGCTCAATCCATTCATTTGAAAACGGGTTTTGTTCGTTGTATGCTCGCCCCAATTTCCTCGTACGCTGCTTTTGTATGGCAAGCCTAACAAACAACGACATAGGGAGAGAGAGATTCGTGTCATCTATCTATATATTATAACAAAGCAAAACAATTTATGTCACGTGTCGCTTCCACAATGCACGAAAATTTCATTTTCCTGCCTCTTTTTCCTAATTTACTACCTTAACTTAATTACATTATATTTTGATTTTAATTTTTTCTCGTTAATGAATTAATATTAAATTGGATATCGCAACATATTATATTAATGCTTACCTAAAATAAATTTGTATCATTATTATCCTCAATGATCATAGTTAAATTCAAATGTATAAATTTGGATTTAAATGTAGAAGTGTAGATAAAGTTAAAACTTTGTGTTAATTATTTTGCTAATAAAATTTAGAATTTAACTTAGATAACAAAAAAGTTAAGAATTAGATGATAAAACTTCATTTGTGACTATGATAAATTTAGATTATTGATTTTCAGAGATTCCATTTTTTATATTTTATCATTTTCAAAATATATATACACATTTACGTGATGGAAGCTTTTTGTTTCTTACATTGATATTTCATATTGGAGTTGATAAAAATTTAAAGAAACGTTCTTTTGCAAACACATATTATCTGTTTTAATGATATAATATAATAATGTTTTTTATGTAATATCAAGCAACTAAATATTTTTTTCATCTTCATTTAACTAGCTTTCAATTTTATTAATTTAATTGTATATAAATTTTATAATAATTTATTAAAATATAAAAAATTATGTATTTTATAAATCAACCCATGTAATACATGAGTCTCAAACATATATTATAATAAAGCAAAACAATTCATGTCATATGTTACAAGAAAATTTTATCTTCGCACCTCTTTATCCAAATTTGACATATTAACTTAATTGCATTATTATTTTTTATTTTTTCATTAAATATTTAGTAATAAATTAGATTTTGTAACATATTAAATTAATGTGTACCTAAAATAAATATCTATCATTATTATCCAAAATAATCATAAACAGATCCAAATGTAGAAATTTGAATTAGTTGTGGAATTTATTATAATTATATATAATAAAGAAAACATTAAATGTACAACTTTTCACTAAAAAAGATAATTACAACTTTTTATTATAAAAAAATAAAAGATAAATACATTTATTATTTTTAAAAAAAGATAAATATACTATATTTTTAATCTATAAATAATAAAAGATAAATACAATTATTATTTTTGTATGTTTTTATTTTTACTTAAGTTCATTTTAGATGAATAAATTTCATCAGCGTACCTATGAGATTGCAACGTACGCAGTGTACCCTAACGTGAATGATAATTTACATATTTTTTAATAGACATGTATAAGACAACATTATAAGACTTTTTTCAAAAGGAGCAACATCATAAATATTGTGAATGGTAAAAAAAGATCATGTGAATGGTCATTCACACCATTCAGATGGTGTGAAATGACCATTCACATGGATGACCATTCACATAAATATGCATTGAGCATTCACATAATTTTTAATGACACAGAAAGTGTGAATCTATGTAAAATTCATATATCACTCGTATAACATTAAATTAAACATGGTTATGTGAAAAAAAATTTTTAAGAGTTTTTTAAGATTTGTACATTCGGGTGCACTTGATTTCGAGATTATAATAAATGTTGATAGTAATAAACTTAATTCATCTCATTAATGTCGTAAACTAAATTGAGAGAACTATTAGGTCATGGAGGTGACAACGGTGGTTAACTAAACCCTAAAATTTGTTGTTAAAAAAAATATAAGATGATTAAATTAATTAGTGCTTTAATGAATTTCCTGATTAATTATTTGAGTATTTATGTTGAATGCTTATTGGTTAAAAGCAAACATGTCAACTAAATTTGTCGAAGTGGTTCATTTTGTCATAAGGTTTTGTGATGATGTGATTTTAGCTTTAGTATACTTTTAATATGTATGTTTAATTAAAAATATCAATTTTGTGCTACACGTTATTACTATTTTTAATGCATAATATATTAATTGGATTTAATATGAAAAGCACCAACATGTTTTTCACGTTTTGTGGTTTAGTCATTCCGTGCTATTTTACCAATAAAATCCTTAAGTTATATATTTGTTTGTGATTTTTGAAATTTTTCTTTATTTTTTTAAAAAAATAATCAACTTTCTGGAATTTTCGAAGAAAAATAATGAAAACATGTTGGTTTTTTTTGTGGAAAAAATCAAGGTTGATTATGGAAAAAATAAAAAATTTCCGAAACAGGATTGAAAACAATAACATGAGGTCTTTCTTAGGAAACAATACCCTTATTAATTAAATTGTGTTTTTATATGATCATATATGTGTTATGTGATCACCGAATAACATCATTAAGATAATTTCTCTTTTGGATCAAAATTGTGCATTTTTTTATGATGTAAAATTGTTCATTTTTAAAGTTTTATCCATCAAGTCATGTTTATCCAAAGTCTATATAGTATTTTAATTATTATTAATTCTCAATTTAGTAAACAATTCAAAATTGTCCCCTCGAACAAATAATACTTAAAAAAGCCTAAACATGTTTATATAAAATCTCTATTTCTTTTTAAATAAAAATGTGTATTTTTATAACTGTCTTGCTAGGTTCTTGCAATTTTTTTAAAAAAAAAAATCAAATAAGTGTATATGTCACCAACCTTCGTTTTCTCAGTAATTCACTTTCCGTATGATGTTATTATAGTCGATTTTTGCATATATAATGATTTCAGGATACAATCTGATCTGGCATCCCCGTCTTTTAGGGCGTGCGAGAAGGTCGACCGTACAGAGCTTCCGATTTTGTAGGTAATCACAATCGTAAAAATGATCGGAGTATCAACGAAATACTTTGAATATTAAATTTTCATTAATCATTATTTCGTCTTAAGCATATATATTATATACCATTTTAGAAGTCTCATTGAAAAAGTAAACAAACAATATGTTTGATAACAAACGAAAACAAAAAAACAGACCCAACACCAAAAATAAAAAGAGGTCGGTGACACTTAACCTAAAAATATAGCGTACTTTGAGTCGTGTGGTATCTTATGCTCAAAACATGTATATAAAATATTGTTGTTTGAATAAACGCATATGTGTTTTTTATATTAAGATCCGAAAACCAAAAAATGTACGTTTATTGCAATAACCTCAAATAGATTTTTTTTTTTTTTTTTTTTTTTTTTTTTTTTTTTAGCTTTTGGATTTTAATCTACAATTCTTTATTATAGTTTAATCTATTCCTGAAAATATGAGACCTTAGTTTGAATGCCGGGTGGGTTGATTTCTCAGTTTGAAAAGCAGAATGGTAAATGGAAGAGTAAGACGACCATACACTCGCAATGATGATGGTATAAAAGTTGTGTTTCTTTTAGGGTTTAATATGAAGAAAAACCAACGTGTTTTTCATGTTTTTACAGTTTAGTCATTTCGTGTTATTTTTTTACCACTAAAATTCTTAATTAATATATTTGTTCGTGATTTTCGGAATTTTTTTTTTTTTTTTCAAAAAAATCTTCAAGTAGGAGAAAAATAGTGAAAACATGTTGGTTTTTGTGAAAAAAGTGAGGGTTGATTATGAAAAAAAACAAAATTTTTTCGAAAACCGGATTGAAAACAATAATTTAAGAGCTTTTCTTGGTAAAAAAATAACACGGAGGAACTAAATCGTAAAAAATAGGGCTAAAGCCGTACAATAGCAGTGTACTTTTTAAGGTGTATCGATATAGTACGTGTACTTTTTATATTGTTAATATGATACCTTTACTTTTTATGACTGGTTATTTCGTCTAGCTTTGCGCAGTTGTGAGAGAATCATCGGTACGAACTTGTTCACCGTTGGATCTGCGTGAAATTTGAGGAGAAGCTTCGCAACACATAGTTCTTCGATCTGGACGATGGAGATCGTCATAGGAGATTTCTATAGAGGTCTGTAGGTGTTTGAAGTTGGCTGTGTTGTGTGATTTCTCCTACCAGGTTATCACAAGGACGAGAAAGTGTATTTGATGCTTCAATTAAGGAAATTTGAACATTAATAAAAAGAGAAATTCTACTCTTAGCAGGTATAGCCAGTAAATGGTTACCAAAGGTATTATATTGGTATGAAAAAATGTAGTACACGTATCAAATTTGAACGATTTTGAAAGTACACGTGTAATATGAATAATTAAAATAGTACACGTATCATATCGATACATTTTAAAAAGTACACAACTATTCTACGACTTTAACCCTAAAAAATATGAAAACATGTTGGTTTTTTTCATATTAATCTCTTTCTTTTAAAGAGAATTCTATCATAGTTTCGTTCCCGCCTCATTTTTGCTTTTTTTTTCTCCATCTCTTCATAAATTAAATTGAAATATATACATCAATTTGCAATTTATATAATTGACTTTATCCATAATTCCATATATACAACTACAAAGTTTTATGGAAACCAAATTAAATGAATAGTAATGTACTAATGCATTACCAATCTATCAATATATATAAAAGAAACAGAAACTTAAGCATATCATATTAGAGATTCATGAACAAGTGATTGGAGAAGAGAAAGGAAAAGATTTAGAAATAAAGAAAAAGAAAGTCATAGATGGGTTATTTAATATATAATAATCGTGATTTAATGACAGCGAAAGCAACAATTAAAATAATAAATTATAGTTTATGGAGCAATGAATACGGTTCGGTTGGGTTGGTTTTGGTCTCCATAAACATGCATTCTCTCCCACTCATAGTCAGAATCACAGATCGATACCTTTTATAAAGAGTTATATAAAAAGTTTGTTTGTTTTGTTCATTTCAAAAAGAACTACAAAGTCACAAACTAATATAACTGGGAAAACCTCTCGTATTCTTCCTTCTTCTACAATCCACATCCACATATGCATACATCAAAGGTAATTTCAGCTCAAAACGGATAAGATATATATACATTGGTTAACTTATATTAATCAATTCTTACCGAGACTGAGACTGAGACTGAGACCGAGACTAACAAGAGATGCTCTGTGTGGTTATGGTTTGATCGAGGATTTGATGATCTTTCTTTCCTGCAGAGACCGTATTGACAATGATTATAAGTAGAAGGATTGTGGGGTCCGTACTTAGTCTTCAAAATCATCTTTCTTTGAGTCGGTTTCTCTTTTAGATCATGAGGTTCAAGAGCGTATTGTACAAACAAATGCTTTATTCCATCACTTTCCCTAGCGAGCACCAATCGTTTTCTACTTCAACAACATCTACTTATATGTGATTTGATACGCGTCTGAAAGTTACAATACCACTTCCATCCTAAACAAAGGGGAAGCACCAAAGCAATGTTCGCATGAGAGACCGACTGAATTGAATTATATATATTGAGTGTAGGGAGTTCCATACTTATTCAAAAAAAACAGAATATTCTAAGTTACTTATTTCATATCATATAATCTTAAGTTTTGCCCAAGGTGCTGAGTTCTGTAAGTTTTTTGTAATGAATCTCGCACGCACGCACGCACACACACGTTTAAGATACCAAGTGCATGCATTCTAAGTATGGCACAAGATGCATACAATATTGTGATGGATAACCACAGTTCAAATTAAACGGTCGTTATTTTGAACATGCACATTGCACTGCTCTTTTTGCACATAGTCGAACTTATGAACCTCCAATACTTGTATGGCTAGGCCACATCCTGTTGTCAGGGTTCAAGGAAACCAATATGCATCCAGTTTGTTTTGTACCCTAGGTATCTAAGTTGTCCCATTTATCGCTAATAGACTACGCAAATTACATTCCAACACACATGTCCTGAACGGGCATTGCTAGTTTTTTTTTTTTTCAGGTTTGTTGTATAGACCTTGAGAGTGATACTAATTCCTTAAAACATTCAAAAGTTTTGATAGTTACTTTACTTCTTTAGTCACAGACGGTTTGCTACACATTCCACTTTTGAACATTTCACTCCATGGTTCATCGGCATCCCAACATCAGTAGCCAAGATGGTGCGGTCTGTATGGTTCATAGTTACTTTTTTTCATACATCAGATGGATAAATTTTACCATAAATCCATCAGGGAGATTTGATTTGATGACGAGCCATTTTGGTCTTCCCGATCATAGATTTAGCCATTTAGGACTGCAACGTGTAAATAATTGTTAGAAGCAAACTTAAACCTTGGTTGCAGGAGCCGCCTTCAATGATCATGTAACATGACCATAACCAAGTTGAATACATTTTTAGAGATCTTATCACCAAAAACTTGCATGCGCGTTTGCATATGAACGAGGTGACCCCTCTCATTGTTGTTAACGACAAAGTATAAAAGCCTTGGGCTGTGGCCAACATTACTTAAATTGAGATCCAATGCCCAAGAAGGGTGGTACGTCATTAGGTAATCTTAAATAAACGAGAAACCAACACAATTTATCACTTATCAGGTCTAAATGTTTATGGCATTGCTGGGAAAATCCAGGAGTTTTATTGTAGTATCATACATGAGATCATTAAACATTGCTTCCAACCTTGTTATATTAAAAAAAACCCATCTGTAAAGATAGAATTATATCGCCTTTGCCTCGCTCACAATCTATCTTCACACAAAACATAACGATAATGGGGCTCCTCAACAGACATGTTACACCCCTCATCAATCAGGAGATGCATTCTCAATACATCCCAAAAGAAAAAAAAAAAAAAAAGGGTCAGCATTTAAAATACGCTTCAAGCAGTTGCAGCCATTGGTACCGACCTGTAGCATGCTCTCTTAGCAGCACGAACAATATCTTCAATCTGCATGAACCCACACACAAAAATAGAAAAGGATATGCGTTCAATTGCAGGAAAAAGAGCTGAGCACTACCTATTCTGAACTCATGAGGAATTTAAGAAAAAAGAAACAGATATGAGACATATGACCTAGATAATATCAAGAGGATCGCAGACGCTATTACGCACTACTTAAATTCTTACTTTGAGAAAGTACATGCAGTAAATTCTTTCAGTTTTAGAGTATGAACTATGAACTATGAGATTAAGGTGGTCCAACTAAGTTCTCGGATAAAAGGCTTGTTGGTGTTTTGGGAGAAAGCACTCTTAATGCAATCATGATTGCAAACAATGAAGTATTATTAGCGTATTATAGAAGTCAACTGAAATACTATGTTCTTTTCTCCTTTCTGAAATGGCAACAGATTTATTAACGCATTAGTTCTTTTGTAGAGTTGTAGATTTATTTGATAGTAACTTTCCTTTCCTTGCCAAGTTTCTATTCAATGAGAAAATAGAGTGCAAACAATGAAAACCAATTATTTAACCAAAGAAGTCCAATTTAGTAGCAAAATCTCAACGACCTGGACATGTGAAGCAAAATTCAAATCAAAGACTGATAAAGAACTTTGACCTGTGGAAAAGCCATTCTCTCAAGATTAGCAGCATAAGGTGTGGGAACATCAGCCCCAGCAATCCTCTCCACTGGGGCATCAAGATAACCAAAGCTATCTTCAACCACTGATGCACTACACAAAAGAAACCCATTAAATACCCTATTTGTCGAATCCTTAATAACTGAGATTCTTAGCTAAAGCTCAAAAAGTGGGTGAGTTTGTCAATACCAGATTTCAGCACCAATACCATGTTGAGGGAACCCTTCCTCAACAGTCACCAGCCGGTTAGTTTTCCTGACTGAAGCATTGATTGTAGCTCTATCTAGTGGTCGAATGGACCGCAGGTTTATCACCTGTAATACATAAGACTTGTGTTTTACTGCAATAAAACCTGGGATCTTTCTCTTAGATAAGCACAATACAGTTCTTTAAGAAATGTAAGTTTTGGGTCTTATAACCATATATAGCTTACCTCCGCACTTATCCCTTCCTTCTCAAGTATTTCAGCTGCCTATTAATTGCACAAAACAATTACATCAGGTTTGCAGAAAACGAGGTTTTATCAATTTGATAGACGGTTGAATAATGCTACTAGCAATTATCTAACTGAAGTAGATGGCTGATGTACACGAGTCAACTGCAGTTAACTTATAAAAACTTGGGACCCCGAGAGTCATACACTATGATCCTACTAACTTCTATGCAAAACTCTTGTTACTCAAAGACAAGCTTACCTGGTTTTAGAGCTGTTTCTTTTAAGTATGCACCATTAAAAGACGCTCAGATGCTCAATTAGAGAAATTCCTCTAGTTTCAATTTGCTACGTAAAGTTTTTCTTTTTCTTACATGTGTATATGGGACTTCACGTTTGGAATATATACAAAGACATAAGCCACAGAGGCTGGAGTAACTGACTCCAACAAACCTTAAGAGCATAGCCAACCATCTTGGAGAAAGCAGTGATCGTGATATCTTTCCCTTCTCTTTCAATCTGCAACCAGTAATCATAAGACAAACATTGCGAGCAAAAACAACAAATTCACAGCATAACTTATAGAACGTTTAATCTTTTTTGGTGAAAAACCTTTGCTTTTCCTATTGGAAGGCAGAAACTTGAATCAAGGGCTTCGGCAGAAACTGGGAACGATTCACCATATCTAAAGAGTATCACAAAAAGCCTCATCAGAATTTGAAAATTGTAATTAATCAGCAATAAATGATAATTCACTCACAACAACTCATTTTCAAGGAAAACGACAGGATCTGGGTCTCTAATTGCAGCTTTTAGAAGTCCACGAGCATCTTCTGAGGAGTAAGGTACGAGCACTTTCAAACCAGGGACTGAGCCATACCATGCACCATAACACTGTAAACATCGGAAAGGTACATGAGCAGGCAGGGGCGGATGTAGTTTAGATTGACGGGTGTCACTCGACACCGATAAAATTTTAAAATACTGAGTTACGTATGTGTCAAAATTTGAGTGACACCTACGATTTTTTTTTGAGTGACACCTATGAAAAATATGTAAACGTATTATATACATATATAATTTATATTTGTTGTTTTTATTACCCACATTTATTGAAATATTACTGATTTTTAATCATACAAATTTAAAAGAAAAAAAAAACACAATAGAATTTTAAAAGGAGAAGCAAATAATCAACCAAAATCTAAAAAAAAAACCCAAAAGTCTTGTTATTTGTTAAATTTGTGTTGGCAATCCATTCCGACGACCCGATTCGTCTTAGAAAATTTTTTAAAATTTGAAGTATTAAATTTACTCTGAAAAGTGACACCGATAACTGAAATTTCTGGATCCGCCCCTGTGAGCAGGAAATTTTTTGTGTGAAACAGTCTAGGGGTAACTATTTTAAAAACAGAACTTTTGATGCAAAATGGTGAGTGAAGAACCGAAGCACCAATCCTTCCAAAAAAATAGAAGAATAATTCATTCCTAACCTAATATCAGTGTTGCTGACCATATACTTCCTTTTTATAAAAGCCAAGATAGACAATCGATTTAACTACTTTGGTACTTATTTAACACCACTAATCACCTACGCTTGCTTAAACT
Source organism: Centrapalus pauciflorus (assembly GCA_020465985.1). Lineage (NCBI taxonomy): Eukaryota > Viridiplantae > Streptophyta > Magnoliopsida > Asterales > Asteraceae > Centrapalus > Centrapalus pauciflorus. Next base: position 455,795 of record JAANYP010002579.1, read on the forward strand.
GAAATATTGAATCTCCGTTTGTTTCCCCCTAAGAAACTAATGCCACCTTATCCTTAAAATTTAAGAATTACCACTGATGCTTTTTAATGCGGCTTCATCATTATGGTAAAAAAAGGTAAACAGTTGTGCCCCAAGAGTAGCATAAGAACCTAGACCTTGAGAAACTAAACTTAATAACAGAACATAAAAATATGAAAACTAAAATTACCAACAAAGTCCGGTCTTCCCCAAGATCAAATGGTAATGTACAGGAAAAAGTGAATCATGTTCAGATTTCCTTTTAACAAGCGCATGACATAATAGGATGAAAAAAACACTCAGTACTTGCTGTTTTGTATGAGATATCAATACGTTCATTTTCATGTTGGCAAATAAGTCTGAATAAACTTTAGGTAGAATTTCATACACGTCCTTACAAAACTTCATAATTACGCATATGTCCTTGTAAATTTCCTTATTACACATATATCCTTCTAAACTTTGAAACTATCATGTATGTCCAAATATCTAATTTTTATCAAATCATTTAAAATTTTAATTTTTTTTAATTCTCTCATTAGTTAAATCTCTAAAGTAAAACTCCTAAACCCAAACAAATAAACTCAACGATTTTCTAAAGCCGAAAAAACAATTGGTCTCTGGCATGTATGTCTAATGCTACACACATTGTATGACTATAATTACACGCTTGACACCAACTTATCGTCATTAATTGTTTACATATATACAAAGAATAAATCACATTAAATGGTAATCCAATTTTATATAAAAAAATTAACTGACAATCAAAGAAAATTTTTATTAATACCAGTCGAAGAAGACCAAATCATCTAAATAGAACAAATGAAGTGTTTGAATTCATTTTATTTATATTTTTATGAAAGGTTTAACTAGAAATACGTTCGGTTTTGAAACCGATTATTTATTACAAATTAATATGAATGTTAATAATAATAAATTACATATTTGGACATATATGAGAGTTTTAAAGGTTTAGAAGGATATATGTGTAATAGGAAATTTATAAGGATATATGTGTACTTATGAAGATTTACAAGAACATGTATGAAATTCTCCGTAAACTTTATGATGACATGCAAGTGGGAATCACAAGTGATGGATTGACAACACATCAAGAAAAGAAAGTCAAAGAACCTGACCTGGGAATGTTGAGCGCCAACACCAGCAGCAGGCCCATTTGGTCCCCTGAAAACAATAGGTACATTGATCTGCCCAGCAGACATGTAGTTTGACTTTGCTGCAGAATTGATGATATGATCAATTGCCTGCGAAAGATCAACAAAAGTTCAAAACTAAGTTCATTTTGCCTGCAACTGCAAAAACATATGAAGATTTCAGATAGTAACAGTTCAAGAAGTCCATGCTATTAACTCAGCTGCTAGTATCTCAAAGAATATTAATATACATAGATCAAAGAATGTGCTTAATAATATATAAGTTACGTTTCTAGGGAGAATAAGCATGTATTACCCATTGAGATGACAGGCTTAATGTTATTTAAACCAAATACTTTCATCGTATATAAAAAAATAAAAGTTGCTAATACTGTTTTTGCCTTAATACATAAAAACCAATATGTCATACTAAATCAAATAAATATGCTATGAGCATCTGGTACTCTGGTACTCACAAAAGATTCAAAAACTGAAAAACTTTAATAGGTCTGGTATATGACAATGGGTCTTCAGTTCTGATTTTCACTTTCCTAAATCACTATAATAACATATCTCCTCTGCTAAGCTAAAATAGGCGGGATCCTTTTATATTACAAAATTCCAATGTAACATTCGCAGAACACAATATCTTCTCACAGAACATATATCTCCCTAGCCTCATAGTTGAACGTTTAGCAGTGGAACAACCGTATGATTCCTCAAAAGCACCAAGAAACAGTGCCTGAGATCTAGGAAAAGAGATAACCATGACGTTGTTGCTGATGTTAGTGTATCTCAAGAGTCCAATGCAAATAATCTATGCTTTCATCAATGAGAAATTATAAAAGATTATGCTTAGTCTAATCATTAACAGCTATTAAGTCAGCAAGAAAATGACCAAGACCGGTAAAGATAATACAAAAACTGAGAAAGAGGATGCATGATCATGACAACATTGTAAGAGAAGAAATACACAAGTCAGCTGCTTTTAAATTGAAGAAAACTAGAAGAAGCTGTCAGAGTTAGTTTCTAAAATATCGATTATAAGATTGACACTCCAATCAATTTTGCACACATTCCCTTGACAACAACCCATCTTTTGACAGATACAGGAACAGACCCCAAAGATAACGTCTTGTCAATATGAAGAAAGCTGCTCTTGCAAACAACTATAACACATACAACAATAAAAAACGTAAAAAAAAAAAAACATTGTAACAAGAGCTCTCCAAAGCAATGAGATGGGGATTCTAACCTGCATTGAGAAGTTGAAAGTCATGAATTCTATCACAGGCTTGAGACCATGATATGCAGAACCAACTCCAATCCCAGCAAACCCAGCCTGGAAAACTTAACTGTTATAGTTAGTACCCGGAACCTCGAAAAAGGTTAAAATCTCTAGTAAAACTGATAGGAATGAAAACTGAACCTCGGTGATAGGGGTATCAACAACCCTTTCAGGGCCATATTTGTCCAATAATCCCTTGGTTATCTAGCAAAGCATAAACAAATCCATTATAGTGCAATCAAAACACTCAGGGATATATGTTATTTTTACGTAGAATCTGAGAGAAGCGAATGTGATTTTAAAAAAAAATTCTAACCTTGTATGCACCCTGGTATTCTCCTACCTGCACAACAGAGGAAGATGAGCACTAAGAAATGAAAGAGCACCTCTCACCATCTCAACAAAATACTTTTACCTCTTCACCCATCACAAAAACATTTGGATCAGCAGCCATTTCCTCATCAAGAGCGGAGTTCAGAGCATCTCGTACCGTCATCTGTAACAACTCGAAAACTAAATCTAAAAACCAAAGTTCTTCAAATCTAGTAGTAGCACCCAGTAAAGTTTAAAACGTAGTCATTTCACAGAGTTTAAGGAGACAACACTGAACGGTATTGTCCAGCTTATACAAGGCTTGCACACTCAAAATGAATGATAAAAAAGTACAACCCGTCTACAATTCTACTTATGAGGTCGACTTCTACAAATACTTACATATCCACAAGGCTAAACAGTCGCAAGGAACATGGTATTACATTAGGGGATGTTAGTCCTGGTACCAAGCAAAACTCTGTTAAAAATTTACTTGATGTCTGTGTAATTTTCAAATGAAAGTTAAGTATACGTTGTTGTATCTTAAGAATCAGCAACCCTTTTGAGTTTTCAATCTGTCCCAGTAGTATAAATGCGCTAGATGGAAACATGCTACAAAATTTTTTTTACAAGATTGAAACTGAAAGGTTTTAGACACACATGATATCTCATTAATTAACTAACGGGAGTAGTTGTTGTCTAGTGAAAAGAAATACCAACTAAGAAAATATAGAAGGCATAAAAATCAGAACTTAAATTACCTCTTTGGTTGCAGATGAGTAATGTCTCATAGCTGATACTAGAGGCCTTAACCTCGGCATAGAATTCTCCAGAACCTGAATTAACATAACATTTAGAAGTGTTGGTGCCCACGGTATTCATGGTTGTTAAAACATATGTTGCAGCATTTCATTTACCTGAGAGGATAAGCCTCTGGCACCCCCAACTTTTTGCCTTACAATTCCCAACATTTTTTATCCTTTCAAGTCAAAGCTTCAAGCCTTCAAGTTATAAAAAAGAAGTACGATCAACGATTCCTAAAAAACAGTAAGTTTAAAGTTTTGTTACGAGGATTCCGAGCTTGCAAACACAGGATGGCATTACTAGGCACAAAAAAGCAGTTGATACCATAAATCGAAGAACGATCGATACAGAGAGTCCTACGATATCGGATCTATAACAAGTTATATATCTGAATCTCTAGCGCCGTTAAATACCTACCTAATTATAATTATAACAAATGAAATACGGCTAATGAAAACAAGAAATACACATAATAAGATAAGATGATTCAGTGTAATATTGATGGAGGTCGGAAAGGATAGGTGTTAGGTGCGCTTACTGCTTTCCGATGACCGGCTGGCGGAAATTGACAGACGCACTACCTCTCAAAGAACATCTCTCCGGTCAGTCGTCCCTTCACTGGTATAAATATATAATATTTGTTTGCTGCGGCCCAAAAAAGTGGGTTAAATTCGTGTGATATGGAAAGCCCAATTTCACTCACTAGTCACTACCCACCATTGTAGACCATCAATCAGTCTCTAATTTTGTGCTTTGGAGTCGTAATATTTTTAATAAAAAGAAATTATATATAATATGTATAATGTAAAAACTAAAATACAAATGTTAATTATTCATAAAAATATGCCAAAACTATTATTTTCCAACTTTATAAATATATATTAGAATTGAAGCTGACTTTTTTATGATTATTATAAATTTATTATTTATAAATTTATATATTTTAAGTGATATAAATAACATTTAGATATTGATTTTGGTTTGGTTTGAATTTACATTAGCTAATGAAATTGATAAATGTAAAATAGGTAATGATGAGTGGAATAATTAGATAATGGCAAATGGTAGATAAACTTATTTATTCATTAATATTTATAGATCTAGAAAATGTGAATTTGCATTTATCTTTTATTTTACATTAAAGATACTATATGATATTTATCTTTTCTTGCGAGACGTAAACATTATGCGTTCTCCTTTATTATATATAAAAATAAAAATATGTTTACGCTTTACATTTTAATGAGATAATTTCTCTTTGAAAAGTAAATAAGTTTTTATTTTTAAAAGGAAGTGATGGATTGCAAGGAGCAAGCTAACCCTCAAATATGATACATGAAAGTTCAACAGAAGGGATCAACAAAATAAACTTGAACAGACGAAAACAATACAAGAAACGGTAGAGCATTAGCAAAAGTTTACAACACTGATGTTGTTAAGATGCACTTGTAATAAGCCTACTCTTTGAAATGTCTATCTCTGGGGGTAAAAATATGAATCGGATTAAGAGAGATCCTCTTGAGGACAGATGCCACACCAAACGTGTCACAACAGATTAAAGAATTTGCACACAGTCAATATCCATTTATAAAATATCAATTGAATTTTCAAACCCCATGTCTAAATGAACCTGTTGGGGTTATGAATGAGTTATACATTATTAAAGTTTATGTAAAAATGGTGGATTTTATAAAATGTGACCAACCTTCAAAATAAATGCATAAATGTGTTTATGATATGTATTCGAAGCTTTTTACCAAGTTGATTGAAGTTGGTGAAGTAAATGATTTTCTATTAAATTATATGTTAAAATGTGTATTTTTAGTAAAATGAAGATCTTAAAGCATTTTTGTGGTTTTTTGGTTAGCTAAAATGATTGAATACTTGTTATCAATGTTAATGGAATGTTTTTAAATGATAAAAATTAAATATGGTTGAGTTATATGTGAGTTACGTGAAAACTCGTAGCATCTATGGCTCTGTTGTGATTAGCGCGTCGCGTTCATGTGTTGTCACATGCAGAGTCATATTACTACCCCATGGAGCATGTGACATTCATTCCAACGCGTTGCATTACAGACCGGGAAGATGAATGTCTGATTCTACCTATTAGAGCATTCCACGTTACTAGTGGCAGAAAAGAGGACTAATTATGTCTAGTTGAATGTGTTGTGTACTCGTGTTCACCTTTAGTGTGTCGCATTCCTGACAACAGAAGCCATGAATAAGGGTATCATCATAACTCATAAGCCATGAATAAATATGTTAAAAACCCGAGGAAAAAATGAATCTATAAAGTCGTATTTATATATAAAAACAACGAAAATCCAATATGTGTGTATGTGTGTATGTTTGTGTTATACTAATAAATGCATCCTTATAGTTGACAAATTTTATTATGGTTTTAATTTTTGACCGGTCAAGTTTTTTAAAAATGATCATTTTGATATTATCAAAATAAATAAATATTATTGTTGTCAACACTAACCTAAATAACATTCTTCCCCTCCAAATAATACCCAATAACCCACCCCTTCTAAGTTCTAACTCTTATTAATTTCCAGATTAGACTAAACGTCAATGAGTTTTTTTTATTAGTCGGTGAAGAACATCAAACCCGGCCAGGTCATCGATCCCATATATAAAAGTCACACATGTGTGTGTTCTTATTCATTTCCCTCAAATTTGATGTCATCATCTCTGATCGTCTTCCTCAAATTTGAGTTCATCATTGAATCACCACGTTTCCCTGTCCCTAATCTCGTTTGTCCACAAGTCTACCATAACTATCCTTGAATACTTCTTACAAACATTTGACTTCTATATCCATGGCAATTTCCTTAGTTAAATATGGTCTGGAAGTATTGGCAATCAATTACGTACCTTACTTTATATGTGTTTTTTCGAAAGACATATATTATAAAAGCAAAACGAAACCAAGCTACAAAAGAGCTACCTCCAAGGTAGAGGCAGGACCAAAAACAAACTCAACCCACAAAAAGCAAGCTTACAACTCCATCATAACATGTACGTCGAGTATAATTAAGCAATACATGAATTATGATCAATGCAATTTTTTAATTGTACTAGCTAGTGGCATGTCAGTATTTTGTGACTCTCCAATTACGTATGAAAATTAATAAGCAATTAAATTTAACAGGAGGGAAGAAATTGAAAATGAAGTGAATTGAATTGAACGTCAATAATTCATGATTTAAAATCCCATGCATATACTTGAAAACATGATAAAACAAAATTGTAAACATCGCTTCTATGAATATTTTCTTAAAACGAAGATCCTTTCAAGTTTTATGGTATATAATGTGAAATACGAACCAAATTTATAGACTTTTCTGTTTTTTTTTTTCACAATTTTTAGATGGCCATTATTCTAAAATCTTGAAGATTATATATATGTTAATTGAAAGTTCATGAGAAACAACGGTTATCCTGGGCATACAGTGTCTCGTCCCCTGCTCCCATATTGCCATCATATCGGCTTCATTTAAACTTTCCATGTTTGCATTTGCAGTTTCCGCGAACACTAATGCTACCTTTTATGTTTCATATGAGGTTGAGCGATAGATGATGAGTTGTCTCTTGTACTAATTTAATTAAGGGGTTGTTTGTTTGCTTTTTAATGTAATCATTAAGAAATTACTTAAAGGTAAAAATGACTTCTTAATTGTTCCATTAAGAGGTCAACAATCAGGGCCTAAATCTCTTATGTGAATTTGCTTGAGGAGAGTCCCATCTTGGTTTTCGTCCATCTAGCCCACAATTAAGTAGCCTTTTGGTTAATAAAGGGAATTAATGAGAAATTAATTTTGATAACTAAAAGCATGCATGGAATATCATATCACATTATCACACACATGTGTGTGTATGTAATTAAATTAAATAGGATTAAATGAAAACTATTATATTAATTGTGAAAGGAGAAGTGAATTGATTCGGTAATTAATTTTGTAAGATTGATTCAGAATTTTTTGAATCCGTTCAAATTAAAAAAATAGTAATAATAACTGAACCAATTTGCTTTTCATAAGTTTCACGAATACTTAGCTTTCTGATCGAAGTGCATGCACAGACAGAGAGGAGGTGAGGTCTAAAATTGTTAATGGCGGAAACAGCTGAAGGAGGTCAGTCTAAAATTGCTTCATTCCATCAACATGTACCTTGATAGATATATATTCTTCATCCCTTCAATTTGTGAAGTCGAATGAAGACTTGTTTCTTTTGAAACTGTCTTTAATTACGATATGATTGTAGTCCTCGATCAACAGCAAGACTATTTATTTAATTTAATTTGCTTGTTATATATATATATGTGTGTGTGTGTATAGCAATCAATGTTTTACTTGTATGTTTTCATTTAATAAAATAAAGATGTATAATTTGTTTGGTAAATTAAGCTAGTATAATAATATATGCAGGGATATGAATGATGTTACCAGCAGGTTTTGTTTGTTTGTAGCATCGATAATATATGTCAATAATATTAATATGCCCCACATATTTGATGAATTTTAATTTTATAGCTTTCAAGTTTGCTTTTGCTTCTCCTGTATTAATATATAGATTTGTTGGATGATAAAAAGATTAAAAGCTAGTGATCATCATGCCACTACAAGGAAAAGAAGAAAATGCGACGGAGACCTTTTGCGGCGACATATGTCGTCGCAAATTCCCCACTAAAAGACAAAAAAATGTGCTTTTTGACTAAAATTGGTCAAAACTCGGGGAAGGCCTTTTGCGGCGACATTGTCGTCGCAAAAAGGTTGAACAGATCAAATTTTTATTTTTTTTTGGCACGAAAATAGGGTTTTGCGCGGTCAAAATGTCGTCGCAAAAAGTCGAAATGTCGTCGCAGAATGTCCCCTTTAGCGGCGACATTGTCGTCGCAAAAGGTTTTGATTTTAATTTTGATTTAATTTTCATAAAACTTTTTGCGACGACTTTGTCGTCGCAAAAAGTGATGACGTGTCAAGCCGATATTGCTGGAAACCGTCGTCGCAAAAGGGCCCAAATGTCGTCGCAAAAGATGTTTAGCTACGAGGCTACAGCGACGACCTTTTTGCGACGACATGTCGCCGCAATAGGTCTTCTGCGACGACATTATCACTTTTAGCGACGACATTTGTCGCCGCACAAAGGTGATTTTCTTGTAGTGTGCATGGCGATGTATCAAGAAAATATATAGGTTACTTTTGTTAATCGAATTTGTTAGCTTTCTTCAAGTGTTCATAATATCAGGGGTGGCTTTTAGGGTGTGCGAAAGGCTCGACCGCACAGGGCCCCCAATTTCGTAGGGCCTCACGGTTATAATAAAGATCTAAATTTAGACCAATAAAAAATTTCTGTATTTGACATGTATACGTTGTGCATCGGTGCGTTAGAATGGAATTCATGTCAAATTCAATTTGATTTGTATTATTTATTTTAATTTTTCACTAATCAGTTTTTTTGTTATTCTCGAACTCGACATTACCAATTAAATTGAGTCTCAAAATGACAAAATTACTATTTAAAATACTTAAGAGACTATGTTGTAATCACAAGCACAGGGCCTCTAAAATCCATGAGACGACCCTGCATAATATGTTAGATATAATGTTGATTAATATTGATTGTTAGACCAAATATGTAATATAGATTAGATATTGTATTATTATTGTAATTAACAAAAGTATAGGGACTAGAATAGTATTTAGACAAACCGAAAAGGTGTGTCTCTTCATGAAAAAACACAACCTTACGAAAAAGTTTCATGAAAAGTTGCAACTATTCGTCGCACCTCTTAGATTATTATAAATAGGAAGCATTGTAAAGAATTATATTGTGTGATTTCCAATATTGTTATAATAAAATATTAGTTTCGGAAAATCCTGTTAATGTTTTTAGAGAGTTTTCCCAACATCTCGATCGATATGATCTGACTGTTTTTTTATTAAAAATATATATTTTGAAGGAGCTGAAATTAATTATTAAAGTGTGTATATATATAGTAAATGATTGATTAATTGTACGTCCGTAGTTGAATAAGTTGCATGTGACAGGTTGGTTGGTTGGTGATAAGGGGACTCATGAAACATCCATCCGGCCAGCCGAGCAGATTACAGATCGAGCCTACCAACCATCCATCATCCATCCATAATCTCATATATAATCATATATATATTTTCTTAACCTAATTAATTTGCTTAATTTCTCCTTGATCTCCTTAAACAAACAATTAATTCCAGCTAGAACTAATTAAACCTGGCTATTATATATGTCATATGACTTGATCGAACCTCATGCATGCATTAAAAAGTTGTACATTCCTTTGGCCTTAATTAATTACTTTGTCATTTTCAATTAACTCCATCCATCTTTGAATAGATATATATATATATATATATATATATGGGCCAAGGCCAAATGCTGTCGGCCCCATAAACTTTGAAATAAGTATAGAAATGGGAGAGGTCGCTGTTGCAGAGATTATAAGCAATCTAATAATCTATCCTGATCTGTGCCGGCCTACCTTGTGAAAATGCAAATATATATATATGTCCCAAATAATTAAACAGCATATATGGCGCATTTAATTAATTGAGGTGGGTGGTACTTGGTTCTGAATTGGTCAACTTATATATATATATATATATATATATATATATATATATATATATATATATATATATATATATATATATATATATAGAATATGGTTCGAGAGAGTATCTCCATTATGCAGCGCACCAGAAGGTACCACCTTTAAAAAAACTTTGTTTAAATTTTTTTTTCATAAACATGTTTTAATTAGCATTATGAAGATCGTATGTAAATTTCACATACATTCACATCTCCTAGCTCCTAAAAAGTGATGTGAACACACACTTACATGATTTTGAATACATGTGAACTCACATTTATGTGATGCGTGTTTTCATGCACTTAGAGTGTTCGGATTTGCGTGAAATTCACATATGATCTTCATAATGTTAATTAAAACATGTTAATTAAAAAAAATTTCAAAAAACATACTTTTAAGACTGGTACCTTCTGGTGCGCTGCATGATGGGTGGTACTCACTTGAACCTAAATCTATATATATATATATATATATATATATATATATATATATATATATATATATATATATATATATATATATATATATATATATATATATATATATATATATATATGACATTAATTTGTACCTACCTTTCTTTCTTTCTTTCTATTCATGTTTCACTTTACTTTACAGGCATCACCTTTTGTTTCCATCTACCTTCTTTTCAATTCTACTTATATATATAGATATATATAGAATTGTTGATATAAGCAACCAGTATATCCAGTATATATAGTAAGAAAATCATATAAATGAAATGGTATATATAACGTGGAAATTAAGATGATGGATTGATTATATTGGATCGGGTCATGATCGGGTAGCTAGGCACGTACCGAAAGAAAGATTGGAGTTGCATGGTTACTGGGCAATGCCAGGTTTGATATATGATGGATTCGGGGTGAAAAACCAATTAAGTTTGGTAAAATCTGACTAGTTGCTAGCTGTGTTAATTAATTTGTACGTTTTTGTTTGTTAGTTAGTTATCAAGTTTAATTACTTGACGGACAGCCCGGCCTTCCTTACCCAACTTTTCTAAATAACTACCTCTACTTTCATCATTTAATCTTTTCATACTATACCTTTTTAATTTCCTACTCCTTCAATTCACTATATATATAGTTATTATTCCAATTTTATAAATTAATTTGCAACTCAAATTAATATAATATCCCTTGCAATCTTACATTTTAATTAATTTTAATGGTAAATTTAAAACAGATTAAGTTAACTTTTTATATATATGAACTTGGTGTACTGGTTATCACTAGATATAGGGCACACAAGTTCGTTTACTATTGGATTTGGCTTTTGGGTTATTAAAGTATCAAATTAATTAGAATACGAAACTATATAGTTAGTATACATACAACAATTAAATGAGTAGAGAAATATATGCATCATAAATCAAACAACAAACAAAGATATTCGACAAGGAGCAAACAAATAAGTCCCCACATGGACACCAAAACAAACATCCAAATTTAATAGTGAAAATACTACACCCAAAAATATCCCAAACCACAAGAATTTAAACTAAAGCAAGTACTCATCTCGTATCCAACAGCCATGGGCTTTGAACCCACAACGACCAATTCCTCGATCATTGAAAGGAAATACTTTGATTCGAGGGGAATTGAGAATTCATCATCATATTAGCTATTATATGATTATATTAACCAAATTTGTAGAAAAGGTAGACATGCAACATCTTTTAAGAGGCATATATCATGCCTTAGGTTAATTATTATAATTTTTTATTAATAACAAATAACCAAATATGTTATAAAAAAAGGTATTGCTGGTCATAAGATTAAGAGGCTCCACACATAGGTAATCATCACTTCTAGTTAAAACTGATTTATTGTTACTTTTCGCAAATTGATTTTGATTTTTCAAAGTGTTTTTTGATTTAATCATGAAAAAAAATAATAATAATTAGATTTAATCGATAAATTTGAATTAGGACCAAATCCATGCATTCTGAAAAGCACAAAATGGTGTTTTATAAATTTGACCAAGTCATATGAAATTAGAGACTAAAAGGGAGAAACATTTCAAAATCAGGTGCTGTTAGTATAATATTGCAAACTTAGGTACCAAATCTATAATTTTGGCCATAGCACAGGGACCAAAAGTGTAATTCTTTTGTCTAATAATAATAATAATAAATAATAATAGAGGAGTCAGGAGTCAGGACTCAGGAATGTGTATATAAATTTTGGTCGCGTGGTGGGTATTTGTATTTGTAAAGTATGTGTGTTTGACCTAATAAAGCATGGTGGTATTTGGGCTGGGAGTCCAGCTGACCAAGATGGCTGAAGGCCCCATTCCACGTGAATCTTAATATAAATACTAATTATCAATTACCCCATATTATCTCACCAAAAATTTTATTACGTCACAAGCCTACAAGTTCTTAAAATCAAAATTTTGTAACATGTTGGTCACTAAAACTAACGGCGGTTAACTTGAGCCGTTAGCCTCAGAGACATTTTACTGATTCTATCTTTCAGGGACTATTTTTGTGTAATTTCAATGCTCTCTTATTAATTTTGTTATTTATTCATGTTATAATTTATTTCTTTTTTTTTTTGAATTTCTTTTTTTATCATTTATTTATCCAAATGTCACATTTTATCTTTTTTAATTACTATTTTTTAGTTATTTGTGTGTTTATTTTCGTCAATAATGTTATTTTTTACATAGTACTATTTTTCCGCTTGAAAAAATTAAAATCTGAAAGATTATTTTTCTGTTAAAAAAAAATTATAATCAGAATGGTTCATCGTTTCTTTCTCGGAAATACTAAAACTATGAATGTTTAGTTGTTTTTTCGTTAAAAAATCAGAAATAGACATGATTTGTCATTTTTAGTTTGAAAAAATTAAAATCCATATGGGTCATTGTGTTTTTGTTCAAAAAAAATAATATCTGAAAGTTTATCATTTAAATTATTTTAGTGAAATATAGATGTGTCCGGAAAGATAAAAAAAAAAAAAAAAAGGAACGTGGGTATACAATCTTAAAATTAAACCACAAATATTTGGTAAATAAAAGAAAAAAGTAACAGACGGATGGCTCTATTATTGAAATCATATATAATTCAAGTAATAAATGAAGTGATAAAGCATTAATTATCTGGATGGTATCAAATTATTAGTGTTAAATGGGATATATATACATTTTATACATAAAAATTGTTGAGACCGATCATCAAACTTGAAAATTTAACAATGATTAAGTTACCACGACATGCATGGGGTATATATATATGTGTGTGCCCTCTGTGTGTGCATTTTTAAATTATAGAAACATTATAGGGATATAATATTTAATTTACAAACGAGGATATATATGATATCTTCCTACCTACGTACAAAACACAATTAAGAATTTAAGAGGCCGGGCGGGGATTAATTAGCCACAAAAGTGAGGTAAAGATGGAGAAGGTGACGTGAAAAACTCCAATAGCCACACCCACACCCCATTTTCAAATCTACAAGAAACTAATTTAATTGGTCTTGGTCGGCAATTAATTAATTTTTCTTAATACATTTATAATTACTATACTCTACTCTTTCATTCATATCTCTGTCACTTTTACATTCAATATTTTTATTAAAGAAAATTTCATTCATTTCTATACATACATAAATATATATATATATATATATATATATATATATATATATATATATATATATATATATATATATATATATATATATATATATATATATATATATATATATATATAGACTCAGGTTCAAAAAAGTACCTCTCGAAATCAAGTGCACCCGAAGGTACCAACCTTAAAAAACTTTTTTTAAATTTTTTTTCTCATAACCATGTTTAAATTAATGTTATACACATGATATATGAATTTCACATACTTTCACACTTTCTGTGTCCTTAAAACTTATGTGAATGCTCAATGCATATTTATGTGAATGGTCATCCATATGAATGATCATTTCACACAATGTGAATGGTGTGAATGACCATTCACATGATCTTTTTTTATCATTCACAACATTTATGATGTTGCTTCTTTTGAAAAAAAGTCTTATAATGTTGTCTTATACATGTGTATTCAAAAAAAATATATGTGAATGATCATTCACATTAGGGTACGCTGGGTACGCTGGAATCTCATAGGTACGCTGATGAACCTGATTCTATATATATATATATATATATATATATATATATATATACAAATTAAAATGAATTAAAATCGATATAGGTACGTAGTGGACCCCTTTTAATTAATTATATAATCATATCTTTCTTTGTTTCCATTATTACAAGTTGTATTGTATATATGGATCAACTTAACTTAACAATTCAATATATTGCTATGACTTAATTTGAAACATATATATATGCATCCAACTTAATTAATTGGTATTGCAATATATGGCCGCAAGCTAGTGAGTTTTGAATGTTAATTGGGTTAGACCGACGTATTAAATTTGTACAAATCAACATCATAGCAAGGTGCATCATGGTACGTACGTACGTGTAGTAGACCAGTCTCACAATAATACAATATACGTACTCTGAATTTATTCAAGATATATATTATGATCAACGAGTTATTAAACACCCGCGCGTTGCTGAGGGGTCAAAAATATTAATTATATAAATAACTATAAAAACAAATGAACATAAATACTTTTCAAGCAATTCAAATAACGAAACAAAATTGAATCAGGATCGAATAGTGAAATTGAAAGCTGATATAGATTCAAAAAGCAAGACAAATGATACTGTTAGTTGGTTCTTATTATTGGATTCTAGATTTTGCAATGTTAAAATTACAAACAATGTCTTATTAAATTGTATCGGAAACATATTTAATTAATTAAATATTAATACCCATAATTTGAAACATTGACATTGATTAGGTTTAATCGTCAATTTAATTTGTTGGTTTTACGATCAAATCAAATAAATTTATAACGGTAATGTCTCTGATACATTGATTTGAATTTGTCAACGGTATAATAGTAGTGTTCAATGTTATACATTATCATATTTAAATAATAAAAAAATCTAAACATTAAATATTTACATTTTAATTATAAAGCAATTTCATTAAAAGTTTGTATCGTGCATTTGAATAATAAAGTCTTTTTCATACAATTAAACATAGCATAATAGTTTCAATAGAAAACTGTAAGCATAAGTATAATTAAAAGCATCATTTTAAGTGGGTAAGAAAATGTTGTAATAATAAATGTTAAAATAGGACTAAACAAAATCTTATTAAAATAAAAGTGCTAAATAAAAGATAACGCTATGATAATGGTGTGTTATGAAAAAATTAAATTTAAAATAAAAAAGAAAGAAAAAATGTCATTGACTTACTCCATGCATTTGAATAACAAAGTCTTTTTCATACAATTAAACATAACTCCAAACATAATTATAATTAAAATCATAATATTAAGTGCGTAATAAAATATTGTAATAATAAATGTAAAATAGGAGTAAACAAAAATTTATTAAAATAAAAAGGCTAAATAAAAGATAACGTTAAGATAAGGGTGTTATATGAAAAATTGAAATTAAAAAGAAAAAAAAGAAAAACGGCTATTGGCCTAGAACATATGGTAATTGTATATATATATATATATATATATATATATATATATATATATATATATATATATATATATATATATATATATATATATATATATTGAGGTTCTATGGGGCACCATATGCATCGGGAACCAAATGGGAACCAAAAATGCATTGCTTGTTTACAAATGATGCAATAAGGGTAATATTGGAATACTTTATTTGAAAAAATTTATTATTCTTTTAATTAATAGATTAGGATTAAAATAGGAAACTAAATCAATCTCATTAACCATTCTCCATATATTATTCCCTCTCTCTCTCTCTCTCAC
Source organism: Centrapalus pauciflorus (assembly GCA_020465985.1). Lineage (NCBI taxonomy): Eukaryota > Viridiplantae > Streptophyta > Magnoliopsida > Asterales > Asteraceae > Centrapalus > Centrapalus pauciflorus. Next base: position 471,923 of record JAANYP010002579.1, read on the forward strand.
TCTCTCACACACACACACAATCGACCGACGAGTTTGAGAAGACGATGATGAGATGAAGATGAAAATGATGCATCACGTTGAACTCATGAACCTATGAACGTATACGATGTGAAGAAGACGAATACGAAAATGCACAGTATGAACACGATGATGCATAACCTGGTGCTCCATATGAACACGATGATACATAACCCGGGAAAGATAAATACGAAGATGCACAGTCAATGAAGATGATGAAGCATCATATTGGATTTTTGTTCAATTGGAATTTTTTAATTTTAGAAGTGCATTTTATAAATTTATTAGCATTTAATACTTGATTATTGAATTGAATATTCAATCAATATAAATTTAATTTTGTGTTGACTTGATATATTATTTTTTCCGAAAATACCCTTATGCACATCTAATATGTAAATCGTGCATCATAATGCGATTTCATCTTTATTACCCTTTTGTCATTGTAATCTTAGCCATTTATTTTCTAGATCTAACGGTGTATATCGGTTCCTAAGTTGTACGATGCACACAGGTGCCCCATAGAACCTAACCCTATATATATATATATATATAACTTGTTTAGTAGTTCGTTAACGTGTAAACGATGCTTGAACTTAAACAATAAATAAGAATAGTCAATAACTTAATCACGAAAATGAGAAAAATGTTGGTCTTTCCAATATTAAATAATGGGTTTATTATGATTAAAAAAAACATGTTTTTTTATTGTTTTGAGGTGTAGTCCTTCCATGTTATTTTTTACAATTAAAATCCTCCAGTTATTTTTTAATCTGGTTTTCAGAGATTTTCCTATCATAGGCAAAACGGTTTTCGGAAAAACGGAAAACTAGGTTATAATAGGTAATTTCTGGAAACCAAGAAAAATATAATTTGAGGACTTTATTGATAGAAAATAATATGAAGGGACCAAACCACAAAAAAGTAATTAAAAAAAAACATGTTTGTTTGTAAACACTTAAATAATTTAATGAACTAATTGTTTAACCGATTTAACAGGTAACTAGTAAAAAAAAAGATATAGTTTTGAACAGATGAAAGTTGTTCAGACATTTAAATACTCAAGAAAACTTTTTACAGCTTAAACGGTAAATCCATATAATTCTGTGTGTCTTTCAATATTAAGCCCTTTTATTTATGATATTATGGAGTGCAAACTTACAAACCCTCTCTTTATAAAATAATAATAATAATAATAATAATAATAATAATAATAATAATAATAAATCAAGACATAGCTTGCACAAATGCATTAAAAAACATTATGCTAAGCCCAATTTGAGAATGTTATACAACCAAAGTAAACCATAATATGATGATTGCATGGATTGACGTACTGGTGGAACGACTATAAAACGATGGGCTCTAACGAATTCATGTATGTTTTCAACACTTTTAATTTACATCGAAACAATTAATATAAATTTAGATCAAATTACTCGGAGAGACACTGTTGCCCAAATGGAACATGGGGGGTTTGTGTTAATAATCTAGGAGCTCTAAATCTATCTCTTCTTACAAAATGGTGGGTTGAAGATAGGCTCGATCTCTTTGTGCAAATCAGTGCTCTTGGCTTTACATAGGTACAAAAGGAACACTTTGGTTGACCATTTAACTTTAAAAAAAAAAAAAAAGAGGGAATTGGAAGGTTATTGCTTTTATTCAAAGTCATTTTGATGATTTCAATCTTGATTTGGCTTTGCTTTTCCTTGAGGATCAGACACCTAATGGGAAGGGTTCAATTTCTTGGCAATGAGCTTTAGAAAGTTCGGGATTGTTTTCGGTGTCATATATATGTCATGTTATGGATGATATGCTCTCGACTTCTCATCGTGGGACGCTTACCACTTGGATCAAATCGGTCCGGTCCAAACATAATGTGTTAGCTTTCAGATTCTTCATTCTCAGATGCCTACATAATGTAACCTGTTGTCAAGGGGCTTGCAATTTTAATCTTTAAACTGTCCTCTTTGTGGGATTGCTAGAGTGTGAGGATCATGTATTTCGAATGTGCGATGTTTCAAATGATCGAGGTGATTGGGGACTTTAAAAGGTGATGGGGAATAAACGGTTCAGTTCGTGATTCAGCAACCGCCTTACTTGGGGCTATGAATTGAGTTTCAAAGGCATCGGTTTGGATGTTTTTTCTGCGTCGGTGCATACTTTATGTTGGGTTATTTGGAAACTCATGAATTCTAAGGTCTTTCCCTCTTCTTCCCGGCTATTCAGCTCTTCGTTTGGCTTAAGTTAAGGTTGGTCTCTTTATTGGTTGCCTTTAGTATTACAATCAGAGTTGTTTTGTTTGCTTGCATTTGCTTCTAGCTACTTGCTATAAGTTTTTTTTTTTTCTGTTACATAATCCTGTTGTTGTTTAAAAAGTGCTAATTATATAAGCTTTAAAAAACCATATGTTTAAAAGAATGAAGATGATTTATACATAACACATTTTTGACATACAGAACAACTTTAATTAAAACGACTATTTTATCCTTAATGATATTTTATCAATCTTGTCTTATATCTCTAAGAGTAATGGTGAATTTGTTATTTTAAGTAAAATTATTATGTATGGTAAAGTTGTGTTGTATACAAATCACCAATGAAGATAATTGTCGGAACAAGCAAGGGAAGGGTTGGGTTGGGTTGGGGGGAAAATTGCAAACCCTTGTGTTTGTCTCTGGATTATTTTCATTTCTTGCACTGTTTTTACAAATTTCAATTCCTTGGGATGGATGGAATCCAAGGAGTGTGAGTTTTAGGAATCCATGGCCCATTAATGAATTGGTTGCATTTTGATTTTTCCAATACAAAAACTAATATGAAATATACTTACCAACTCATTTCACACCAACACATTTGTCATTTGTAAATTGTATTCATATTCATTTTAATTCATCTGTTTTCTCTTCTTAATTCTCTTTTGAAATAATAGTTGTAAGATAAAAAAAACTTGTACTAAGAGAAACTCAGTATTCTCATTACACAATAAATAAAAATTTACGTAAAAAACCTTTAAATTTGATATTTTTACGATTACAACTCTAAATTATTTGTTCTTTTACCCCTCCAACCATCTAAAACTTACTGAATTATTGTTTCTTCAAAAAAGATTATTTGCAACCTGTTGACATGAAATTATAGTTAATTTTATTATGATAATAAAAGGAAGGATTTTCATAATATGATCTATATAAAAATACAAGGGGTGACCAACATGATTGTTCATTGTGTTTGTCAATTAAAATATTAAGGTTGCGTTCACTTGACGAAAATTTTTAATTTGTTTTCAATTTCAGTTTTCAAGAAAATGTTTATAGATTTAGTTTTTCAAAAAACAATTGAGAATTCTGAATGTTCATATAGTATTCGTGGTTTTCAGTTTGGAATTCATGAAAATGGTATGAAAACAAATTAAAATTGTTTTCAACATAGTTATAAACTTTGAAAATAAAATTTTCATGAAAATTTAAAATAAAAGTTTAAAAAATATGTAAATGACATGTTTTCATAAAACCATTGTTTTCGTAAAAAATGAAACCAGAAAACACTTCAGTTTTCGTCAAGTGAACGGACCCTAAGGATTCAACTCCTGTTAAGTGAAAAAACATAATAAAGAAATTTATAAAGAAATAAGAAAAGAAACATTTTATTAGAAATGAAAGTTGAAAGGGGTGGGGAATTAGGTAGTTTTTAAGTGTAAAAGTGTCTCCTACTTTAGGCTAAAAAGGAAGGTTGTACAAAGATTTAGACACATGAACACAAACAACCTTCCTTCCTCTAACCCTTTACGTCCCTCCACACCATTCACCATGTGAAAACCTTTACTTCCTCTTACTTTTCAAAATCATTTTATTTTATTTTATTTTATTTCCAACCATCAACAAATTTAAACCTCCATTTCAATCATCACAACCTTTTTTTATTTTTTTATTATTTAAACAGACTTAGGGTATATTTGACAAAAACATACATTTACTACTACTTATTTAAATACACATGAACTAAGTTGATACAAATAGAGTTTAGCTCATTTGGTAAGAGGGGTGTGATTTAAATGTGAGATCACGGGTTCGTGGAAGCAAATTGTATTTAGATGGTAGAAGTAAATTCTAGAGTCTCCACTTGGACCAAATGAGTAGTTAGTTTGTCGTTCAAAATAAAAACATGAAGTAAGTTGATAAGTGCTTAGGGGTTCTCACCCCATTGATGTCATAACCATCGTCATTGTTTCTAGAATCACTAATTAAACAAATTACTTTTTTAATATATACATATCCTGAACATTGAACATGTTATGTGGTTGTAATGTTGTATTGTACTTTGTACTTTTCAACTACATGATTTGCGTTTGCAATTTTATTTGATATGATTGATTACCCATAAATCATCACTGCTTGAGACTTGAGATATCATACTATTCTTTTCATCTCAATATCTCATCTAAAATTGGGTTATCTTTTAAAATAAATTGCTCAAAAAGCACAAGTACAAGGAACTAACCCACTGCTACTACTATTACTAGTAAATTCAATTAATTTCAGTTTTTTTTTTTTTTGAAAAAAAGAAGAAGAAGGGATTTATTATTATTAATTTAGACAGTTTTTCCTAACATCATTTGGAGGATTATTGCTGCTATTCTCTTCATGTTCATCACAAGAAGAAGCATCATCATCTGTAATCCCACTTGAACCACAAGATGATGATGCAGGTGTCAAATTCAAATCTCTCCTTCCTTTTCCTTTTCCTTTTCCCTTTCCTTTTCCTTTTCCTTTCTTTGTAGCAGCTGCAGCCGCCATGAAATCATAGAAAATTGGCTTTGTTCTATTGCTGCTTCTTTCATTCCTTTTCTCTTCTTCTTCTTCATTCTTCTTCCCATTATTACTTGCTCTTTTCTTCAAGAAAATCCGGCAAAGTACCCAATTCTCCATACCCTGCCAATAACATGTCGGTATTTGAGATCATAATTCATAATTGAATGGCTATATGTATACATATATGAATTTGATTGAAAAGTAAATATATGTATTTATTGACCTGGGTCGGGGTTGCAAGTCGGTATTCATGCATGATCCAATCGGTCCGAGACCCCGTTGGTGGTTTGCCTCTGTAAAAAACCAGTGTTTTCTTCATACCCACAACCTGGTTGTTTTTACAACTCACGATTTGCTTGTCCAATCCGGTTGCTTTCCAGTACCCGGATAGAGTTGCCCGGTTGGACCGGTTCCCGTTCGGGTACTTTACTTCCTTTGTGCTAAAAAAGAACCTCTCCTGCTCCCAATCACCTAATCCCCACCACAATTTCAGATGATTATATTTTATGATAATAATAAATAAATGGTATAGTAAAATAACAAATTTTGAATACAAGTAAATGGTACCTGGCAACTCCCATGGATCAGATTTGCAAACTTCAACTTCAGGGATAATGGAGGCAGGCAAAGGGAAAGAGTGTACTTTGCGCTTTAAGTATTGTACAACCAGTTCTTCGTCCGTGGGGTGGAATCTAAAACCAGGAGGCAATCTTAGCACGCCATTCTTCACGAAATTCATCCTCTCCATCTTCCTATTTTTCAAGAAACAATTTGTTTCAAGAGAAATGACAACGATTTTGGATCGAACAAGGCTTTAAATTTTTTTAGGGTTAAGCCTTTTCAAAATCTTGGAGAACCCATCTTGCAAAATTTATGGATTTGATGTCTGAACTTTAGACAAAAGAAAAAGAAAGAGGATGAGGAGAAGGGGTGCGTGGGCATGTATGTAAGAAGGAAAGTGAGGGTTCTTTATAGTAATGGGGGGTAGAAGAAGACTGGAATAAGGACGAAAAGTGTGTTTGGCGTAAACCAGACTCAATCTCCTTCTCCCCTTTGACGCAATTTATTTTTCCCTGTTCTACTTTCAATTTCAATTTTGGTTTTTTATTTTAAGAAAAAACCCCTTATTTACCTATCAATAATACAATAAATGTAGTTTACACTTTACAGGCGAAAAAGAATTCAGATTCGGCTTTGAGCTCTCAAAATCAATATCATGACAATTTTATCTTGAGTGTGTGTGTGTGTGTCTGCAAATAGGTTAGAGCTCATCAAACTTTTGCTATATCAAGTCAAATTACTATAACGTTTGAGTTTGAACCAAATGCTGTAAAAGTAATTTAAAAAAATAAGTTTATGCATCATCATGTGTATACATTTTTCAAAACAATTCGAGGCAATTCAAGGCAAACTTAAAAATGCATCTAGAAAGCTCGTCAAGTTCATATCATGTCTCGTTTGCAGCTATAAGTTGAATTACATAATAAGAAAATATTTATTTATCATTATTTATGTTTAAACCATACTCACATTCATTTGCTTAAAAGTAGATAAATTTATTTCTTTAAATTTCTTTTGAGGAATATTTGATAAATATACAAATCAATATTCCAATTAAATATCTTTTGAGTAATGTTAAATGCTTACCAAAATTTATTATTCATAACTAGTTTTATTTCTAACCCACGTGTGTGTAATAGTAATTTTATACATTAATTGCATGAATTTTATAGTGAATCTCACATTTTTATTGAATTAAGGGGTTATTACCAAAACTCAATTCTCTCTCTCTCTCTCTCTCTCTCTCTCTCTCTCTCTCTCTCTCTCTCTCTCTATATATATATATATATATATATATATATATATATATATATATATATATATATATATATATATATATATATATATATATATATATACATACATACATACAATTTTATACATTAAATGCATGAATTTTAGATTGGTTTCACGAAATTGAGAGATTCTTACTGGAACTCACTCACACATATGTGTGTGCGTGTGCGTGTATGTGACAAACTAAAAAGAATGTGTGTGTGACGAGATATAGAGTTGTGTGAGAAAAGTTTTAAAAGTGTGATTTCGATACACACTTTCTATTTGTTAATCATATTCTTTCTTTTAAATGTGAGAGTGGTTAATTTTACATCAGTAACAAAAAATATATTTGAAAAGAATGTATGGTTAGTAAAATTAAAGTGGAGGAAGTATACATATAATATAAGAATGTGTAGAGAGGTATTATTGTAAAAAAAATGGATGAAATAAAGTTGAAAAGAGAGGGACTGGCGGAGGGGTTTGTTTCACTTTGGTTGAGTTTTACAATGAAAGACGAAAACCCAAACACCAATCAATCACTCTTCTTCCTCCTCCTCAAACTCACTCACTCACTCCTCCAATCATCTAATTCCAAACCCCTTTTTAATTAATCTTTCAATAATCCCATACGTTATACATATAACACTTCATTTCTTTTAAAATAAATTATATTCTACTCCAAGTTATAAAATTTAAACAAGTCTCATCAATTAATTACCTCCGATAATTCTATCTTCTTAAATTTTACAACAATATTTAACGTTAAAAAGTTAGAACGAAAACATGTTTTGTATGAGATTTGTACTTTGTTATGCAATGAAGTATATACAGGTTTTTTTGATATTGAGTTAATATCAATTTTGAAATGATTTATGTATACATAAATTTTATTGTATTTGTGATGGTAAAAAATCATCTTCACACATGTTTTGATATTTTCAGTCTTGTTAACGAATCAAATATCAAAATACAATCATGCACTTGTAATTAATCAATAGTTACATGCATACCTTGACATATAATCTCTTGTTATGTTTTCTTGATGTCTTAAGGTATGGTTGGGGGTTCTGGTTGGGACGAACTACTTTCTTCTTCTTGAATATTGTTAATTTTTGTATTTTCATTGTATCTTCTTTGGCATGCTTGATGTTCTATTGAAATTTCAGCTTTAAAAAACTATATTAGTTACATACATACCACATTTATTAATGGTTATATGATTGTTTTAGAACTTTTGATCAATATGTAGAAGGATATTTATGATAAAAGAAATTGGAGGGTTTTTTTGGGTATATTTTTAAGCTATCGATGATCACGTCTTCATGGAAGGATGCATAACAAAATATGTGTTGTATTCAAATCAATTCATAATGTGTTAATTATAAATAAGCTAATAATAAGTTAATCTATGATGTTAAACCATTTATAATCATTTATGTTTTTTTATACAGTGAATCTTTAACTTATGATGATATAAAATGTTTAATATGTTAAGTCATAGAAAAATCGACTATCAATACAAAACGATTTAAAAAGAAAAGAGAAAATATTAGTAAATTTTGATTATATAACGGTAATTTGTGATAAAATCATCAAATGGCCCATTTGTGTAATTTTCTTCTGCATTTATGGTTATTATATGAATTGGACGAATCACCATATGATTTAGCTTAGTCCGTATTTGTATTAATATTGAAAAAACCCTATCAACTTTCTTTATTTTCGCGATTAAGTCTCTATTTTTTTTCTTATTGTTTAAGTCCATAAACTATTTTTTTCTTATTCAAAAGTATATATTTGACATGTTTGACCGGTTACCAAACAAGTTATATTAGTTTTTTCACTTGATTAATGTTGTAAAAAATCCACAATCTTTCCATAGTTTAGCTATTAAGTCCCTAAACATTTTTGTTTTATCAGTTGATATTACCAGCTAATCCGGTTTCCAGTCAAAAATATATACTTTGAATATGACAAACATAGTTTAGGGACTTAAACAATTAAAAAAAAAATTAGGGACTTAATTGAGAAATTAAGAAAAGTTGATTGCAGGGGCGGATCTAGAAATATTTGTTATCGGTGTCACTTTTTTAAAAGTAAGTTTAATACTTAGATTTTTTAAATATTTTTATTAAGATGGTTCGGGTCACCGAAACAGGTTGTCAATACAAAATTAACAAATAACAAGATTTTTCTACTTAAATAAGTATATAGTTGTCTACCATTAAAACTTAAAACCAATAAGTATCGTAAGTCTTAAAATTTTACAATTGTTGTTTTCGAGTTTTCATCTATTGAAGTCTTAAAGTTTTACGATTATTGCATTTGTAGGTGTGACTCAAAAAAAATCCTAGGTGTCATTTGAGTTTTTCATACATACGTAACTCGGTATTTTGAAAATTTATCGGTGTCAAGTGACACCCCACTTATTATACTACATTCGCCCCTAGTTGATTGGGTTAATTCAATATTAACCCTATTTTAAAAACATATATTTAATGTATCCTGGTATAAAAAGACAACATGTTGGGATCATAGTTTGGAAAAAGAATTTAACTTTTTGAGATCTACAATTTGATAAAGTTATTTAAGTTAATCCCTTAAATGTATGCTTCTTAGTTTTTTATTTTATGAAAACTATGTTTTTTAAAATATGATACCCTTTACATTTTCAACATTATTGATGATGAAAGTAGTCAAAGATGCATTATTGCAGTAATGATTGTATAGATATGAAATAAAGAAACGAAGCAATTGTATAATATTACATTCTATAGCTTGAAGAACAAAGAGAACACATTAATTGAAGCACATATTGAAACTTAAGGTAATATGAGCAGCTTCTCTTCGCCGTGCTCTGGAGGATTTGAGTTCATCCTCTCACCGTGGGATGCAGACTTTTTGGATCAAATCGGTCCCCTCTAATCTCAATATCTTAGCTTGGAGGATTCGACATAAATCCTTTACCTACTTATTGTAGTTTATTTTCGAGAAGCAGTATGTTTCAATCTTTAAATTGCCCTTTGTGTGGGATCGAACCGGAGAGTGAAGATCATTTATTTCGAAGGTGTGATGTTTCTAAGGAGTTAATCGCGGAAGATCATTGATTCGACTGCTGCTTTACTATCTTGGGGGGTGAAGCAGGATTTAATGGTATGTATTGGAGGCTTTCTCGGTGTCGGTTTTGTCCGTATGTTGGTTCATTTGGAAGCTTAAATATTATAAGGTATTTTCTTCGAGTTCCACGTGTCTTTCCTCTTCTTTTGGATGGGTTCAAGGGCACTCTTTTTTCTGGATTAATTCAAGAGGGAAGCTTGCAAATAAACTAATGTGGAGTTCTTGGGTTATGGATCCTATTTCTGCGGTTCATTTTTAGCTTCTAGTTTTTTTATCATGTTAGTAAACATTTCTTTTGGTGTTGGTTGTTTGTAATCCTTGATTCCAGTGCCTTGCTTGAAGCCTTTATGTCGGTTTTAATAATATTGTTGCTGCACAAAAACAAAAAATTATTAGCAGTACGTTAAATTTTATATAATTTTAGTGAAATTCATATAGTATATATTTTTTTAGAATAACCAAAGTTTTATAAGGTATTGTGCCTACCATGTGAACACACAGGTTTCAAATGTAAACATGCTTTGAAAAAAATTATTTTTTGTAGGTTTTTATTCATATTTACGTACATATAAATAATATAAAGTATTTGCAAAAAAAAAAAAAAAAGAAAGAAAGATTACAGACATTTTGACCTTCAAGCATCTTAAACGTCATGTGAACGTGAAAATTGTTATTACATGTGTGGTGTGAACATACGTTTACGATAGTATAGTTCATGTAAACAATCACGTCTCACATAGTTTTAGTACGTGTTTATGTGTGATTTTTTGCAAGTAGTCTTGTATTATTAATTTAAATATGATTATGAATATTTTTTTTTCATAAAATTGGTTTTAAGCGAGATATATTTGGTATTAAGCAAAACTAGTAGTAGATTAGTACTCATTTGATCTCAAATCATATTATTGATATTTAAATTTTCATATATATATAATAAGAATGTTTAGATACGTGAATAAAATATTAAAATAAGCCGTGTTGAGTTATTTTCTTACCAAGCTTTATTAACTACAAATAGTTAAATACTATTCATGCATTTTAATTTAATTGTATGTTTAGTTAAACTTAACTTGGCTTTAATTTCAATAATTACGATCGAGTAACACATTTTCTTGTGATATTATTTTATTGTAACTAAAGTTTGACTTACAAGTGGTGGTAGGCGTCGTAGTAGTTGTACGGTGCATAACCCACTTTCAAATTCAGATGAAATTGTGAGCTGTGGCAGGGATATGTTTGGAATTTCATGCCTATTCCAAACGAAGTGCATCATTTATGATGTCAGCATACATCATGTTCCCATTAGCTCAACGACTAAATTCCAAACACGTCACTTTAATATTGGTGTGGGGAAGTTTTGTACACGGAAATTTTTTGGGAAAACTGCACAAAATAGCAACCTACTGTACATAAAGTTTTTATTACAGCAACCTACTAAAAATTTGGTCCAAAATAGCATCCTACCATCTTACCTTTTTTATTAAAGCATTGAACTCTAGAAAATCAGTCCATAATAGCAACTGTTGATGACTGGGTGTGGTTGGGTGCTGACTGGGCATCCACGTAAGCTGCCATGTCAGCACCGGGTTTGCGCAAAATAGCAATGTACTCGTAAAATAGCAACGTACTGCGTAAAATAGCAATGTACTCCTAAAATTGCAAGATATCACAAAATAGCAATGTATTAATTTTATATATTTTTAACCAAAAACCGAAAATATTTTAATCCTAAATATTTTTATAATCTTAAACTTAAATTTAATTTAATTAACCAAAAAATGTTCGTAAATTTTTTTTCAATCGGTAAAAAATTAAAAATTCAACGTGTTCATCATTTTTTTCGTTCGAAGTATAAAACCAATTTATTTTCTTTTTTCCATTCGAATATATAGAAAACTGAAATATTTTGTCATTTGTAATTTTAATTTTTTGAAACGGAAAAAACAACTATCCATTAGAATTTTAAACTTTTTTAAACGGGAAAAATCAATGAACCATCATGATATTTAATTTGTTCAAACGAAAAAAAAGAACCATTTATATAAAAATAATGATACATTATATTGGTTTTCAGTTTTTTTCGAATGTAAAAAACGACGGAAATTTCGTTTTGTAATTATTTCGAACGGAGAAAAATGATCAACCGATCAAAATTTTAATTTTTCCTATAAAAAATGACGTTGTTCGTATAATATTTAAGACTAAAAATATATAAAATTAATACATTGCTATTTTATGATATGTTGCTATTTTAGGAGTACGTTGCTATTTTATGATATGTTGCTATTTTAGCGGTACGTTGCTATTTTGCGCAAACCCGGTGCTGACATGGCAGCTTACGTGGATGCCTAGTCAGCACCCAATCACACCCAGTCATCAATGGTTGCTATTATGGAATAATTTTTTTAGAGTTCAATGCTTTAATAAAAAAAAGTTAAAATGATAGGATGCTATTTTAGACGAATTATTTGGTAGGTTGCTGTAATAAAAACTTTATGTACAGTAAGTTTCTATTTTATGCAGTTTTCCCAAATTTTTTTGAGTAAATCAAAATTATATAAAAAAAAAAATTAAAAGCAATGAAATATATATTAATTTTAAATAGGTAATGTGTTTGATTCGATCGGTATAGTCTTTGAGATGAATTTAAATGGGTAATGTGTTTGATTCGCAAGTCATCTTTAAGAAACAGAATAGAAAAACAGAACCCTCTACAAGGATGTTCTACATGGCAGCTAAGGATGCTCCTCATGGAAAGGCCAAAACTTGACGCCATCAGTGCGTTCGTATCCAAGCCAAAAGTCGATATTATACACAGAATACATGATGTTTCAATATAGAATAAATGATTTTGTCTTTGATGTTTTATACGAAATATATGACATTTTACATTATAGATTTTTTAATGTTCTAGATGTAATTTTGATATTTTGTATGAAATGTGTTATTCCATTTAGAATATACTATATTCAATATATGATATTCGTATAGTATATAACTATTGAACATGATAGTTTGATATTACATTTATATATGTGATATGTATATATAGAATTTTTTATATTTCTTGTTGAATATTTGATAAAAAAAAAAAAAAAAAAAAAAAAAAAAAAAAAAATATATGATATTGGAAAAAATGAATCCGGAAAGAAAAAAGAATGTAAGAAGAAATGGAATGTATTTTATTGAAAGTCAGTGGGTTTGTAATTTTACTAAAATACCATTTTCATATATTTTAATCAAAGAAACTGATTTTTGAATAATCATTGATTTTTTGATTCAATGGTTTTTATTTGTTCTTTTGTACCATCGAAAATTTTTGAGTTTTTATGAAGATCCCCTCCATGTATATGTTTCTCGATGAGAGGTCTTTATCGGAACCCAACCCTGTGTGTGTATGTATGTATGTATTTGTGTGTATCTCAATTTTTAAATTAACTTTTTAAATCATTGAATTTTAAATTATTACGGTCAAAATGATGCTTCCGCCCTATGTTTCATTAGAAGAAATAAAAATATTATGAAATATGTTTTTACCAATTATCTTTTAATTGTCGAATATTTAATGTATTTATATAATATGTATTTCTTTATAAGCTATATAAATTTTTATTTTTTTAATTTAAAAATGATTATTTGTATATATCTCTTATTTTATTTAAAATAATAATTTGTAAGAATTTTTTTGTTGAAACATGAAGTTGACATATGAATATAAGTGTTCTATTACAATATAGAATGGACATAGATGTTAATTGAAAAAAATAAATAGTAGATATTCTTTTAAGATAAGATACTATACATTATTGTGATTTAATTAGATTTCAATCGTGTAATTATATATATAATTTTACGAAAGTATGAATGTTATTGGAGGGAAGTTAATTGAGTTATAAATGCATGAATTATATATTTGGATAGTTGAAAGGTTGTGATGGATAGTGTCACGATGTTTGTGGGATCGTAATCATCGTCCTTTTTCCTAATTTGACTCTCCACCAATCATTTCATCCTTATGATATGATTATTATTTATTTATTAATAAATATATAACATGATCTTTATTCCTAAACTAATTTATTAACCCATATTACCTGGATATTTTTCATAAAAAATATTATTATAAAAATAAACTATAATTTAAAACATAAAAAAATTAATTTTAAAAAAATATAAAAATACTAGTATTATTTGTCAAAATTAAATTTTTATAAATAAATATTAATAATATTAGCTACTTTTATATTTATTAATTTATATGTTTTAATCATTTTTTATTTGTCAAATATTTAATGTTTTTATATAATACGTGTTTTTTTAAGAAATATATATTTAATTTATTTTAGAATTTAGAAATGATAAATTATATTTATCTTTTATTATATTTAAAATATAATAACTTTTAATTATCTTTTTTTTACGAAACTTAAAAGGTTGAAGGTGACATGTAACAATAAGTGTTCTTCTTTATTATATACACACACAATTTTATGAACCACATATCACGTGGATAATTTTTAATGAATAATTGGTTGCATAAAATGTATATAAACTTAAGATTATAACTTACAAATATTAATAATTAGAAAAGATACAAAAATAGTGTTGTTATTTTTCATAATTACTATTTATCAATCTTTTTTATATATGTGTGAATGGTAGTATTTTTTTAGTATTTTTTGAAAAAAAATTTTAAACTTCTATATATTAAAAAGGTATAATTTGACATGTCAATTTTACATACAACAAAATGATTATGCATATATTTTTTATTACAATCAATAGAATGTTATTAAATATATTTCATTAATATTGTATTGTATTTACTTTGATATTATTTGTATAATCCGTATATATGTTCATAAATTTATAAATACATAATATGTTTTTATTGTTAGATATATAGATAAGTATATAACATCACGTTTTATTCTTTTTTATTGATACATAAAAATTCACCTTGTTTAATTTGCATTTTTAATTGATGTCGTATGGTATTTAGATGTTTTACTTTATTATATATAAAGATAAAGATATAAAAGTTACAAATATATTATGTGGATTGGTTCAAAAAAGAGTTTGTTAAATTTATATTATATTCATATAATCACAACACATATTAGGTGATGACAATGTTGGATAAAGTTTATAATTTATTGATATTTATAGATTTTAAAAATAATGAATTGTATTTATCTTTTATTTAATTAAAAATAATATTTTGTATTTATCATTTATGGTGAAACGTAGAGGTGACACGTGACGTGTATATGTTCTTATTTAATATATACTAGTTTATGAACCCACGTAAATCTTTAATGAATAATTAGTTAGATAAAATGTATGTAAATCTAAATTTAAACATATGATTTTTATTCTTACAAAAATAAAACAAAAATACAGTTATTTATCATACATATTATATATCTGTCTTTTTAAATATTTGTGAACAATAGTTACTTTTTTTTTAACATTTTTTATGTTTTTATTTCTAAATTTGTATGTATTTAATCAATATAATTTGCATTGTTAATTTTACGTAAAACATAATGTTTATATATATATATATATATATATATATATATATGTATAAAATAAATAAAATGTTAAATAAAACAAAAATATAGTTATTTGTCAAACATATTATATTTATTTTTTAATTAATCATGAACAGTAGTTACTTTTTAACATTCTTTAAAGTTTTCATTTCTAAATTTCTAAATATTTAATCGATCTAATTTGAAATTTTAATATTATGTAAAACATAATGTTTATATATTTTTTATGATAAATAAATTGTTATGAAATATGATTTTATATGTTGTATTATGTTTACTTTCTAAATATGTAATAATGTTTATATAATTTGTATTTAATTTTGTATATATATTAATAAGTTGATAAACATATAATATATATTTAATTAGATATATCAAAAATTATTATAAAATATAATTTGGATGTAGATTTAAATCTCATCTATTTATTAATTTTAAAGGTATAAGAAATAATAAATTGTATTTGTCTTTTATATTTATTAATAATCTTTATAAATATCAATAAAAAATAATGAATTATATTTATCTTTTATTTTATTTTATTTTTAAAATAATATTGTGTAATTACCCTTTTGATGGATAGTGAATTTGGTTATCTATGTTTATAAATATTGCAAAAAATTAATTGTATTTTTTTATTTTATATTAAAAATAATAATACTGTATTTATCTTTTTTTTTAAAATGTGGTAACGCCATTTGGCAAATTGTAATATTCTTTATTATATATATATATATATATATATATATATATATAGGGGGTGGGTTCAATGGAAAACCATTATGCACGTGAAAACCATGGAAACCTACGCAAACCGTCCGATTTGGTGCATTTCATGAAAAACGCGGTGGCATGATCGTAAATAAGGTGATGCATCACGCGGGAAATTTGATGCATCACGCAGGATTTTGATGCATCACACGGGGAATTTGATACATTTGTAGTGGTGCAGTGCGGTTTTCACAAGTTTTCAGGTGCATTGTGGTTTTCCATTGAATCTCCCTACATATATATATATATATATATATATATATATATATATATATATATATATATATATATATATATATATATATATATATATATATAAAAGATACGACCATTGATATTGATTTTTAAATTAATTAAAAAAAATATAATACATATACGCATTCTCGCACATTAAGCAAGATACCTTGAACATTCGGACTAGATTTGTATGCCCGCTCGCAATTCTTTTTAAAATTGAAAGACACACGTATGTATATTTCATATAAAGTATTAATTAATAAGTTAAAAGGATAATTAAAAGAATTAATAAGATAGTATGTTTATTTAACAAAAAGTAAGATCCGATAAAATTTGTATTAAAATGAAAACTATAGGTATCAATATGAAGATGACACGTTAACAAAAAAAATTGAGTAATGGTAAACAACGACAATTATAGATCAAGGTTAAAATCAAAAAAGAAGATTAATCAAAATATTTGGACTTGATTTAACATGTTATTTTGAATAATCAGTTCAAGTACATTGAATCATCGTTTCTTATTATTTTTAAATTTTTTGAAAAGCAATTTTATTACCAATAAAAGATAATTGAATATGCAAGATGCAGAAACTCATCAAAGACGACGATACACACAGTACACACGAAAATGGATAATAACAACTTGAATAAACCAAACGAACAAGAAGTATCACACCTGCACTAAGAATTCGACTCCAACTTGTATTTAGGAATCAATCTTACAAGAAGCAAAAAATTTTAACTTCGAAGGCTTTTAGGTAAAACAAAACCAAACATGCAGACTTCGATTCCACCATCTGCACTTTAGATTCTACCCTTGCACTTCACGTCAACGAAACGAGACTTAAACCTCTAGGATTTGAATGAAAGACGACGATACATTATGAACCTTGTTGAAGGATCAATCTCTTCAAATAAAACACATTAGAATGAAACACTATTGAACAACAATATAATAGTGAATCTTGACAGAGAAACCTTTGATAACAAGTTAACAACGTACATACTAACTCCAAAAAAATAGAACATGTGCTTCTTCGCTTGAAGCATGCCTTTCAACCATTATGTTTCATCTTTTGGGTTAGAGTCGCTTGGATCACATCACCAGATTTTTCAGGATTAGAAAACTCTTTACTCAAGTTGTCGTCCAATGAATAAAGATGACGGGGTGTGGTGAGGTGGGTAGTGGAGTGAGGGTGCGTGTACATAGATAGGGGTAGCTAGGGTGGGGTGGAGTATGGTGTTGTATGTATAAGTGGGTTGCGGTAGGTATAGGTTGGGTTGGGTAGGATGAGTGGGGGTTAGGGTGTGTAGCGTATGGTAGGAGGTTGGTATATGAGGTTGGGATTAATGATAGGAATAATATTGTCCTTTTGTTATGGTTTGAAATACATAAGAGGTGTGATAATTAAATAAAGGACAGCTTTACAAAGAGTAACAAAGCACCTCAAAAGATCATTGATGCATTAGACAAGCTCAGGAGAAAGTTCATTTGGGGCAGCTCGGCTTCTGGGAACTCGAAAATTAAATGGGTGAACTGGAAAACTTTAATTGCTCCCAAAAAAAATGGAGGGTTGGGTATTGGTTCGTTAAGGGCTGCAAACACTGCTCTTTTAATCAAATGGTGGTGGAGATTCAAAATCGAAGATGAGGCGTTGTGGGTAAAAGTGATCAAAGCTATTCATAATGTTGATGGTAGAAGTGTTAATTCAATGGCAAAGAAATCATTTGCTGGTCCATGGCTCAATATTTATAAGGCTGGTATGTCTCTATCCTCTCTTAATATTCATATTGATGATTTATTCTCTCGGTCAGTTAAAAATGGTTGCCAAGTAAAATTCTGGACTGATAGGTGGATTGGAAACTGTTCATTAGAATATATGTTTCCTTCTTTGTTTGAAATTGAATCTGAAAAAGAGTGTACTGTGAATAGAAGGTTGGTATATAGTAATGGGTTGGTAAGATACAAGTGGAATTGGTCAAATATTCCTGCTACTCTTAGTGTAATTGCAGAAATAAGTAAGTTGGAATGCATGCTCAGTAGTATTGTTCTTAGTTCTGGAAAAGATACATGGAAATGGAATGAGGACTCATGAGGTGAATTCTCGGTCAAATCTTTAAGGGAATTAATAGAAGGTTTGTCTGCACCAAATATAAGTCGTAATTGTTTTTGGAATCGGTGGCTTCCGGCTAGAGTAAATTGTTTCCTGTGGAGAGTTTTATTAAGAAGGATCCCTACGAGAATGAATTTGGCTAGAAATATCATTTCGGGTTCGACAAAATGTCCTCTTTGTGAGATAGATGACGAATCCGAAAATCACTTATTTTTTAAGTGCTCGTTTAGCAAGGAGTTATGGAGATGGGTTCTAAACTGGAGTGAGGTTTCAGTTAGTCAGCAGCATTACGCACTGGAAGAATTAATAGAGTCAATTCTTTTGACTAGTAAATCAAAACGAAGGCGGCAATTCTTGGAAACAATGATTGGTGGCTTAATTTGGTCGGTTTGGAAAGCAAGAAACACGGTGGTATTCAATAAAGGTAAAGTCACGGCTTCAATGATAAAGGAAGATTTTCTGGCAAATGTTTTTTCGTGGTTAAAGTACAGGACGAATTGTAATTTTCTAGTTTGGTCATTATGGGTTGTTTGTCCTTCCTCGTTTTTTTGAACTTGATGTATCCTCGCTAGTTACTTGCTAGCTCTTGGCTTTTATGATTTATGTGGAATAAAATTTGGGTGTTCTAGGCGGGGGTGATGGCATTGCCGAAGCTCTCGGTTAGTTCTACCTTTGATTGTTCAAAAAAAAAATTAAATAAAGGAAGGAAGAGGGAATTTCTGAAAGCATGGTTGTGGGGAATGTAAATATTAAATGAAAATGTCATTTAAAATGATTAAAATACTAACATTTCTATTTGAATACCCATGGTGCTCGAGGTGACCATTCCGTTTAACCTTAAAAGAGAGAGGAGAGAAGTCGTGTAAGGGTGTAGCCTATGTGACGAACCCGATGGTGCTCAAGGTGACCATTCCATTTAACCTTAAAAGACAAACAGGTGGATAGATGGTGGGAAGAGAAATTTGAGAAAAAAAAACCCAATAATTACGGTAGTATGAATTGAACTAGTCTTTTTTTTTCTAAAAAATTAATAATTTTTTTAAATAAAATTGCTATTATGTTAGCTTTTATCGACCCAAGTTCCACCAACGTTTTATCAAACCCCATCCGATTACTGTTGATCCCTAGTTCCACCAACCTTCCATCAAGTCTCACACGAATTTAATTATACGGCCAATGACTTTTATAAGAGAATTATGACAACGAAGAAGCCAACCCCAAAACAGAATGGCTGTAAACAAGAATGACCGAGCGAAGGAGGAAGACACTTTGGAAGTCGCGTGAAGGAACTGCATTGGCTGAATCTTGGATTATCATTTCTGGCATTCACAACAAAATTAAAAGTTTTGGAAGCGGGTTTTCGAGTATTTTTCACATGGCATGGGTGGAGGGGATTCCACCAAATCAATTCAAAGAGGAGAAATTATGTGTCTCAATCAAGAGAGAAAGATGAAGGAACGGCAAGAGCATTTAACTGGATTAGCTTTAGTCATAGGATAGGAGCCCACAAAAAAGTTACACAATGTAGAGGTAGGGAGTTTTAAATACTGATTTTATTTAGGCTTTAGTAGTTGTATTAATTTTCAATTTTATTAATGTATTAGCTTAAATTATATATATAATTTATAAATATTGAAAAATAAAAAAAGAAAATTAGTGGGAGGGTGAGGGTGAGGGTGGTATATAAATAGAAATATTTACATATATAATTTATAAATATTGACAAATAATGTGTTGGTTGGTCCAAGCTAACTGTCTCCAGGCTCCAGTAACCAAATATGGGAATTAAAAAATCTGGAACAAAGATAGCGAGACAAGGAAATCATTCCTAAATCCATGTGAAAAATATAGATGTATCTTTGGCTTTTACTTTTACCCTCCCCTCCCATTTCGCCTTACTTTCCTCTACAACTATATATATCCTTAACCATCATAACTATAAATCCATGTCATCATTATTCCATCAATTTATACAATGGATGTATCATTCAATCGTTTAATAAATACTAGTTTATCGTTTAATTAACTCGTGTATTACACGGATAATTTTAATAATCTTTTTCTTAAAACTATATGAATTTTAATACTAATGATATTTAATATATCTTATTATATTTGTTATTATTATAATTATTAATCAAAAATTTTTTATGTATGGTTTATTGTGATTTTGTGAGATTTAAGTATCTAACCATAATTTATCTTAAAAGGAATTTGATCAATAAAATTTTCATTTAATCTTGAAATATTAATTAACATATGTCATTAGTAGAAGACATAAATTTATCTGGTTTTTTTTTTTTAAATTTGTAATGTAATACATGTGGATTATTTATATATATGATTAAATTAGTTTTATTAAGATGGAATAAAAGCAAAGATGGGTTGTTAAGTTAAAAAGAGAGAATATAAGAGAATCAATCTACTCCAGCTCAAAGGAGGTCCCAATGTCTACCATCAAAATCAAAGTTAATTAAACGTGCATACGTGCACCCTATACTAACACTAACGTATCCCCCCATAAATTTATTTTTGACTAAATTAAAGAAATTGATTTTGTGGTTTGTCTTAAATTATGCAAACGCTCCTTCAACTTAGTATTGTTTTTTCAAATCATTGTTTGTTTTCATAAATCGTCCATTCTAATGTTATTATTTAAAAATGATCAATGTAATCTTTTATTTTTTTGCCATTGATATTATAATTATTTGCTTTTTGTCTTTCTTTCTAAGTTTTTGTATTTTATGTTTAATTCTTTCATTTTAGACATTATATTTCTTTGTTTATTTTTTAATTAGTTAATAAATTGATTATGATTTCATCAAATGTAATGAGATATAAAATTTATTAGTTTATGATTACTCTCTATATTTATATATTCATAAAGATTTTTATTTGGTTTATAATTCTTAAATTTAAATTTTTTATCTTGTTGATAAATTAATAACATGTGATAAAATAGAAATCGAAAATCTTATTACAAAAATGTCAACCAATGACATCAAAATCTAACAAATATAAAATAAAAATTGTAAATGTCTTGATCAAATTTCAAACTCTGATGCAAATCAAGTTTGTGTCGTCTCGTGTCCCTCATCAGTTTCCTGACTTTCTCTGTTCACGTACACACACATACATACATATACACCTCAAATTCCCATCTGACGTCCACTTCATTGATTTACCTTCGACCGATATCACTTCCCCACCCACAACTACGACACCCAACGTTTCACACTTACAAATACTATATGTTGCAATTGATGTGTATCCTAAACCCATTTTTTATTTATATAATACTTTTTATAATCCAATGCAGTGATATAATCGAAGTAGAGCACATCAAATTCTTAGTTAAAATTAAGGCATTGCAACTTGATGCGGATGACCAGCGATCTCGTTTCTCAACCCCGCCTCCATTCTTGTTGGGTAATGAATTTTCGTTCCCATCTCTGACCCTATAGTGTATTAGGGAACTCATTTGGAAATCAGGTCATTTAAGTTTTTAAAAAATTAATAACTACAAATTATAGTTCAATAAAGAAAACATGTTTATATAAAAACCAATTATCTCAATATTTTTAAATGATAACTATATAAGTTTTAAATCATACACACACATATAACTAATACTTTATAACTAAATTAAAATTTATTTATCGAAATGGCTTATAAAATATATAGAAATAAAAGAAATAAGATAATTTAACAATATAAAACCTATACGTGTGTGTATGTATATATATAATATATACATACATATTTGTGTGTGTAATTTTATAATTGCAGTGAATAACTTACATTATAAAACTATAAATTAGTAATTTATGTCAAAATGTTGAATGGGATCGGGGTCAAGGATTTCTCCGTTAAATTAGGGTTGAGTTACGAGTTTCTCATCGGGGATGCTTTTTTCCCCAAGCCAGCGATGGTAAAGGAGGTGACAATAGATGGTGGCAACGGCAGACACTTGTTGGTATATATAAATGTTTATGTTTTTTTTATTTGTTCACACGATCACAACGAATAAAATGTTCACAAATAATTTATTCTTTATATATATATATATATATATATATATATATATATATATATATATATATATATATATGTGTGTGTGTGTGTGTGTGTGTGTGTGTGTGTGTGTGTGTGTATGAAATCATTGCAGAAACTAATTTAATGTACAACTCTATAACTAATCTCGTCGACAGATTAGATTAATCCAGATTAATGTACAACTCTAGAACTAAATTTAATGTACAACTCTTTAACTAATCTCGTCCATAAATTAGATTAATCCAGTATTTTGATATATAGATTAAATTGTCAAATATTGGTAATAGCATAAAGGTTGAACTTAGAAAAAAAAATATCATTTTTGTAAAATTAAAATAACATTAATATGATTAACTTTTAAATCAAAAAAATTATACCATAAAAACGAGAATTTCATACTATTTAAAACGAGAGCGGTCATGATATATTTTTTAAGAAAACTTTTTACACGTTTATTTTTTGTAAAAAAATGTTACCCATATAACCATTCAATGTATTATGTCGAGTTCATTTAATGTTTGACAGGATCTAAAATATGAATTACCAAGACTAACTGATTTGAACTTATCAGAGTATAAATCAATAATCTTGCTTTGAATCAAAGTTTAATCAAGAAGTTTGCGGAATAACACTTAATTATTTTAACAAAAACTTTCAGAATCAATAATAAATAAACACACAGGAATTAATCAAGACTGTTTGTATTGCTGAATTCATCAATTACAATCACCTCTAATCTGTTTGATTAGACGAAGAACACAGACTGTTCTTTGGGTTTTACAACCTTAGAGGCTTAAGAAAACTTAATCAACAAAGCAATTACAGACTCAAAATATGCAGAAACTCCTACACAATAGAACGACTTATTCTCTGTATTTATATTGCTTCTTGATATGTTTCCTTGACGAACTATGACTTCTCTGATAGTAGATATGCTGGAATCTTCATGTAGATATCGTTTCCTGAAAATCAGCACTTTCTGTTTCTGAAACTGTTGAGCAGTTTGAATCTCTTGACAGCATGAACTGAGTAGCTTGAGTTGTTTTGCTCTGGCAGCTTGAACTTTTACACTGGCAGCTCGAGTTTCTTCAACTAGCAGCATGAACTTTGTATTTACATGTAAAATCTACTAACAGTCTGAGAAGTCTAAACTAACAGCTTGAATGTACTTAAACTATTTCCCAACAATCTCCCCCTAACTTAAATTCTTTACAAGACTTTAAGTTCTATAAAAACATGGAAATAAATAAGTAAACTGTTATTTACAAACCAAGGCTTTCAAAAACTCACAACTGTGCAAGCTTATGATCTATAGCCTTCAAAAATTCTCTCTTCATCTCTTCTTTATCACAAGATATTCTAGCTGATTTTATTTTCAGCAGCATATCTTTTGAAAAATTGAAATACTCAAGATTGAAGAAAATACCAGACCCATCTGTGAATTTGATTCTGAATGTCTTTGATTTGACAAACAGATCAATCTGCTTGATCTTTTTCCCTTTCTTTTCAGCATCTTCTATCTCTTGTCTTGCAAACTCAGAATCAACCACTGTACTTAGATCTTTGATGAGTTGCTTGACTTGTGGAAGAGCAGACCTTACTTGTGTAACTGACCCTATATTGTACATCTTTATCAATTCATCTCTGGTCAGCTTCTGTACTATCTGCCAAAAAGTGTCATACTCTTCTTCAGGTCCGGACTCTCTTCTGATTACAAACTTTATTCTCAAGTCACGGTCATCCAGTGACTTAGCAAACCAGTAGTTAATTTGAGGCTTTGTAAAATCATGCTGATCAATCAGCTTCTCTATCTCCATAGCCTTTTGTAGTTGTTGCTCAAAGAGCACTCTCTTAACCGATGAAGGAATAGGGACAGCTGCTTGATCAGTGGGAGTAGGTGCACTGGCACCAGCTTCAGTTTGGACTGATTGGGTTGTTGGTTGGACTTCTTGGGATGGTTGAGCTTCTGGAGAGACTGTTGTTCTCTGTCTTTTGTCCATCTCCTTATCATGAATCTCCTGCAGCCTTTCAGTAGACATGGACTGAGCCATTTTCTTTGGAATACCTGCTGCAAAGGCAAAATTGATAAGAAATCTTCTATGCTCAGCCTTGGAGTGCCCTGTTGGCATCTTTCTTTTCCTTGCTCCTTGCTTGACCACAAACCCCTTTAAGTAATCACCTAAAGTCTCATCATCATCCATTGGGGTTTGGGCTTGCTGCTCTAATTCTTTGTCTTGTTCTTCTGCTATTCTTCTGGCAACTTCAGCATCAAAGGCAATTTGGGCTTCTTTTGAGGAAAATTTATGCTTTGGAGACTCAATGAGAATGCCCTTGCCCTTGTCTTTTGTAGCAGATGTTGTAGCTTGGACTGTGCTTGATGGAGCTTGAATTCCTTCTCTGATCACAACTCCAGTGGCTTTTGAAGGAACAACTTGAGTTTCTAGGCTAACAGCTTGAGAAGCTGTTGGGACTGCTAACCTAGAAACTGGAACTGTTGGTGCTGCTTGGACTGTTGCTGTTGGAGCTGCTTGGACTGATGTGGGAACCTCCTGATTCTCCCCCTTTTTGGAAGCATTGGTTTGGTCAGAAGAAACCACAACCTTTGCCCCTTGGGTTTGAATCATCTTCTCTAACTTCATAATTTTATTTCCACAGAGTGTGAAGCCTCTGTGAAGATAATCCATTCGCTTATTTTGAGCAGCATCTGCCTGCTTGAGAGCAAAAATTTGAGCCCCATGTGCAGCAATGATGGACATTTGATGGTCCAACATAGCTACAACAGGTTTGAGTCTGGGATCCGTTAAAAGCATTTGTTGCAGACTAGCCTCAAGATCAGAGAACACCTGAGGTGCTTGTGATCTATCACTGACATTAAGACCAGATGTAGAAACTTCTGGGCCCCTCTTTTCTTGGTTCTGGGGACTTCCAGCTTGTGTTTGCACACTTGCTGTTGCCATGGGCGTAGTCTTAGCTATGTTGGCACTGTCCTGTGCCTCTTGTGCAGAGACATCAGTAGTGCCAGCCACAGAACCCATATGAACCATCTCTGAAGAGATGTTCACCTCCTGAGAGAGAATGGGAGTGTCCTCAACTGGTTCCCTTTGGATATTCTGTGCAGGAGTATCCTCCTGCACAGGGATATATGGCTCTTGCTGATGGGAGGAGGAGGAAGGAGCTCCTGGTCCCCTTTTTCTTTTGTATAAGTATCTGAGTGGGCGTGTGGGCTGTACAAAAGGATCAGAGGGAGTTTGTGTATCGGGAGGAGGGGGTTGGGGTCCTGGGGGTGTAGCAGTGATGATAGGCTGAGCCTGCTCAGGACCCTCTCCTCTGTGTTGTGGAATAATGTTCATCATTGCAGAAGGCAATGGAACATCAACACTCAAAAAGTTGGCACTATGTTTCAAAAGTCTCTTAATAGAGGATAGTGAGTGCCTGTGGGAAACATGTATCCTTTTATGTGTATGAGAAGATGTGCAGGTGTGTGCAATGATTTCTGCTAAAAATCTAGGATACATCAAAAATTTCCCACTCTTTAGGGAATGATGCCTTAACATCCCCTGAAAAATCATGTTGGAAAAATTGAACCGTTGGCCTGTGGAAAAGCACACTAAGGCAGTGGCAATGTTAGATGAAAATTCAGACCAACCAGTTCTTTTGGGGCTTATGCACTGCTGAATGATATGTACAAGAAATTTCCATTTAGGAGAAAAATGGGCTTTTAAGAAAGTAAAAGAATCAGCAGGACCCCTATAACCGATATTAAAAAGACCTGTATGTAAAGCATCAAGGGTTAGGTCAGTTATACCTGTGGCATCTTGAAGATGCAAGTGATGTCGGATGGATTCCTCAGTGATATGGATATCAGTTCCATCAATCTTGGAAAGGAGGGTAGGCACTCCATTGATGGTTTGAACAGATGCATGGTTCCAAAACTGTTCTATATGGGAGATGTATATAGTAGGGTTTATGGATAGTGCATGATGGATATGGGAGTGCCTAAGGAAATCCATCATTGCATGGAACGGTTGGAGTTCAGCGTGTTTCAGAGTGTATGGGAGGCAGTTGTGTTCTTTTACGAACTCCATGGATGAACAAACGATGGTTTTAGGGTTTGAAAGAAAAATGTGTGATTCGTTCAGAGAGAAAGCAGAAGGCCGTGGAAGAAGAATATGTAACTGGTAGTTACAACTGAACGAAACCGGGACCTTTAAAGGTTTTGAAAGGTTGGGTCCCGCGCACACATTTTGAAGATTACCCAAATACCCTGCACACTTTGACAGATCAAGTGAAAATAACTAGCAGTCCGAGAAAATGAACTAGCAGCATGAGAAAATACTCATGCTGTTAGTGTAAAATTGTGCAACTTTTCAATGGAACAGTGTCTCCTCCTTAAATTAGCATACTGAGTCGATAATAATGAAAACCAATTAATCCATGTTTACCATACCAATATTTGATATTAGGAAAGTGAACCTTCCCACATCAAAAGGTTTTGTAAATAGATCAGCTAGCTAATCATCTGTATGTATTTTGGTAACTTGGATTAACTTCTTTACATTACAATCTCTGATGAAGTGAAACCTGATTTCTATATGCTTGGTTTTTGGGAATTTCACTGGGTTTTGCACAATGCTAATTGCACTTGAATTGTCAATATAAATAGGAGTGGATAAGAAATTCATACCATAGTCTCTTAGCATGAATCCACATTCCTGGGAGCAGCAGCTTGCAGCTGCTACGTATTCTGCTTCAGTGGATGATGTGGAGACAGTTGTTTGCTTTTTGCATTGCCAAGAGACCAGTCTTGCTCCTAAGTATTGACATCCACCAGTTGTGGATCATCTGTCAATGTTGCATCCACCATAGTCACTGTCAGAATAAGCAGTTAGTTCAAAAGGAGAGTCTTTAGGATACCATAGACCTAAATGTGGTTGGCCTTTAAGATATTTAAAGATTCTCTTAACAGCAACCAAGTGAGAATCCTTTGGAGAGCATTGAAACCTAGCACACACACAGACAACAAACATAATATCAGGTCTTGAAGATGTTAGATACATGAGAGATCCTATAAGGGATCTGTATAGATGAATATCCACATCTATGCCATCTTTGTCTGTATGGAGCTGTTTATGAGGATCCATTGGAGTGCTTGCAACCTTTGTGTCTTGATAGCCAAACTTTTCCAATATGTCTTTGACATACTTTGATTGACTTATGAATAGACCAGTAGGCTTCTGTTTAACCTGCAGCCCTAGAAAGAATGTGAGTTCCCCCATTGAACTCATTTGAAACTTTTTGTGCATTAGGGCCTCAAATTCTTTGCACAAACTATCATTAGTTGAGCCAAAGATGATGTCATCAACATAGATTTGGACAAGTAGAATCTCAGCTTTGATGGATTTAGTGAAGAGTGTTTTGTCCAGAGTGCCTCTCTTGAATCCATTCTGTAGAAGATATGATGACAGTGTGTCATACCATGCTCTGGGGGCTTGGTGAAGACCATAGAGAGCTTTGTCTAGCTTGTACACCCTGTCTGGATACTTGTAGTCTTCAAAACCAGGAGGTTGACACACATATACTTCCTCTTCAATTGTCCCATACAGGAAAGCAGACTTAACATCCATTTGATACACTTTAAATCCTTTGAAACTTGCATATGCTAGAAATAGTCTGATGGCTTCAATTCTTGCTACTGGAGCAAAGACATCATCATAATCTATTCCCTCTTCTTGAGTGTACCCTTGTGCTACTAGTCTTGCTTTGTTCTTGATGACTATCCCTCTCTCATCCTTCTTGTTTCTGAACACCCATCTTGTACCTATTGCTCTTTTTCCTTTAGGAAGATCCACCAGAGTCCATACATTCTGAATTTTGAACTGTAAAAGCTCTTCTTGCATGGCTTCAATCCAGGATGAATCTTTTAGTGCTTCTGATGCCTTTTTGGGTTCTAGTTGAGACATAAAACAGGCATGTTCAAAAGCAGCTAGACTGAATTCAGAAACTGCTTGTTCAGCAGCAGCAGTCTCATTGTGAACCATTTTCCTTGTTTGAACAGGAGTGCTTGGATCACCCAGTATTTGATTGAGAGGGTGATACTTGTGAACTCTTAGTGTGGGCTCTCTCTCTGTTTGAAAAGAAGTTCCAAGGTTTGTATCATCTCCATCAGAACCAGTGAATGGTTCAGTTTCTGGAACAGCTTGAGTTTCTAGGCTAACAGCTTGAGAAGCTGTTGGGACTGCTAGCCTAGAAACTGGGACTGTTTCCTTTTGTGTTGGAGCTGTACTGTCAGGACTTGGGAATGGCACTTCAGTGTCTGGATTTGCATTAAGTGGAGCATTCAGGACCCCTGGAGGATCACATGACAGAAGTGGTAGAGTGGTGAAATCATCCCAACTTGTTGAATCTGCAGCAGTCTGAAACTTTGTGCCAACAGCATGAGAAATTGTATTGGCAGCATGAGAATTCGTGTTAGCAGCTTCAACCCTGTATGCATCAGCTTCTGCAGTATACTCAACAAAGCTCAGAGAATTTGTTAGTGAATCTAAATCAAACAACCAATCAGGACTAGTGTCTTTGATATTAGCAGTATTTTCATTAAACTCAACATTGGCACTTTCTTCAATTGTTTTAGACACACTGTTGTATACTCTATAGGCTTTGCTTTGAGTTGAGTATCCTACAAAGAATCCTTCTTCTGCCTTATTTTCAAACTTCCCTAAGTGAGTCTTAGTGTGAAGGATAGTACATGGGCATCCAAAGGGCTTGAAGAAAGCTATTTAGGGGACTTCTGTTATGGAATAACTCATAGGGAGTTTTCCCTTGTGATTGAACTACTTGAACCCTATTTAGAACATAACAGGCTATATTAACAGCTTCTGCCCAGAAAGTCATTGGCAGATTTGAATCAGCTAGCATTGTTCTAGCAGCCTCAATTAATGTTCTGTTCTTTCTTTTAGCTACACCATTTTGCTGTGGTGTTCTTGGTGCACTATATTGTCTAGCAATGCCTTTGGACTCACAAAAACTGTTTAGAATGTGATTTTTAAATTCAGTTCCATTGTCTGATCTTATCACCTTAACTTTGGAATTGGATTGGTTTTCTATCTTAAGGACAAAAGACTTAACTAGCTCAGCAGTTTCATCTTTGGACCTAAGAAAGTATACCCAAGTAAATCTGGTGAAATCATCAACAATGACTAAACAGTATGCCCTTTTATTCAAACTCAAAACAGATGTTGGACCAAATAGATCCATATGTAGCAACTGAAGAACAGATGAAATTGAATTTACTTCTTTGGTCTTATGAGAAGTTTTGTGTTGCTTACCTTTAAGACATGCTACACAATGATCATCACAAATGAACTCCTTTTGTGGTAATCCTCTTACCAGATTCTTTTTAACTAAAGCATTCATGGACTTGAAGTTCATGTGACACATCCTTCTATGCCAAAGAGCAGACTCATTTGATGATGCTCTGGATATTAAACAGCTTAAAGTATTTGACTTAGGTAAAAGATCTGTGTCCAGGCAGTAAACATTGTCCTTTCTTGGTGTTCTAAGTAAAACAAGATTTTCAGGAACTTTGAAATCCTTTGAAAGAACAATGCACTCAGAATCTGTGAACAGAACAATGTTTTGTTTGTCACAGATTTGAGAGACACTCAATAAATTGTACTTAAGCTGTTCAACGTACAGAACATCATGGAATGTCATGTTGCCTGCATTAACAGTACCTTTACCTGTAACCTTACCTCCCTTTGAGTTGCCTCCAAATGCAACAAAACCTCCATCAAAACCTTTGAAATTTGACAAGCATTCAGAATTGCCTATCATGTGCCTAGAGCATCCACTGTCCAGATGCCATCTTGATCTATGAGGAGACCTGTGGTTGCCCTGCACAAATAACAGCTTAGTTAGTAGTGGAGTAAACCCAAACCAAATTGGTTTTGGGTTGGCCTTGTACATTGACATAACTAAAAACTGTTTTTGACTTCTTATATTTAGTGAGATCAACTGATGGAGTCTTTGGAGAGTATTTAGTGATAATATGAGGTATCCAACTATTTTGATCATCTTTTCTTCTGACAGTCTCAGATAATTCACTAGCAGCTCCAGATTGATGCCCAGCAGCTTGAGCTGTGTTTGTAGTGCTAACAGTTTCAGTTTTTGCACTAACAACATCAGATTTTGACTTAGCAGTCTGATCTTTTGCATTAGCAGTTTGAGCAACAGATTTGTCCTTGACACACCACATTTGTTTAAAACTTGATTTAGGCTTTGCCAAAACTTGTTTTTGATGTGTGGACTGTTTTTTATTAACTTTTGAGAATCTGTGATCAACTGTTTTCTTTGAAGCTGCTGTGGAAGGTTTCACTTTTGAGTGCTTTGCCTGATTAGGATTTGATTTTGTGTGATGCACAGTCTGTTTTGCAACAGCTGGTTTGTAAAAACAATCCTTGGCTAAGTGATTCTTCCTTCCACAGTGAAAGCATCTTTTGACAGTTTGAATTGGAAAACCAGACTTTTCTGTCAATTTCTGGTTCTTGTTTCTCTGGTTTCCTCTTACCTGCTGTTGTTTAGGAAACTTTTGAACACCATGCTTTTGGCATGTGCAGATAGAAACAGTTTTACCTCTTTTAGTTCCTTTTGATGAAGATGCAGTGTTACAGTTAGAATGTACAGAAACTTGTGGAGTAGCATTGCATACACTCATCTTCTCTTTTCCTTTCTTACTGGGAGCTTGGACTTCTATGGGTGCACTCTTTGTGTCACAGTCTCTATTTTGACTCTTATCTTCTTTTAATTCAGGACTGTTATCAAGGATAGGATCTACAATAGTCATAGACTCATCTAGTGGTTCATTGACAAGTCTATCAGCAACCTCACTCATTGGATGAATGTACTTGTTATTGTATGGAGGTGGAGTAGCTTTATATCCTGTTCCTTCTTTGGGATTGACCTGAGATTTCACTCTATCTTTGAATTGAACTTCCATTAGGTGTTCTAGCTTTTGATTTGCTAACTTGAAGTTTCCTAGATCTATGTTAACAGATTCTAGCTTCTTATTAGCCTCAAACACCTTTTGTTTAGTCTCTTCTACCTTTTTATTTAGAGATTCTATTTTCTTATTTAGCTCCTTTTTCTCCAACTCATGATAGGTTCTATCATAACCCATTTGAATCTCATTGTCCTTATAATCATTGATCTGTTTTTCCAGATCTTCTATGGCTTGCATGTATTCATATCTCCTTTCTTCCATCTTAGCTAGAGTTTTGCACATGCTCTCATTATGATCTCTGTACTTTTTAACCATATTTTTGCATGATTGAGAGCAGAGCTTAGAATTTACCTCAGATGGTAGTTCAGTGGAGGAGACATTTGATGTTTCTGCCATAAGTGCTTGATTTTGAAATTCTTCCTCTGTCTGATCACTCCAGTCAAACACATTGTCTTCTTGAGAGACAAGTGCTGTTGATGATGACGCTTGGATGGGCTGTGAAGTCCTTGATGGCTGTTGACCTTGAGATCTACATTCTCTGGCAAAGTGACCAAGCTTATGGCATTTATAGCATTCCACTTTTGATTTATCAAAAGATGGTTTGCCTTCTGTCTTGGCTTGAAAGTTGGCCCTACCAGTTCTTTTCAGAAATCTTTTGGCCCTCATGGTCAGCATTGCATGTTGCCACTTTAAATCCATCTCTTCAAGATCATCTGGATGAATTTGTTCCAAGTCTTCAACATTTAGAGCAAATAATCCATCATTGGCAACAAAGGCCTCATAGTGAGTTTCAGCAGAGTTGCCATCACCACCTGAGAAAGAATCACAGTTATTAGATTTTTCAGAAGATAGAAGAGCAGTATTGTGATTATAAGAAAAAGATTTCTTTTTAGCATCAATCTCAGTCTCAAACACTCTTAAACTGTTATACAGATCATCCAATTCTATCTCATCAAGAGTGTCTTTTGTTCTCCATTGTGCAGCATAGACTGTCCATTCTTCTCCAAGAGATCTGAGAAACTTTCTGTTGACTTCATCTTGATCCAGATTGACCTTTGCACTTTCCAGTTCACTTATCAGTTTGTTGAACCTGTCAAAGATTTGAGTGAGGTTTTCATTCTTGCCACCAGAAAAGTTTTCATACTGCTGTTTCAAGAGGTCTTTTTGATTTCTCTTGGTACTGGCATTACCAGCAAACCTCTTCTCTAAGGCATTCCAAAGAGAGTGAGCAGTATAAAACTTTTTGAACTGATGTTGATAAGCATTAGGAATGGCTATTTGTAATAGTGTGAGTGCTTTCACTTCATTCATTCTAGCCTTCCTTTCAAGTTCAGTTTTTGGAGGAGTTTTGACTGGTTTTCCCTCATCATCAAGTTCTGGATCAACTACAGGAGGGAATTCAACAGCTTCCCATATGGCATAATCAATGAATTGAATATGCTGTTGAATCCTGAGTTTCCACATCTCAAACTCAGTGGGCTTGAGCATAGGCACTTTGAGTCCTTGCCCAGATCCACTACTGCTATTTTCAAATTCCATTGTAAAAAGATAAAAAAAGTTTTTGACTTTGAAAAAACAAAGAGTAACCTGGTTTGAAAAACCTGATTTGAATAACCTGGTTTGACAAACTTGTCTCTGATACCACTTGACAGGATCTAAAATATGAATTACCAAGACTAACTGATTTGAATTTATCAGAGTATAAATCAATAATCTTGCTTTGAATCAAAGTTTAATCAAGAAGTTTGCGGAATAACACTTAATTATTTTAACAAAAACTTTCAGAATCAATAATAAATAAACACACAGGAATTAATCAAGACTGTTTGTATTGCTGAATTCATCAATTACAATCACCTCTAATCTGTTTGATTAGACGAAGAACACAGACTGTTCTTAG
The DNA here is from genome assembly GCA_020465985.1 of Centrapalus pauciflorus. NCBI lineage: Eukaryota > Viridiplantae > Streptophyta > Magnoliopsida > Asterales > Asteraceae > Centrapalus > Centrapalus pauciflorus. The sequence goes on from JAANYP010002579.1 coordinate 505,345, forward strand.
GGTTTTACAACCTTAGAGGCTTAAGAAAACTTAATCAACAAAGCAATTACAGACTCAAAATATGCAGAAACTCCTACACAATAGAACGACCTATTCTCTGTATTTATATTGCTTCTTGATATGTTTCCTTGACGAACTATGACTTCTCTGATAGTAGATATGCTGGAATCTTCATGTAGATATCGTTTCCTGAAAATCAGCACTTTCTGTTTCTGAAACTGTTGAGCAGCTTGAATCTCTTGACAGCATGAACTGAGCAGCTTGAGTTGTTTTGCTCTGGCAGCTTGAACTTTTACACTGGCAGCTCGAGTTTCTTCAACTAGCAGCATGAACTTTGTATTTACATGTAAAATCTACTAACAGTCTGAGAAGTCTAAACTAACAGCTTGAATGTACTTAAACTATTTCCCAACATATATATATATATACACACACACACACACACACACACACACACACACACACACAAGTTCATAAACATTATCTTAAAGGAAGACATTATGATATAAGGATATAATTAAAACATATGTATAGGCCAATTAGTTCTCAAATTCATTTGAAAGCATGTGGAATGTTCTTATTTCATAAATAAATGAGTGTCATGATCAAGTAAATGTACTTAATTGAATACACATGCAACTTTAGGAACATATAAATAAATAAGCTCATGGCATGACTTATATACAATCATACAAGTTTTCAAGTATAAATGAAGCTTAAATGACTTAATAGAGTCACACATGTCCCTAAAAAAGACATAAATGCTTATAAGCTATTTAAATCGTGTCGATACAAGTCCTAAGTTCAATAATGATTCAACAAAAGCCTAATATGACATGATATGTAATCAAATGTTAAGTCTTTAAAGCTAATGTTCGTGCAAATACAAAACACTGGACAGGTTCAGATAAATCTGAACAAAGTAATAATGGTTAAAGTTATTGAAAAGTGGGTCAAAGTCTGTAAAGCCAAGCCAAGTCCAGAAAGTCAAAGCCTAAAAAATAAATCCTGAGATAACTCAGGTGGTGGAGTAATCCGCTTGCTAAATTCAAAGCACAACCTAATTCGGTTAAACTGTGAGTTATAGATATTTCAGCTTTACATGCTTGATTATGGGTGAGACATATTGTTGTTCATAGTTTATTTGGCATTCATATATACTCAGCTGGATTGTGACATGTGCTCACCATGGTTCGGTGATGCCCTGTGGATCATGATAGCTATTTGATATATCATCATGCACACATTATATTTACAGCTTATCGCATATATTATTATAAACTGTTGTTGCTATGATGACTTTATTTATTTACGCTTATCATCATTGCTTGCATAATTGATGTAATTGTCTTCAACATAGCGTTTTAGCCATACTGGTCTATTGTCCTAGACCTTGCTTATGTCACCAATTCATCTGAACTTGGTGGTTGCTTACTCCGATGCTCCCCCACGTAGTCTACTGGTAGCTAACCCAGTTATGAGTGGATAGCCTCCACTAAAAGCGCGAGTGTGGACTAGACATCATCCTGGTCTTATTTTCTATGTCTCACTTTGTGTGGCTGTTGTCGGCAGTCAAGTCATATCACGCTATTACCCACGTTCCACCTTGCATTGTAGCATGTTTACTTATAAATCTATAATATCACTAAGCCATTGCTTAAAGTCGTTGTTGAATCTCTTTACAGGAAAGACAAGGGTAAATCACCTGTTGGACCTAGTTCTTAGGTCTGTCAAGATCAAGTGAAGCTTTTAGACCTTACTCAATGACTTTTTGGTACAGCTTTGAAGATGTTAATTGTAGTGGTTGGGTAGATTTGCTTTGTTGTATGGAATTATGTATAAGACTAGGTTTCTACCTTTATAAGTTTAATTTGAACTCTGTATGATTGCTTTAAAAAACTGTACTAAACTTAATCCTAATGGTTGTACTGTAATTTGAATTCCGCAACTTAAATACTCTATCTTAGTTATGATTGATATCATGTTGCATATTTAGGACCTATTCGCTAAGACTCCTCCGTAAGGAGTGTTCTTCACAACTTCACCATCTTTCAAATGGACGTCAAAACAACATTTTTTAATGGAGTTCTCGAAGAGCAAGTTTTTATTGAACAATCGGAAGGGTTCACAATTAAGGACAAATGACCTCATGTATATATCCTAGACAAAGCCTTATATTGTCTTAAACAATCTTCTCGTGCCAGGTATGACAGGCTTTCTACTTTTAACATCTCTGTTGGCTTCACTAAAGGTACAATTGACACAACTCTGCTCACTAAACGGAAAGCTAACGATATTATGCTTATCCAAGTCTATGTTGATGGCATAATATTTAGTTCAACTAATCATAAGATTTGTGAGAAATTTTCATCCCAAGTGTCGTCCAAGTTTAAAAAGAGTATGATGGGAGAGATAAATTTCTTTCTCGGACTCCAAGTTAGACAACTGTTTGACGGGATTTTCATCAATCAGTCTAAGTATACCCTTGACATGATCAAGAAGTATAGATATGATTCTTGCACCTTGACGAAAACCCTCATATGCACTCAAACTAAATATTCACCTGACGACGAAGGTCTGGTAGTGGACGTTACAACATATGGCGGAATAATTGGCTTCTTACTTTATTTTTCGGCTAGCAGACCGGACATTATAATTGTCACATTGTTCTGTGAACATTTTCAAGCAAATCCTAAAGAAATTTATTTAACTATTATGAAACGTATTTTTTGTTATATTAAAGATACTCCAAACTTTGGTTTGTGGTATCCTAAAAGAATAGGTTTTCAGCTGACAACATACTGAGAGGTAGATTTTACAGATTTTACAGGATGTCACCTGGACAGAAAGAGCCCTTCAGGTTTTGGTACGTTAATGGATGGGTCTACATCCTGTGTATCAGAAGTTTCTAAAGGACTGCAAGTACATGACCTATAATGAAACTGCGGAAGCTGCTTGGATTCTTGTCCAAGACTTTATTCACGTTGGAGCACATCTGAATCTAGTACATAGTCCAACCTGCCGATCGCCTAGAAGCTATATTGGATCATAATCCAGATACCCTCGGCCTTAGTCTCAATCATCGCAGCTCAGTTGACCACTAGTACACCAAGCTCGATCATACTTCATCCACTCAAAACCCTGACAGTGACATCGTTGCGGCAATTCGCATACAGTAGTACAAAATTGACATATGGTCACAGTTTTTTCTGGACTGTCAGGCCATGGAATTACTTATTGTCGTGGCTAAAGGGTCATTTATGTGTGTCTGAATGTGTCTCATGATCACAAATAAGTTTGATATGCGTGACTATATGTATCAAATGATCATAGTGTAATTCTTAATATGTCTCTATAAGAATGTTAGTGTCACGGTTTAATTATTTATGTGTGTTTAAGTATAACTAATAGTCATACTTTAAGAAAAACTTGTGACGAAAAGTACTTAATGTTCATTGTTACCGAAAACAGATTGACTATAACTACAGAAATCACTATCATATTGTCACAATTTTTGCATATGGTCATGGTTTTCATGTGATTTAGTCATGCGATATAAATGTAGTCATAAGGTATGAAAAGTGACGTGACTTTTGGTCACGATTTGAATGAAAAAAAACTATGACGAAAGGTCTATGGCCACAGTTGTTGGCGTCACAACTGCCATTTTTTGTACTAGTGATATTGGGCACTGCAATCCTAATAATGTGAGATGATACGCCTGTAGCAAGATGGGGCATAGGAGTGACGAATGTGCAAAGATAAATATTGTCTATAACAACTGCTTGCACACCGGACACACTGAACAACATTGCACGTACCCTTTAAGTCTTGTGTGTCAGGATTAAAAATTAAATAACCAAGACTAACTGATTTGAAATTTATCAGAGTATAAATCAACAATCTTGCTTTGAATCAAAGTTTAATTAAGAAGTTTGCGGAATAACACTTAATTATTTTAACAAAAGCTTTTAGAACTCATGACAGATAGACATAAATAAGTAAATCAAAATTGCTTGTATTGCTGACTTCAATGATTAAAATCACCACTAATCTGTTTGATTAGACGAAGAACACAAACTGTTCTTAGGGTTTTACAACCTTAGAGGCTTATGAAAACTCAAACAAAAAGCAATTACAATCTTGAATATGCAAAAAAAACTCCTATACAATAGAAAGACCTATTCTATGTATTTATATTGCTTATTGATTTGTTTCCTTGAAGGGCTATGACTTCTCTGATAGTAGATATGCTGGAATCTTCGTGTAGATATCTTTTCCTGAATATCAGCACTTTCTGTTTGTAAGACGGTTGAGCAGCTTGAATCACTTGACAGCTTGAACAGAACAACTTGAGTAGATCTATTCTTGCAGCTTGAACTTTTACACTAACAGCTCGAGATTCTTCAACTAACAGCATGAACTTTGTATTTACATAGAAATTCTACTAACAGTTTGAGAAGACTAACTAACAGCTTGAACTACTTAGAATATTTCCCAACAATCTCCCCCTAACTTAAATTCTTTACACAAGACTTTAAGTTCTATACAAATAAGGAAATAAACAAGTAAACTGTTATTTACAAACCAAGGCTTTCAAAAACTTCCAACTGTGCAAGTTTCTGATTGCCTTCAAAAACTCTTTCTTCATATCTTCTCTATCACAAGATAACTTAACAGATCTCATCTGAAGTAACATAGCTTTTGGTAGATCATAGAATTCAAAATTGAAGAACATACCAGATCCATCTGTAAATTTTATTCTGTAAGTCTTTGATTTGACAAACAGATCAACTGGCTTGATCTTCATTCCCTTTGCATTTGCATTCTCTATATCTTCCCTTATAGACTCAGGATCAACAATGCTCTTCAAATCTTTGATAGCTTGCTTTACTTGTGGTAGAGCCGATCTTACTTTTGTTACAGACCCAACATTATGCATTCTTGTGAGCTCATCTCTGGTCATCCTTTGAGCCATATGCTTGATGCTATTATACTCTTCTTCTGGACCAGATTCCCTTCTTACTACAAAATGAAATCTTAAGTCAATGTTGTCCATTGACTTAGCATACCAATAATTAATAAGAGGTTTTGTAAAGTCATGCTGGTCTATCAATTTCTCTATCTCCATCACCTTTTTCAGTTGATGCTCAAACAACACCTTTTTAACCTGATCCAGCTTTGCTTGTGACATTGACTCTGATTCAGCAATAGAAGCAGCAGCTTGAACAGAAGGAACAGGGGCACTGTCAGCAGTTTGAACATCACTTGTACCAGTTTGAACTGGTTCTTGGGATCTTTGGACTTCTTGGGAGACTTTGGCTTTCTTTCGTTTGTCCATCTCTTTGTCATGGATATCTTGTAGCCTTTCTGTGGTCATGGATAGAGCCATTTTCATGGATATCTTGTATCAATTTCTCTATCTCCATCACCTTTTGCAGTTGATGCTCAAACAACACCTTTTTAACCTGATCCAGCTTTGCTTGTGACATTGACTCTGATTCAGGAATAGAAGCAGCAGCTTGAACAGAAGGAACAGGGGCACTGTCAGCAGTTTGAACATCACTTGTACCAGTTTGAACTGGTTCTTGGGATCTTTGGACTTCTTGGGAGACTTTGGCTTTCTTTCGTTTGTCCATCTCTTTGTCATGGATATCTTGTAGCCTTTCTGTGGTCATGGATAGAGCCATTTTCTTTGGAATACCTGCTGCAAAGGCAAAATTAATTAGAAATCTTCTATGCTTAGCCTTAGAATGCCCTGTTGGCATCTTCCTCTTTCTTTCCCCTTGCTTGACCACAAACCCTCTCAGGTAATCACCTAAGGTTCATCATCTTCCATTGGGGACTGGGTTTGCTGGTCTAACTCTTGATCTTGTTCTTCTGCTAATTTTCCGGCAATCTCAGCATCAAAGGCAATCTGGGCTTCTCTGGTAGAAAATTTGTGCTTTGGAGACTCAATCAGAATACCCTTGCCCTTATCTTTTGTAGCAGAAGATGTTGCTTGGACTGAACTGCTCGGAGCCTGAGTTGTTTCTCTTATTACAACTCCAATTGGTCTTGTAGAGGCAGCTTGAGTTTCTAGGCTAACAGCTTGAGAAGCTTTTGGGACTGCTGGCCTAGAATCTTGAACTGTTGGAGCTGCTTGGACTGATTCTGTTGGAGTTGCATGGACTGATTCAGGGATTTCGATCTCCTGATTCTCCCCCTTTTTGGAAGCATTGGTTTGGTCAGAAGGACCTACAACCGTTGCCAATTGGGTTCGAATCATGCGCTCTAATTGTATGATTTTATTTCCACAGAGGGTGAACCCTTTATGAAGATAATCCATTCGTTGATTCTGAGCAGCTTCTGTCTGTCTGAGTGCAGTAAGTTGTGCTTCCTGTGCAACAATGATGGACTTTTGGTATTCCAACATTGCTACAACAGGTTGCAGCTTAGGATCCGTTAATAACATAAGTTGCAGACTAGCCTCAAGATCAGCAAACGAAGTTGGTGCTTGTGATCTATCACTGGCATGAATTCCAGAAGTGAAAACCTCTGGGCCCCTCTGTTCTTGGTACTGGGGACTTCCAGATGGTGCCATGGGTGTGGTCTTAGTAATGTTGGCACTGTCCTGTGCCTCTTGTGTAGAAGCAGCAGTAGTGTCAGCCACGAAACCCATATGAACAATCTCATGTGAGATGTTCACCTCCTGATTGAGGATGGGAGTATCCTCAATGGGTGCCCTTTGGATATTCTGTGCAGAGGTATCCTCCTGCACAGGGTTATTTGGCTCTTGTATGAGGACTGAGGAGGAAGGAGCTTCTGGTCCTCTTTTCCTTTTATATAGATATTTAAGTGGGGATATTGGCTGAACAATAGGAACAGAAGGCATTTGTGTATCATGAGGAGTGGGTGGGGGTCCTGGGGGTGAAGCAGTAGTGTTAGGCTGAGCCTGCTCAGGACCTTCTCCTCTGTTTCTTGGAATGATGTTCATCATTGCAGAAGGCAATGGAGCATCTATACTCAAAAAATTGGCACTTGGCTTTAAAAGCCTTTTAATAGAAGATAGTGAGTGCCTATGGGAAACATGTATCCTCTTATGTATATGGAAAGTTGTGCAAGTTTTTGCAATTATCCCTGCCAAAAATCTAGGATACATCAAAAATTTCCCATTCTTTAGGGAATGACGCCTTAACATCCCCTGAAAAATCATATTTGAAAAATTGAACTGTTGGCCTGTTGAAAAGCACACTAAGGCAGTGGCAATATTTGAGGAAAATTCTGACCAACCAGTTCTTTTAGGGCTAATACACTGCTGAATAATATGCACAAGATATTTCCATTTAGGTGAAAAGTGTGCTTTAAAGAAAGTAAAAGAATCAGCAGGACCCCTATATCCAATATCAGAAAGACCAGTATGTAATGCATTAAGGGATACGTCTGTTATACCTGAGGCATCTTGAAGATGCAGATGATGTCGAATGGATTCCTAAGTTACTGTGATGGGAGTGCCATCAATTTTGGATATTAGAGAAGGAACTCCATTGATGGTTTGTACAGAAGCACGGTTCCAGAATTGCTCAATATGAGAGATGTATATGGTGGGATTGATATTGAGGGCATGATGGATATGGGAGTGTCTAAGAAAGTCCATCATGTCATGGAACGGGTAAAGTTCAGAGTGATTTAGAGAGTAGGGTAGGCAGTTGTGTTCCTTGACAAACTCCATGGAAGATTAAACGAAGATTTTAGGGTTTCAAAGAAGAATGTGTGAATCGTTCAGAGAGAAAAGAAGGCTGTGGTATGTGATTATGTAACTGGTAGTTACAACTGAATGAAAATGGGACCTTTTAAAGGTTTTGAAAAGGTTGGGTCCCGCGCACACATTTAAGAAATTACCTAAATACCCTGCACACTTTGACAGATCAAGTGAAATAACTAGCAGCTCGAGAAAATGAACTAGCAGCTTGAGAAAATACTCAAGCTGTTAGTTGGGAATTAAGCATCTTTTAATAAAACAGTGACTCCCCCTTAAATAAGCATATGAATTAGATAATAAGAAAATAAATTAATCCATGTTTACCATACCAATATTTGATACCAGAAAAGTGAACCTTCCCACATCAAAAGGTTTTGTAAATAGATCAGCTAACTGATCATCAGTATGAATTTTGGTAACTTGGATTAATTTCTTCTCATTACAATCCCTTATAAAGTGAAATCTGATTTCTATATGCTTGGTTTTTGGAAATTTTACTGGATTTTGCACAATGCTGATTGCACTTGAATTGTCAATGTAGATAGGAGTGGATAAGAAGTTCATACCATAGTCTCTCAATTGATTTTGAATCCACATTACCTGGGAGCAACAGCTTGCAGCTGCTACATATTCTGCTTCAGTGGATGAGGTGGAAACAGTTCTTTGCTTTACGCATTGCCAAGAGACCAGTCGTGCTCCTAAGTATTGACATCCACCAGTTGTGGATTTTCTGTCAATGTTGCATCCTCCATAGTCACTGTCAGAGTAGGCTGTTAATGTAAGAGGAGAGTCTTTAGGATTCCAGAGGCCTAAATGAGGTTGGCCTTTTAGATATCTAAAGATTCTCTTAACAGCAACCAGATGGGAATCCTTTGGTGAACATTGAAACCTTGCACAGACACAGACAGCAAACATAATATCAGGTCTAGAAGATGTTAGATACATAAGTGATCCTATAAGAGATCTGTATAAATGAATATCCACATCTATTCCATCTTTGTCTGTATGAAGCTGCTTGTGAGGATCCATAGGAGTACTTGCAGCTTTGGTATCTTGGTACCAAAACTCTTCCAGTATGTCTTTAACATACTTTGATTGACTTATGAAGAGACCAGTGGGCTTCTGCTTGACCTGCAATCCTAGAAAGAAATTGAGTTCTCCCATTGAACTCATTTGAAACTTTTAGTGCATTAATGCATCAAACTCTTTGCACAAACAATCATTTGTTGAGCCAAAGATGATGTCATCAACATAGATTTGTACAAGCAGAATCTCAGCTTTGATGGACTTTGTGAAGAGTGTTTTGTCCAGTGTGCCTCTCTTGAACCCATTCTGTAGAAGGTATGAGGACAGAGTGTCATACCATGCTCTGGGGGCTTGATGGAGACCATAGAGAGCCTTGTCTAACTTGTAGACTCTGTCTGGATACTTGTAGTCCTCAAAACCAGGAGGCTGACATACATAGACCTCCTCTTCAATTGTCCCATATAGAAAAGCAGACTTCACATCCATTTGATACACTTTAAAACCTTTGAAGCTTGCATAGGCCAAAAATAGTCTGATGGCTTCAATTCTTGCCACTGGAGCAAATACATCATCATAATCTATGCCTTCTTCTTGAGTGTACCCTTGTGCTACTAGTCTTGCTTTATTCTTGATGACTATCCCTCTCTCATCCTTCTTGTTTCTGAACACCCATCTTGTACCAATTGCTCTCTTTCCCGTAGGAAGATCAACCAGTGTCCAGACATTTTGAATCTTGAATTGTAGCAGCTCTTCCTGCATTGCTTCAATCCAGGATGAATCTTTCAATGCTTCTGATGCCTTTTTAGGTTCTAGCTGAGACATGAAACAGGCATGTTCAAAAGCAGCTAGACTGAATTCAGGTACTGCTTGTTCATCAGCAGTAGTCTCATTTTGAACCATTTTCCTTGTTTGCACAGGAGTACTTGGATTGCCCATTATTTGACTGAGAGGATGATACTTGTGAACTATGAGTGTAGGCTCTCTTTCTGTCTGAAAAGAGGATCCAACATTTGTATCATCTCCATCAGGACCAGTGTATGGTTCTGCTTCTGGAACAGCTTGACTTGACTCTGGGACTGTTTCCGTTTGTGTTGGAGCTGTTGTCTCAGGACTTGGGAGTGGCACTTCAGTGTCTGGATTTGTTTCATGTTGAGCATTCATAACCCCTGGAGGGTCACATGACAGAAGTGGTATAAGTGTATACTCATCCCAAGTATTTGGATCTGCAACAGCTTGAGAGTTTGTGCCAACAGCTTGAGAATTTGTATTGACAGCATGAGAATTCGCGTTGACAGCTTCAAGCCTGTTTGCATCAGCTTCTGCAGTATACTCAACAAAGCTCAGAGAATTTGTTAGTGAATCTAAATCAAACAACCACTCAGGACCAGTGCCTTTGACATTTGCAGTATTTTCATTAAATTCAACATTTGCACTTTCTTCAATGGTTTTAGACACACTGTTATATACTATGTAGGCTTTACTTTGAATTGAGTATCCTACAAAGAATCCTTCTTCAGCCTTACTTTCAAACTTCCCTAAGTGAGTCTTAGTGTGAAGAATGGTACATGGACAGCCAAAAGACTTGAAAAAGGCTATTAAGGGAATTCTATTATGGAATAACTCATAAGGAGTTTTCCCTTTAGTTTAAAGAACCTGAACCCTGTCTAGAACATAACATGCTGTATTAACAACTTCTGCCCAGAAAGTCATTGGCAGTTTTGAATCAGCTACATTGTTCTAGCAGCCTCAATTAATGTTCTGTTCTTTCTTTCAGCTACACCATTTTGCTGTGGTGTTCTTGGTGCACTATATTGTCTAGCAATACCTTTGGACTCACAAAAACTGTTTAGCATATGATTTTTAAATTCAGTCCCATTGTCTGACCTTATCACTTTAACTTTTGAGTTGGATTGGTTTTTTATCTTAAGAATAAATGATTTAACTAGCTCAGCAGTTTCATCTTTAGACCTAAGAAAGTAAACCCAAGTAAATCTGGTGAAATCATCAATAATAACTAAACAGTAGGCCCTTTTATTCAAACTCAAAACAGTTGTTGGACCAAATAGATCCATATGAATCAGCTGAAGAGCAGATGAGATTGAATTTACTTCTTTGGCCTTATGAGAAGTTTTGTGTTGCTTGCCTTTATGACATGCTACACAATGATCATCACATATGAACTCCTTTTGTGGTAAACCTCTTACCAGATTCTTTTTGAATAAAACATTCATGGACTTGAAGTTCATGTGACACATCCTTCTATGCCAAAGAGCAGACTCATTGGATGATGCTTTGGATATCAAACAGCTTAAAGTACTTGATTTGAATAAAAGTTCTGTGTCTAAACAGTATACATTGTCCTTTCTTGGTGTTCTTAGTAAAACAAGATCTTCAGGAATTTTAAAATCCTTTGAAAGAACAATGCACTCAGAATCTGTAAACAGAACAATATTTTGGTTGTCACAGATTTGAGAGACACTCAATAAATTATACTTAAGCTGTTCAACATACAAAACATCATTGAAAATCATGTTGCCTGCATTAACCGTGCCTTTACCTGTAACTTTACCTCCTTTGGAGTTGCCTCCAAATGCAACAAATTCTCCATCAAAGCCTTTTAAATTTGACAAGCACTCAGAATTGTCTGTCATGTGCCTAGAGCATCCACTGTCCAAATGCCATCTTGTTTTATGAGGTGACCTGTGGTTGCCCTGCACAAATAAAAGCTTAGTTAGTAGTGGAGTAAACCCAACCCAAATTGGTTTTGGGTTGGCCTTGTGCATTGACATAACTAAATACTGTTTTTGACTTCTTATATTTAGTGAGATCTACTGATGAAGTCGTTGGAGAGTATTTAGTCATTATATGAGGTATCTAGGTATTTTGATCATCTGTTCTTTTAACAGTCTCAGATGATTCATTAACAGTTCCAGATTGATGCTTAGCAGTTTGACCTGTGTTTGTAGTGCTAACAGCTTCAGAATTTGCACTAACAGCTTCAGAATGTGCACTAACAGCTTCAAAATTTGACTTAGCAGTCTGATCTTTTGCATCAGCAGTTTGATCTGAAGATTTGTCCTTGACACACCATATTTTTTTAAAAAGGTTTTGCCAAAACTTGTTTGTGGTGTGTGGACTGTTTTTTATTAACTTTTGAAAGCCTGCGATCAACTGTTTTCTTTGGAACTGATGTAGCATAAGGTTTGACCTTTGAATTTTTTACATGAGTAGGACTTGATTTTTTATGAATCACAGTCTGTTTTGCAACAGCTGGTTTATAAAAACAATTCTTGGCCAAGTGATTCTTCCTTCCACAGTGAAAACACCTTTTGACTGTTTGAATTGGAGAACCAGTTTTATTTGACAATTTCTGGTTCTTGTTCCTCTGATTTCCCCTTACCTGCTGTTGTTTGGGAAACTTTTGAACACCATGCTTTTGACATGTGCAGACTGGAACATTCTTACCCCTTTTATTATTCTTTGAAGAAGATGCAGTGTTACAGTTAGAATGTACAGAAACTTGTGGAGCAGCATTGCATACACTCATCTTCTCTTTTCCTTTCTTACTGGGGGCTTGGGTTTCTATAGGTGCACTCATTGTTTTGTGTTCTTTCTCAACTATTGTACACTCACAGTCTCTATTTTGAATCTGATCTCCTTTAGATTCAGAACTGTTATCAAGGATAGGATCTACAGTAGTCATAGACTCATCTAATGGTTCATTGACAAGCCTGTCAGCAACTTCACTCATTGGATGGATGTATTTGTTGTTGTATGGAGGTGGAGTAGCTCTGTAGCCTATGCCTTCTTTGGGATGAACCTGAGATTTTACCCTATCTTTAAATTGGACTTCCATTAGGTGTTCCAGCTTTTGATTAGCCAATTTTAAATTACCTAGATCTATATTAACATATTCTAGTTTCTTATTAGCCTCAAACACCTTTTGTTCAGTCTCTTCTACCTTTTTATTTAGGGATTCTATTTTCTTATTTAGTTCCTTTTTCTCCCACTCATGATATGTTCTATCATGTCCCATTTGAATCTCATTATCCTTATAGTCATTGATCTGTTTTTCAAGATCTTCTATGGCTTGCATGTATTCATATCTCCTTTCTTCCATCTTAGCTAGAGTTTTGCACATGCTCTCATTATGATCTCTGTACCTTTTAACCATATTTTTGCATGATTGAGAGCAGAGTTTAGAATTTACCTCAGATGGCAGTTCAGTTGAGGAGACATTTGATGTTTCTGCCATCAGAGCTTGATTTTGAAACTCTTCCTCTGTCTGATCACTCCAATCAAACACATTGTCTTCTTGAGAGACAAGTGCTTGTGATGATGAAGTCTGATTGGTCTGTGGAGTCCTTGATGACTGTTGACCTTGAGATCTACATTCTCTGGAAAAGTGACCAAATTTGTGACATTTAAAGCACTCAACTTTTGACTTATCAAAAGCTGGTTTTCCCTCTGCTCTGGCTTGAAAGTTTGATCTACCAGTTCTCTTTAGAAACCTTTTGGCCCTCATGGTTAGCATTGCATGTTGCCATTTTAGGTCCATCTCTTCTAGATCATCAGGATGAATTTGTTCTAGATCATCAGCATTTAGAGCAAACAGTCCATCATTTGCAACAAAAGCTTCATAGGGAGCTTCAGTAGAGTGGCCATCACCACCTGAAAAGGAATCACTACAATTAGATTTTTCAGATGAGAGGAGAGCAGTGTTGTGATTATAAGAAAAAGATTTCTTTTTAGCATCAATCTCAGTTTCAAACACTCTCAGACTGTTGTACAGATCATCCAGTTCTATTTCATCAAGAGTGTCTTTTGTTCTCCATTGAGCAGCATAAACTGTCCACTCTTCTCCAAGAGATCTAAGAAACTTTCTGTTGACCTCATCTTGATCCAGGCTGACTTTTGCACTTTCCAATTCACTTATCAGTTTGTTGAACCTGTCAAAGATTTGAGTGAGGTTTTCATTCTTGCCACCAGAAAAGTTTTCATACTGCTGTTTCAAAAGATCCTTTTGATTTCTCTTGGTACTGGCATTACCAGCAAATCTCTTCTCTAAAGCAATCCAAAGAGAATGAGCAGTATAAAACTTTTTGAACTGATGTTGATAAGCATTAGGAATGGCTATTTGTAAAAGTGTAAGAGCTTTCACTTCATTCATTCTAGCCTTCCTTTCAAGTTCAGTTTTTGGAGGAGTTTTGACGGGTTTTCCCTCATCATCAAGTTCTGGATCAACTACAGGAGGAAATTCAACAGCTTCCCATATAGCATATTCAATGAATTGAATATGCTGTTGAATTCTGAGTTTCCGCATCTCAAAGTCAGTGGGCTTGAGCATAGGCACTTTGAGTCCTTGCCCAGATCCACTGCTGCTATTATCAAATTCCATTGCAAAAGATTAAAAGTTTAGATAAAAAGCTTTCGACTTTGAAAAACAAAAGAACGACCTGTGGCTCTGAACCACTTGTCAGGATCTAAAATTAAATAACCAAGACTAACTGATTTGAATTTATTAGAGTATAAATCAACAATCTTGCTTTGAATCAAAGTTTGATTAAGAAGTTTGCGGAATAACACTTAATTATTTTAACAAAAGCTTTTAGAACTCATGACAGATAGACATAAATAAGTAAATCAAAATTGCTTGTATTGCTGACTTCAATGATTACAATCACCTCTAATCTGTTTGATTAGACAAAGAACACAAACTGTTCTTAGGGTTTTACAACCTTAGAGGCTTATGAAAACTCAAACAAAAAGCAATTACAATCTTGAATATGCAAAAAAACTCCTATACAATAGAAAGACCTATTCTATGTATTTATATTGCTTCTTGATTTGTTTCCTTGAAGGGCTATGACTTCTCTGATAGTAGATATGCTGGAATCTTCGTGTAGATATCTTTTCCTGAATATCAGCACTTTCTGTTTGTAAGACTGTTGAGCAGCTTGAATCACTTGACAGCTTGAACAGAACAGCTTGAGTAGATCTATTATGGCAGCTTGAACTTTTACACTAACAGCTCGAGATTCTTCAACTAACAGCATGAACTTTGTATTTACATAGAAATTCTACTAACAGTTTGAGAAGACTAACTAACAGCTTGAACTACTTAGAATATTTCCCAACATTGTGTATTCATGACCGGAGTCGCATGAATGCCTTAAAAATAACGTCAACCATAGAAACAAGCCCGACACAGTGTATCATGAGGAGGTTCTAGTCACTGTAACACTGAACCAGCCAGACCTTAGCCAAGATCTTTTCGGATAACAATCATACAAGCCAAGGAAACACCTGATGTGGTCACTGGTATGTTCCTAGTTAACTCAGTACCTGCTAGGGTAATCTTTCATTCAGAGGCCAATAGTTCATTCATCTTAGATACATTTGCATCAAGGCTTAACATGGTCCCTAGTACCCACCCGTGATATTTGATATAGAGACAACTAGTAATGTGCATGTGTCTACTGACAAAGTTGCTGTGACTACATCATTCTTCTCGATGACTATACGTTCTATGTTGATTATATTCCAATGGACCAAGATTTCGATGTCATCATGGAAAATCGTATGGATTGTCAACCATGATTCCAACATAATCTATTTAAAGAAGATGATAAAGCTCACTACTCCTGGTGGCTGCAGTCTCTGTATTTACGGAGACAAAAAGAAAGGTGAGTTATGTCTAATTTCTGTGGCTAAAGCTAGGAAGCATATTTCTAAGGGTTTCATTTCATACTTCGCTTATGAAATCAATTCTAAGTCAAAAAAAGCCCTTGTCGATGTGCATGTAGCTTCTGATTCTCGGATATCTTTTCGGAGGATAAATGTAGACTCCCACCAAATCGTCAGATGGAGTTCAGGATTAACTTGCCGCCATGCACAACACCAATAGCTCGAGCCCTTTATCATCTTGCACTTGCTAAGATGCAAGAGATGATGAACCAATTGCAGGAACTACTTGACAAAGGGATCATTCAATAAGGTTCTTCTCCTTGGGGAGCTCCCATACTATTCGTCAAAAATAAAGACGGAAGTCTCTGGATATGCATAGATTATTAGGAGCTCAACAAGATGACTATCAAAAATAAATATATATTGCCCAAGGTTGATGATCCTTTTGACCAACTTCTAGGCACTAACTATTTCTCGAATATTGATCTATGATCTGGGTTCCATAGGCTTTAGGTGGGAGAAGAATATGTCCCCAAGATGGCTTTTCATACGATATACGGACACTATGAATTTCTTGTGATGCCCTTTTAACTTACAAATACACTTGCGTAGTTCAGGGATCTTTTAAACCGCATTTGTAGGCCTATGCTTAACAGGTCGATGACTGTCTTCATCGACGATATCCTCATTTACTCAACAACCAAAGTTGAACATGTCCTGCATCTTAAGGAACTACTAGAGTTGTTGCGCATAGAGCGGCTCTTCCAAATTATCAAATGCGAGTTTTGGTTGCGAGAGGTACAATTCGAATATAATTGCTCAACCAAAACTTGTTCTTCATATTCTTTCATATTCGACGTTAACGTATGATTATTGTATCTTATTTAGATACAATTCCATAGTCATGTGATCTCCGGAGAAGAAATTTCGGTAAATCCATCTAAAAATCAATGCAATCAAGAATTGGGAATATCCTAAATTAGCTACTGAAATAAAAAGTTTTTTTGAATTGGTCGGATACTACCGTCAAGTCATCAAAGACTTCTCTAAGATAGCGGTTCCTCTCACTACTTTAACTTGTAAAAGTGTGCAATTCTCTTGGGGTGAAGAACAACAAGTCACGTTCTAAGAATTAAAACATAAGCTAAATGAAGCTCATGTTCTTATTGCTTGAGAGCAATGAGGATTTCATGGTCTACAGTGATGCCTCATTGCTAGGACTTGGATACGTGCTGATGCAAAGAGGCCGAGTCATTCCTTACGCATCTCAACAGCTCAAAGACAATGAGAAATGCCACCCAACGCATGTTTGTGAGCTTGCAGTAGTCATTTTCTCGTTAAAGAAATTGTTTAACTATCTGTATGTCACCAAGTTTCATTTGTATACAGATCACAAGAGTCTAGAGTACATCTTTAATGAAAATGACCTTAACAAATCCTACATTAACAAATGTAAGAATAAATTTATTATGACGTATTATGTTTATTTTTAATAAATTTAAACAATATTTATTATTATAACTGTGGTTATAATGTTGTAAGTAAAGTATAAAAAATAGAATGATCTTAGTTTTTAATTATAAAAATATCTTTTAAATAATTATCATTTATTTTTAGCAAATTATGTGTTACCTACATAACATCTGTTAGACTACTCCCATTCACAACCCAACCCAATACACCTTTTCTATTAAATACTAATTTCTCACTCTTCCACATACACAACCCAACCTAATCCAATTTTTCACACTCATTAGCAACCCAATCCAAACCAATATTTCTTTTAATACAATTTATGATTATTTTTATATTATATAAATATATTATAAATAATAAAAATAATTATTTTATTTTGAATTACAAAAATTTTAATTTTTAAGACAACCCACTAATAAAAATATATTTTACATTAATCAATCACATTTTTATAAAAATAGACAAAATACATTACCATCATCACACTAATTATTTATTTAAGATGCAGAAATACAAACTACATGAATTTATCTATGCGGAAGATAAATTTCCAAATTTTTGTCATATATGCTCAATCAAATCTATTTTTAGAGTGTTATGAGCTTCTCTATTGCGAAGTGGTTCCCTATTGGTCATATAGTTGGATAGGCTTGCAATTCGTTCAGTAGAGTATTGCAAAGATTGCTCACCATCTTCAGTTGAGCGTCCTGGTTGTCGGTTTATAGGTATGTCATTTAGAAATTCTAAAGGATCGTACTAGTTGAGGTATGTGTCTCGTTCATCCTCAACAATCATATTATGAATGATGATACATGCAATCATAATCCGGCCCGTCAGTTCCTTGTCCCAAACAAGATATGGACGTCGAATAAATGCAAAACGAGCTTATATAACTCCAAATGCTCGTTCAACATATTTTCTAGCAGCCTCTTGATGTTGAGAAAATATTTTGTGTTTTTGAAGTAACGGAGAAGTTATTGACTTCACAAAGGTGGCCCATGAAGGATATATACCATCAGTGAGATAATATGCCCTATTATATTCCCGACCATTGACAATGTAACTGACATTTGGTGATCGACCTGACAATACATCATTAAAAATAGGAGGCCGATGAAGTACATTAATGTCATTACATGAACCTTGTGTTCCAAAGAACGCATGCCATATCCATAAGTCATACGATCCAATAGCTTCCAAAATGATTGTTGGTTTTCCACTTCGACCTGCATATCGCCCGGCCCAAGCTACCGGGTAGTTTTTCCATTCCCAATGCATGTAATCAAAGCTTCCTATCAAACCTGGAAAACCACGTTCTTATCCTACATGGAGTAGTCTTGCCAAATCAGCTTTGTTGGGGCTTCTAAGATATTCTTCGCCGTAACATGAAATGACACCTTCTAATAAATGTTTAAGAGCATCTCTTGTTACAGTTTCACTCATTCTTAAATACTCATCTTGTGCATCTGCTGATGTTCCATAGGCCAAAACTCGCATAGCTCTATTAATTTCTGCAACGGTGAAAGTCCTAGTCTTCTTGTGGCATCACGTCTTTGCTGAAAATAAATGTCATTCGCTGTAATTCCATTCACTATATGAAGGAATAGTGGTTTTCGCATTCGAAATCTACGTCGGAATATGGCTTCATCATATGTTGGGTTATCGACAAAGTAGTCTTCCATCAAACGTGCCTCACCTAGCTCATGCTGCCTATCATGATATTGTCTTCGGGCTCTAGAGGGATGATCACCTTGTGGTATGGTTACAAATAGTTCACTGATGACATTTTATATTACTTGATTTGATTCAACAACTCTTGCTTCCCATTCATCATATTCATTGAAATCTGATGAATTTGAACTTAAATCAGAACTCTCTGATGAGTTTTGACTCTGAGACATATTTTAAAAAAAATTAGATGTTAAGAGTTTATGTTGGATGTGAAATCATGCTAGTGAATAACTCTATTTATACATATTTAAATAAGGATTTTGGATTATACATGTTATCTTTAATAAATCCAACCAAAGACTGACACATGGCAATATAGATAACCCTATCTATATGGATTTTGGATATGAATTTTGGATGATCAATTTTATCTTTATAATATCCAACCAACCAATTAAAAGGCTGACACATGGAGATATAGATAATGTTACATTCTCTAATTGCAACCAACCAATTAATATATATTTAAAGATATAAGTTGTATCTTCATATATTACACATACATGAAATAGAAACTACATAATGAAATATCTTACAAACATGATAAAATCATACTGAAAATAAAACATAGACGAAAATAAAGTCACATTCCATACAACTTCGATAAAAGAAAGCGTTTTGTGTTTTCATCTTCAGGCGACAAATGCTCCTTTGCTAATAGTGTATACAGAAGCTTAAGTTGCATTTTCTTTAAATCTTGTTCTTTTTTATTTTGCTCCTTTTCTTTATCGAACTCGAGTCTTTTTCTCATGACATCAAGTTCATCAATTCGAGTGAGCCTTAGTGCACGAATTTCATCAAGCATTTCATTAGATACTTTGCCCTTTCCTTTTTTCTTTGCCATATTTCTACCAGTAGTACGTTCACATGATGAACCACCACTAGTTGGTGTTTCTGGGTTAGAAGGGACATAGTAGTCCCCTTCCTCACTTGTTTGTGATCTTTTGGTGCTACCACCACTTTCTTCATCATTAGCTTCACGTTCGATACGTGTTGTACCTTGACATAACTGTAACTCCCATTTCTTATGAATACACATAACAGTATTAAGAACAATATAGTCAGTAAACTTACTCCGACCCGCCTCATAAATTTTATGAGCGTCATTCTCGACATCTTGCATGCTCATTCCACTTCTTTTTTGTCTATATGCTTCAAGAAATGCAGCAACCCACTTTTGAGCACTTTTGTTAATTCTTTTCCAACGGCCTTTTATTTGAGAAATGTTTCCATTACTAACCTTTTTTGGGTTTGGGTTTTCCGCTTGAGTAGCATCATATAGTTCCTTGACAGTTGCCCACAATGATGCACCTTTTTTGTTTTTGCCACGAATGTTGTCTTCGCTGGCATTAATCCATGCTGAAATTAACGCGACATCTTCATCAACATCCCATTTATCACCTATTGGGTTTTCTCCACTCTGTTTTGAGGATTGTGTATTTTGAGTAGCAGAAACTTGATTGGGAGTTGAAAAAACCAGAAAGGGTTCATAGTCTTTAGAGATTGGAAAATTTTGGGAGTTTTGATAACTTTGAGAGTTTGGATACCCTTGAGATTTTGCATAAACTTCAAAATCATCGATAGAGTTTGGAAACGAATGATCCATGTTAACAAAAAAGTTAAACGGGTTTAGAAATGAATAATTGAAAGTGATTGTGAAGTATGCCAATACTGGGCACTAATTGTAGAGGAAAAAAAAATCATGAATTTTAGTTTTTTTTTTAATTTTTTTATACTTTAAGATAACATTAAATTTTTAAAGATAACAAATGTTATCTAAAGAAAATATTTTCAACCAATAAAAAATTAACATGTGGCATTAAATAAAATAAAAAACCCACATTAATGTCATGAACCAAGATTGGGAGGGTTGTGAACTAGGTTGGTGGACCGGCCTAAGCCACACATTTTATTTTATTTTTTAATTTTTTTTTTTAAAAACCCGTGAGCGGATTGTGAAAACCAACCGATGGGAGAGGTCTTACAATTACGTATTACATACTTTGATCATTGTTAATAAAAGCTTTAAATTTTAAATTATAAAAAATTTTAACAAAGATTCTATACATCAAATGTACATCATTGAAAAGTTTTAAGTAATAATCAATATTGTCCAATATAAGACTTTTAATTATTCACTTTTAATATGTATAATTTATATTTATTACACATACATAGAGGAATATTTTTGCAACTTTACACATCAATTTGTATCTTATAAAATTAAAAGTATATAGAGTTTAGTTCTACATGGTTGTATATTATTCACACATACATTATTAGATTTTTATAATTGTATTTTTTTATATATTAAGATGTCATTTTTATATTGACAATCCATAAAATTAATAATATTTATAATATATTTTTATATTTTTATGTCCTGCAGCATCGTGCGAGTATATAACTAGTACATGTAGATAACTATCTCAAACTTTAAAAAATAGAAAGAAATAATTGTCAAACTCTCTTACGTAAAATAAAATAGTTAATATTCTATAAACTATAATTATCATATAACAACTCATATCTAGGGGTGTTATTCGGACGGGTTAAAAGGGTTTCGGGTTATTCGGGTTTGAGAGTATGGGGTAGTTTCTCGAACCCAAACCAAATAAGGGATCGGGTTAATCGATTTCGGGTTAAATGTGTATCAGGGTACATGGTTTGGGTTAAACAAGTTAATTGGCTTTAGTGTGAAAAATGAAAACCTCTCTACAAAGGTGTTAAACGGGTTAAATGGTATAAAATTGAGTCCATACACTCACTCGTTTGCATCTTTAGTGTTAAAGATGGCAAACTATAATAATTAAACTAGTAGTTTTTCTATAATAACGATGAAATCCCTATTAAATGCATAGACAAATTTCCCTTTCTCGTCTATACATTAAACATATCAGCACATCAGGAACTTATATCACTCCTACTGAAACTCAATAGTCATGAGTATTTGATAATGTTCACACACATCAGAGTTAAAGATGGGGAGGATTTGAGATAGGATATAAACATGAATTTTATGTAGATTAGAAGGGTGGAAATTTAGCAACATTTTTTTTACTAAAGCAGAATACCAAATCGGACGAACGTGGAAGAGATCAACGACGAAGAGTAATCGGTCCCTCGTCGTCATCGTGGTCGGTCGCTGGTTTGTGCAAGTGGGGGTGCTCTATGCTCATCAAAGAGTGATGGTCGGTCACTGGTCATCGTGGTGGTCGGTCGCTGGTCAGTGCAAGTCGGGGGGTGCTCTGGTCGTTGTGGAAGATTCACAGCGAGAGGGAACATGGAAGGAGAAGGGGTGCTCTATGAAAAAGATAAACCTACACAACACAATGGTGAAGGGGAAGGGATTTGGAAGTAGGGAACCGTGCAAGTGGGAAGGGGGATAAATTATTTTTTTTGTTTTAAACTAATATGTGGGTTATTCGGGTTTCCCGAAAAAAAAATGTCTCACCCGATCCCCGAACCGAATATCTTACGGGTACAATTTAACCCAATTAACCAACCTGAAAACCAAATAACACGACTCATTTAACCCGAATAAGGTTCGGTTCGGGTGGGTTATTCGGGTTCGGTTATTTTTCACACCCCTACTCATATCAAATTCTGAAAATATCAAACATGACCAATATAATAATTTATTTTTAGGACATGTCCTCGTGAAACTTCATAATATTACCTATATCCTTATAAATTTTCTTAATACACATTATCCTTGTAAATCTTTACAACTCTCATATATGTTCAATTATCTAATTTATTACTATTAAATCACTTAAAAATTCAAAAACATTGTCTTTTTAATTCTCTCATTTATTAGGTTCTTATTAATTTATAGTAAAATAATCGGTTTCAAAACCAAAAGTATACATAGTTAAACATTTCATAGAAAATATAAATATAATGAATTCAAACACTTCATTTGTTCTATTTAGATGATTTGGTCTTATTCGACATGTATTAATAATTACTTTCTTTAATTTTCATCTTTAATATAAAATTAAATTACCGTTAATGTGACTTATTATTTGTATACATATGTAAACAATTAATGATGATAAGTTAGTGTCAATGATGTAATTGTAGTCATAAAATGTGTGTAGCATTAGACGTATATGCAGGGACCAATTTTATTTTTCGACTTTAGAAAATCATTGAGTTTTTTTGTTTGGATTTAGGAGATATACTTTGGAGATTTAACGAATGAGAGAATTATAAAATTGAATTTTTAAATTATTTAATAATAATATTTAAATATTAGGACAAATATGAGAGTTTTAAAAGTTTAGAATATATATGCGTAATAAGTAAATTTAAAATGACATGTGCGTAATAATGAAGTTTTGCAAGTACGTGTATGAAATTATCACTTTAATAATTTTCTAGAAAATAAATAAATAAATTTAATCACTCAAAAAATTATCATAGACTTTAATAATTTGTTATTTGATAACTATTCCTAATTTGTTTAATTTATCTCAAAATTTGTTCGCATTTCTATTTATTTTTTCGATAGCTACGATTGTGACACGTAAGCAAAGCATCCAAAAAATTTAAATTCAATTGCTAAAAACGTGTCCCGTCAATATAGAATCGAACTTTTCTCATTTGGAATGGCTTAGATCTTAGATTAGTTCAAGTTAGATATTAAATTTCAATCTTGTGATTCCATTTTGTAATAGATAGTTTTTATTTCATTTCAATGTAATTCCATTTCCTTATTATGTAATCTTTTCGTTTATTTAGAACTTGAGGGGTCTAATTCGTAAAGCCTTCAAACATCCCTTTATATTTATGATATTCTCATTTAATCAACCACAAACAAAGTTTAAACAATTAAGAACAATCAATAACACTAACCGAATGATTTCAAATGCACAAATCTAGAATTACAATATGAGAGAATAAGTGCACTACAAAGGAATTTTCGTGCAAAATTAGAATGTACAATCTATACATCTCAGTACATCATTTTTACTATTTATATACAAAGATACAAGTATTGACTAATTACAAAAAGTCCCCTAGACTAATTATGTTTCATCAACAAAATAGTTTCCAACAATCTCCCCCTCTGATGAAATATAATGAGTCTTCAGTCCTTGAGTCCGAGCTTCATCTCAAATCCTCGAATACTTTTTCTGTTAATTAGTCTCCATTCAATCTTTGAGATGAACTCCACTATCAGCTTTCTGTCATTTACGCTTAGACCACCTTTCTTTGACTTTCTCTTCTTGTCAGCAGCTAGTCTTCCTTTCAAACCAAACAATACCTTCTGCAATGTCCCATCACAAAACTTATTCAGCTCAACACTCCGCATGGCTCTCAACTTTTAACTTTATCTTTATAAATCACCACCGGGTGCTTAGACATAACCACTTGATATTCTTTCAAAATTTCCATGTACTTGATGATGAAACGATTTGGCGCAGTTATGTTTATTTTCCTCATCCCTCGCTCAACACCAATTTGAAGATCCTGCACAGACATGAGCATCAGTTTGGTGTGCATAAAATGAAATAATTTCTTCAGTGCAAATCTACAATTTTCATCTCTTTTGTTTCGGCAGAGCTCATCAAACAAATCTTCTATATCCACCAAATTCATGTTGAACATATCAGCTTCGGTGAAGACATAGACATTCCCATCAGTTCTGGTTACCGTGAATGTTGGATAAAACACTTTCACGAACCGATCCTTTTCAATTTTCACCAAATCCACAAATCTGAACTCACTCCTTACTTTTGCAATTGGTTGAGTCTTATTCTGTAGAAAAAGAGCATAGTTTGCTAGATTCAGCATGTTAGGCTCTAAGACTCTGAACAGTTTCAAGAACGTGCATGGAGCTTGTTTCTTACGAAAAATTTTCTTTTCCAAGTGATCTTCATGATATGGAAGCTTATTTCTCTTTCTGATATACTCAACCGTTTGTTTTGCTGATAGATGCAACACTTTGATCTTTTTCTTACTTACTTCATCTTTATTTAGCAGAGTAATGTCATTTATTTCTTTCTGAACTACCTCCTGAACTGCAAACCTTAACTGATGTTGTTTGTGAGATTTATCAGCCAAAATGTAATTGTTGAAAAACTTTTCCATAATCTCCACTTCGTTCAGCTCTTTCATTACAGGAGGCACTACATTTTCAATCGGAAAGGGATCAAATTCTTCTTTCATAGTAACCGTCACCTCGGGATTTTCAACTGTTGGCGTCGGTACATCATCTTTCAAGATCTCCTTAACCAACTCTTCCTCCTCCTCTAACCTTTCAGCTCTCAATGATATTTCATTCAAATCAAACACATCATCATCATCATATATCTATATTTCCTTTTCAGTCCCTTCAATCATTAAAGCTTGACTTTCTTCATCATTGTCAGAATTATCATATTCTTCCAAGTTGTAGATACCTGATTGAATACTTAGAGAAACTGGAACATCTTCATATAAAATCAATCCCAGCTCACTCTGAGTATCAACAGGTTTCTCCTTTGAGCTCTTAGCTTCTCCAACCTCTTCTCCTCCTGATTCTTTCTGTTTCTCAATATAAGGAATTATCTGAAGTCCAGTATATGTACCATCAAGCTTCCTTCTCTTCTCCCCCTCATGAGGAGCATCATCAGAGTCCTCATCATGCCCATCATGTTTCATTTTCGAAGCAGAAGCTTGAGCTTTGCACATTTTCTCAACAGCAGATACTCTTTCCAACAATGATCATAAATTAGTTTCAACGGTAGTTTCTAATTGATCATTCTTTCCCTCATTTCATCAAACTGATCATAAGAAAAATCTCTCAGCTCATTGATGGATGCTTCTAAATTTGCTTCTTTGACACCCTCAGCAACAGATTTACCTTTCAACAACTTTTGAATATTTGACATTTGCGCCATCATCTCTGAATATTGATTAGACATCAGTGCTGTAACTCCACCAATGGCTTCATTGATTTTTATCTTCAGTGACAAAGGGTGACATTCTAACCACTGGGTCACCTAGACTTCCAGTTGACACAATAGTAGAACTTGTAAAAAGTAATTCTGTGTGTCCGGTGCTCAGAGTTGGCAACGGAAACCCACGCCAAGGGTTTCCAACTTTTGTCATTATTCAATCAAAAGCGGCGGCTGCTCATTTCATTCTCTTTGACAGTTTATCAAAGATTGAGTTTTTATTCTCTTTGTTTATTGATTAAATCATTTTTTATTTGTGTGAGTGTTTAATGATAAAGAACCTGACAAATACTATGTGAAATGTTCAATTTGAGTGGGATGCTAAACATGTCCACGTTTGTCGGAATATCAATTCTATAAGGGGTCAAGGTTCAATCTAAAAGGATAATTGTATATTTGAGGGGGAGTAAAGATGATATATGTTTTCAATCTTTTTGTTCTATTTTATTTCATCTTAATTTATTTTAGTTTATTAAGTTTATTCCAAAAAAAACTCCTTGAAAATTCAAAAGTTATGTTTTATTTTATCCTTAGTTAGATTTATTAAGACTTTAATTAAAAAACCCAAAAAGATTTTATTCTTAGGCCATTTTTTAATTTTAATTAGTTTGTTTTATTTTTGTTTAAGCTTATAGCTTTTATCTTTTTAAGGCACAAAGTTTTTTTTTGTTCTGTTTGACCCATTTCCTTCAAAAGCGTGCGGGTCAAAAGGGCCAACCCAACCCACCCACCTTACAAATAGGTGGGTTGGCCTTTTCTTCTTCCCCATGTTGTTCATCTTCTCTGTCGCTCAAACCCGCCATTATCACACAATATTAGCTCAAAAATCAATCATTTGCACCCGTTTTTCTTCTGATTTCTTGCTTTTTCCTTCTCATCTACTACAAGGTAACACTTTCCTACCTTTGTTTTTAAGTTTAACATGCATTTCAAAGTTTTTAAATTCTCGATTTTTCAAGGGTTTTTCCCTCTGTTTTTTATACCTTTTTAGGGCCTTAGGTCATGTTTTTAAATGTTTGTGTAGTTAAGTAAAGTGTTCCTTATCATTTCTAGTGTAAGGATCTGCATTTTCATGCATTTTTTAGCATATCGCACTATACACGTATGCATGTGCGTGAACACATTAACTGCTAATGTGTTCTAAGTATAACTTCGGGTGCACCAGAAGTTTCGCATGGCCATGCATTTCGGATCATGCATTACTTAAATTGTAGGCGTCACATCCGAATTTCCGGATGATCCCCAAGCATGCACTTATATATTTTTCTAAATGTATGGCATGGACCCACCCGAAAATCGGGTCCATCCGAAATTCAACCCCTCTGCATTTCGGTTGTTCATATTTTGCCTAAGTCTTTGCCAAGGACCCATCCGACCTTCGGTCAAAACCGAACCTTGGGTCCATCCGAATTTTTGGCCACCTTCATACTTAT
Source organism: Centrapalus pauciflorus (assembly GCA_020465985.1). NCBI lineage: Eukaryota > Viridiplantae > Streptophyta > Magnoliopsida > Asterales > Asteraceae > Centrapalus > Centrapalus pauciflorus. The sequence continues at coordinate 532,386 of JAANYP010002579.1, forward strand.
ATTTTGAGTGTCTTTTGGCATACATCACTTCCCATCCGAAGTTCGACCCCACCCGAATTTCGGACAGGGTTCATCCGAATTTCGGGTTCCAATTCATAGTTCAACACTTAGCATTTTTTTGTGTGTTTCTCATTGCATTCCAAAATATTCCAAAAACAAAATAAATTTCCAGTCCTTTGCACCATTGGTTCTAGTTCAAATACGTGTTTTAGTGGACACATCTTTTCTAACATTTTTCTCTTAAGGATTGACTTTGGATTTCTTTAGTAGAATTTTCTTTCTACTGATGAGAACCCTGATGCTGTAAACAGAATATATGGATTCTATTTCACACTTATTTCAGACTAAATCACAATGTCCTATTTTGTCCAAGTCTCATTAACCAACTATATTGCATTTGTACAGGACTAATGGATCACCAGATCTCCTTAACCATTCCACATCCGCCTATCCCTCTAAATAACCAACAGCTACTAGAATCCACCCTTCTTCACCCAGCCCATCATACAGAATTTGCCCCGCATAACTGGCAGCTTGACATATCACTCCTACGCACGAGGATATCAATTTTGATATTCTTAAAGGCGACCCCATATTCTATTCCCTCTCCACAGCCATAGTTGTCCCAAGCATCTATCTGCAACAATTTTGGTTCCATCTGAAATTCATCAATGAGGCAATCCCTCACTTCATCACCAGAATTGATTCTGTCCCTATCCGCCTAACCCTCGAAGCCATCCACTGTGTTCTCCGCCTCCCATCTGAACATTTTCAGTTTCCAAATACACCTTCGCCCCAATTACCAACCAAGACCAAACTCTCCAAGAAGTCCAAGCCCTGGGTTATGACGGTGTTCTCTCTAAACTGTCAAACTTCAAAACAAAGCAGCTGCAATCCGACTGGCGGGTATTTTTGATGTAATCAACAAGTGTTTCACTGGGAACACTCCGAACACGACTCCGCATACATCCATGTGCTTGCAATGTTTGTTGCTTTTGCATACGACCGCCACTAGGACTACGCGTAGTTTATTTTTGATGAGCTGAAATGGGTTGTACAAGATAAGGGAATAAAAAAGAGAGAGAAAATTTATTCCCTTCCAGAGATTCCTTCAATTATTTATACAATATGCGATGGAAAATGATGATGACATACACAAGAGACCTGAAGTGAATGTATACCAGCCCGTTGCACTACAAAGATTTAAGCTCCCGAGGGAACTTCCTCGGGTGCCCGTAATGAACATTCCTCAGTCTGGCTGATTGGAGAATAGAGAGGGTTTGGGTATACTATCAGGGTGTGCATCAGAAGAGGCTCTGTTAGAATTGACAGAGCCATCCACTTCTAACGGCAAGAAAAGTATGAGTGAGGAGGAGGGAGAAAAGGATGATAATGAAAATATATTGGGATCAGGTGAGTGGGAGTTAAGTGTGGATAGGGAGGGAGCGGGAGGTGAGAGGCAAGAGGTTGGTGATTTCGAATGCACCGTCTCTGACCTGTTCAGAGCTGAAAGAACGAGAGTTGAGGGAGTACCATCCACCTAAAGCTGGACTACTCAAATAAAAGATACAACCCCCCCCCCCCCCTCAGCCACTAAGGTACCCCTCAAAGGGAACCTGTTTCATTCCATGGGGATGAAACACATATGTCATCTCCCCCTCGCTCGGAGAGGGGAGATGTTGAACAAGGTCACCTGCCGCCCCCGGTGACCACCACTCCTTCAAGCACAGCTCACACCACACACCATAGTACACCTCCGCAAAACAAAGATGCCTCCGTGACGTCTCCGAAATCTTCCCGATCAGGAGGACCCTGGTCATCCTAAGGGGAGAAGCGCCCTAGAGTTCAGCCTAAGTGGGAAGTACAAGGTTTAGGGGGAGCCGGAGGAGAAGAAGTGAGTGGGGAACAAATAACTTCTGCCCCAGAAGGTCAACAAGAGGAAGATTTGACAAAGGCTAGAGTGGTGTATGAGCCTCCAACAAAAAAAATGAAGTCATCTTACTTTCTGATTCAGATTCAGAGATTGACCTAGATAAGCCCATCAAAGTACCCAAGCCAGAACCTGAGTCACCCTAAAAATCCTCCTCATCTTTTGGTTTTCTTAACTCAACCACCCATGTGCCTTAACAAGAAATTAATTCAGGCATATAGGCCCATACTCATCCACCTAAACAGAAACTTACCTTGAACCTAACCACCTCCACTTGTCTCTCAAAAACCACCATCATAAACAGCGGAACCGTCAGCCCCCGAACGGCTGATTATATTTAAGAAACCGCTGAACCTTCACAGATGTATGATAAGGGGGACCTTGACTGGGTGGACTTGTTTTTAAATGGTAAAGTGCACTCTCTGCCGACCAAGGAGAGAGATAATCTGAGGCTCGACCACTAGGGTCGAGTCTATCAAATGTTGGAAATTCCCGCAGTAGAGGTTGAGGCTCCACCAGTTCAAGGGCTCAAGGAGTACCTTAATGAAAATGAAAACTGAAGATTTTCTTGAGCCCTATCTAGAAGAAAAGTTCAAGGTCGTATTTATGAAGAAGCCAAGAATGTATAGTACACGGTAGCTCATGGAATTAAGTGATATATCCAAAGCTGAGCAGGCTGAGTACAACCAGATGATGTTGTGGAAGATGAGACCTAAGTCAGAGGTTTGGTAAAGGTCAAAAGTGGTGAAAGTCATCTCAATTTCAATGTACAGAAGGGCCCGTCTCTTCACTCTTTCATTGCAGATCAAACGAGAAGACGGATCGACACAACTGGTTCAAGAGAGTTATTTTGAAATCATGAACCCTGTAATTCACATATTAGAAGCATTCATTCAACATTCAATAAGATTATCAGTAATATCATGAATATGAAGAACAATTTGAACAATATATGAATAATATCAAGAATAATAAGAACATTCAAGATTAGAATAAAAAGATTACGTGGAAAATATTAGAAACTATCTATATATTGTAAGGTCACCACGTCTACGAATCTGATCTTGACGCGACGCCATCTAACGAGTGCGGAATCCTCGTTAGACGCTTAACGGATGGATCACACACGGAAACCGGAGCCGAACACAATGATAGCCGATGTAATAAACAACCCCACACGGTGTATTGCTCCAAGAAAAATCTCTGAACACTTTCTAGCTCGCACGTGCACTTGCCAAGCTCTGAAACTCGTAATCGTCAAAAGTCTTTACTCAGATGCTCTGTTTGCTCTCAAGTTCGACAGAACCTCTGAGCCTTCAAAAATACAGAATTCACAACGATAAGTTCAATATAGAGCCCTTACGTTTGTGTAGCCGCTCCTCCACGAACTTAGTCTATGCCTCTAGAACTTATCTGCGCAGTCTAGAACTTAACTTAACGGTCTTGAACTTAACTTGACAGTCTAGAACTTATCTTGACAGTCTAGAACTTAACTGCACATTCTAGAACTTAACATGCAAATGTAGAAATCATACACAATCATAAACTAGCACACATGACTTGTATTTATAAAGCCTCATCTATTGCAATACACTATCAATAACAAAACTAGACTGCTATCGTCACACCGGATGTACCAACAGACTCTCCCTTGACGATAGCTTCTAGTTGTTGTTCATTGATCGCAATAGACTATCAGATTCAGAGACTATGAATACTGAAACTAGATAGCTATTGTCACATCGGGTGTATCAACAAACTCCCCGCTGACAATAGCTTCTAGTAGATATTCCTTTTTTTATAGAATTAGGCTTATTTAAGTTACTACCTGCATGGAGTCCCTGCTCAACACACACTTTGACAACTCTCTGCTATTTCCTTCCTTCAGATCTCAAAGTCTCATCAAAAGAAATTCCCTGATCATGAAGTCTGTGCAGGTCATCTTTAGATGGATTGACAAGGTGCAAGGAATCATAGACTCTCAAAATCACCTTTTCTTCTTTGTTCTTCGTGACTGCCTCTCAAGTTTTGCTGTCCTCACCGGTTTGTAGACTAACTTAGTCCATGTCCTACCAGTCAGAGGATTTATTCTTATTTGAACCACAACTCTTCTACCAACTCTTGGATTATCTTTTCAAATCTACCATATCGACCTTCTCTTTTGATAGTTTTTGCCAACACCTCAGCATAAGAATCGTCTCCTAGATTTATAAGGTCCTTCCAAGCTAAATCAATCGCTTCACACTTCAGAATTTGATTCATCATTTAGTGCAGATTTCAGCACATCTAGATCTATCACATTATGATCTTCATTCACAACTTCTTCATTGTCTGACTTCCAATCAGGTACATCTTCAGGAGTAAACTATCCTTCCTCAAGATCCTCCTATTCTAAGTCATCTTCAAAGTCGATCCTTATTTCTTCTGCATCCAAACCTGACAACGCTCCAATCAGACCTTATCTTCAGTTACTTTTGTCGCCTCTGAAGCCTTGTCTTTTCCCTTGTCAGCGGTTGATGATCCAAACTCCCCTTGAGGATCAGCAACCTGAGCAGATTGTTGTCTTGAAAGATCTTCCAACTCATTGTCTTTCACTGTCTTTTTGTGCATTCGGGCCATCTTCTTCGACTTCTCTAGAATTTCTCCCCCTGAGATGGACGATCTTTCAACAATTCTTCCAGTATAGCCTCCAGATTTGCAATCTGTTGATGCTGATCAGCCATTGTCTGATCCAACTGGGCATTATGATGCTGAAGTTCATGAATTGCCTTCGTCAGGTGAAGAATCTGTACTGCCTATTAAAACTCCAATTTTAACATTGTATAGACTTAATCACACATGAAACAAGTCATAATATGTTAGTCGAACATAAAAAACCCTTATTCAACAATAAAAATGCAATGAAACTCTCCTTACTTACTTTCTTTGATGGTTTAGAAGGTAAACCAATCACCAGAATTAATTTCGAGAGAACAGTCATTATCTTCGTTAAACAATCACAAAACCGTAAGACTTTGGGAAAATTTTCAACTTTTTCAACTAATCGCGGAACCCTTCATTTTGAGTAACTGATTATCACGCATCTGTTGTTTTTCCAACTGGGACAAATCTTAGTATCTGACCTCCATCCTATTTATTTAAAATCTATCAATCTAGAAAACTAAAGTGAAATAGAATATAGTAAAATAAGGTAAACGAGAATAAATAAAACTAAATTGCTAGAACTTTAAAGACAAAAACTCAGTAACTAGATCTTTTTGCGAGAGTATCATAGAAGATTCAATCAGATAGCTTTGTCAACGCACTTTCATCGTTGCACTTTCACACTTTGGAATTTTTATTACTTTGGTTGTTTGTCGTAACATACACACCAAGTCAATTGTCGGTATGTTTGTCCACTTAAACACTCAACACTTAGGATTTTCCTTTGGCCTTTTTATTCATCAAGAAACTACCTTACGTGTCCCATACTTAGACATACTTCTATGATCAAGGCAGACATACAATAATTATCACTTTTTGTTATTTGCAAATCATCTTTAAAAGGCAAACATCAGACACGCATCTGTATTTACATACAACAGAGTGTCTTAGTTTGTCTTAGAGTTACTCTTATTTTAGCAAGGCAGCAATGACAGGTCTGTACTCATGTACAACAAAGCGACATATCTTGCTACTTAAAGTCAAAACAACGGTGACAGGTCTGTACTTACGTACATCAAAGTGACATATTTTAACTTTCTTTACATTACAAAACTTGCTCTTATTTAAGATGTATTTTGATGAAGCCATACATCCCCCCAGATTAATTTGCATACCTCATTCATAAATATTGTCTGTATGCCTCTAACATAGAAATTAAGACCTTTTGGTCATACATCTAAGTTAGTTACACATATGGCATTTTCTTGATTATTTTATTAGCTTTTAGGAAATCCTTCATGTTTTATGCCTACCAACATATCAGACATGAACATGTATATCACTTAGAATTTATAGTGCATTATGTGTGAAAGCTTAACACTTAGAGTTTTTTAGACAGTGCTTAATATCGTCACTTTGAACCTAAGACTCTAAGACTTCTCTCATTTTTCTATATTCTCTTTTTTTGAAATCTTTATGGTTTTCTCTCTTTTTTCTTTTGTTTTTCACTTTTAAGAAAAGTAGCTAATAAGATAAACTAATAAGTTAAGAAAAACTTAAAAAGAAAGAAAAATCTACTGAGGTCAGGTTACTCCGGATTACGCATTCCATTTAGTTGGACTAACAACTCAAAACGTGATCTATCAACTGCTTTTGTGAAGAGATCCGCAAAGTTGTCTCTTACCAACTTTGTTATTCCAACTAACACACTTTACCTTTTTCCCGTAAGACTTCTCAACTTGGTCTAAGGACCCAATCAACGATCCTGCTGTTTCTTCCTTTGTACCCATGTCCTGTGTCGAGAGCCACCACTATCCATATAACCAATTGTTATTAGGACCTGTAGTTAACTCCTGAACACTAACCAATACAAGTTAGTTATTATGGGGAACCAAAGCCATGACTAACTTGGTAATACCATTCTCATCCACAAACTTGAACTCTTTCAAATACCCATCTCTCCTTTCAGGTGACTTGGGTTTTTGATCGAGAACCTGTTGTGAAGTTGAGTGATTAACATCCACTCTCGACCTTTGGGTTAGTCTTTGCGGTTCAACCCTTGAAAAATAATTGTTATAGTACATCTCAGTTTGATAATTCTTGGCTCTACCTGGTGTCTTATGTCTATTAGGAGAATTAGACCTAACTAGAGTGTGACTCCTCTTAGGTGTATTATTCCTAATGATGGACTGGGGGCCAGACATTGATTGACTAGGGAATCTATTCAGTGAATTATTCCTAAGTCCTTCATTTTGTCTGAGAGACACCGATGTTTGTCGACTACCTAGACGTGATGTCACATTCGAGTTCTTCTCGGTATTTTGAGAACTACTCGAGTTTCCATTACTAGGTAGTGTTTTTAATGTTCGCTGTTCTTATTTCCCTATGTTTAGTGAAGACTCTGGCTTCTTGTAGGGACAACCTGAAGCAACATGTCCTTTCTCATGACACTTAAAGCAAGACATCTTGTCAATAGATTTCTTATAGGCACTATTTGACCTAGGTGTCTTACTAATGTCCTGATTGTTTGTATCAACAGCTTGGTTTAACTCCTCTATGTTATTATTACTTACAGTCTTATCTTCTTCTAGTTTTGGCTTACAACTAGACTTCATACACTGTACCGTTTTCCTAACTTGAGGAGTAGTTGAAGATATTTTAGAAGACTCAATTACATTGACTACCTCTGATTGAACCGCATCCATGGTCTCATCCTGAGGAGTAGGTACATGGTTGCTATTTGCCTCAGCAACCTTAGCCCTAGACTCAGCTAATTTCAAATCTTTAAGAGAGATCTCTTTGGTCAGTGACTCTACATGCTCATAATTTAGTTCATTCCTGACGCTTTGTTCAATAAGTTTGTCATTTAGAACTATCAAATCTTGAGCATCATTTCTCAGTTTGGCCTGAAGATCTTCCTTAATGTCTAATAAATTAGAATTATCTGATTTTAACGATTGAATTTGAGCAGTCATAGATGAATGTGTTTCTAGTACTAAGTTCAATTTATCATTCAAAGTAATACATAAAACACATAAATCATGAAAAGTAGAAAAGTTGAGAATTACCTTTTTCTGATCAGATTTGATGTTGGCCATCTGAGCTGCAAACTCCGAAGTAGTCAGCTCCTCAATAATCTCCAGCACCAAAGGATCTAAATCAGACCGTTGGGTATCCGCTTTATTTTCCTTTTCTGCTCCCATATCCGTTTATGTCACTTTGGCCATGAAAGCCCTAGTATTCGCCTCTGGATATGTATTCCAATTATATGTGCCATCTAACTGTTTGTTAGACCCCACATTAGTAAGTAAACCAGCCACTGAACCCTAATTCCCTGAACTAGCTAAATACTGACGTCCCGAGTTCTGCTGATTATCCATCTTGGGTCTTTGACACTCTCTCGTAACGTGTCCCAACCCCTGACAGTTATAACACCTTACTTTTGACTTATCGAATCCTACATTGTTCACACTTAGATTTCTTCCCGTTCTTTTCATGAACCTCTTCAATCTCTGTGTGACCATAGCCAATTGCCATTGTAGGTCCATTTGCTCCAAGTCATCCGGATCTACCTGATCATAATCCTCTTCCCATAGAGCTGGATCGTCTATTTTCCCTTGAATACAATTCCCGTAAGCTGCTACAAACGATGCTAGAAGCTTCAGTTGCTCCTCTGCAGTTTTAGCACTCATTGGCATTTTTCTGTATCCCTGAGACGATGGCCTGAAGTAGATGCTTGCGGCTGATCATCCGAATTTGAAAACCCCAGAAAGGCCCTACCATAAGATTCTTCTGCTTCTCTTGGTATGCCCTCTTGTTCTCCAGAATAAAATGTTATGGCTTCAGACTTAGGTACACTAGAATTAGATGGTTTAGATTTACCAAAGTACATCTCAGGATCTTGTACCTGATCATACACCATTTCCTTCATCTGTATCTTGAAGTTAGAAGCCCTCAGAACTCCAATAACTTCTTCCAGAGTGAGGGTTTCTGTTTCTCTTCATCATGCTTTATCAACGCAATGAACATTTCCCACTTTGATAGTAACGCATCTAGAAGTTTCTCGATCTTTTCTGATTCTTGATACTAAACCCTGTGGTTATCAGGCTCGGTCAACAGATGATAGAATCTTGTGACAATCTCAACCAAGTTCTTGTTATTCAGACCTTTAAAGATCGCAAATTGTTGTTTTAACAACTCAGTTCTCCTCTTCGTCACCCGTAAATTTCCCTCATACCTCTTTTCTAGAGCTTCCCAGAGGTCTTTAGAAGTTCTGTGATGTTTAAACGTATGTAGAATATCCAAAGGTAACTCCATTTTAATTGATGACAGAGCTTGATTTTCGGCTTCATAAATATTATTGTCCTCATCCTTCATTTGTTGATTGGAAAGAACCTTCATCCTGCCCTCGAGCTCTTGTGTAGGGGGAACATACCCTTCATCTATGCATATCCACACACGCATATCTTTAAAACGAGCGAAATCTGCAAACCTATCTTTCCACCAATAATAATCTTCAATCTTCATAAGCTTAGGTGGTGAATTTGATTTGCCCACTTCGTGATCTATTACCAAGAACTTATGTAAACTTGACATTCTCGTAAAACTTTTGTTCACGAACTTAAATTATTTAATTTTTAAAATAAATTTGAAACAAGTTCGTATGGAGTTAGCCCTGATAAGTTCATACGAACTTAGCCCTGATAAGTTCTTACGAACTTAGCTTAGAACTTATCCCTGATAAGTTCTTACGAACTTAGCTAAGAACTTACCTGATAAGTTCTTACGAACATAGCTAAGAACTTATCACTGATAAGTTCTTATGAACTTAGCTAAGAACTTATCCCTGATAAGTTCTTAGCGGAGCGTGTCTGACAAGTTCGTGGAACCCTAAAAACACCCCTAAGTTTGAGCGCCGCAAGTTCGTGAAACGGCCAAAAATTTGATTTTTTCAAAATTTCAGATTAAATCAATGTTTTTAAGGTTAAAAACAATGATTTCTACTGGAAAATTGAACTAAGATGAATATTTGCCCACAAAGTTGCTCGAAAACACTGAAAACTTCAAAAAAACACGTGACTTATCCGGTAAAAACATCAAGAAACCTTATGAATGTTCACTAAACACGACGAACACGAAGAACAATCGCGATGGCTCTGATACCTCTTGTAAGGTCACCACGTCTACGGATCTGATCTTGACGTGACACCGTCCAACGAGTGCGGAATCCTCGTTAGACGCTTAACGGAACGATCACACACGGAAACCGGAGCCGAACATAATGATGGTCGATGTTTTAAACGACCCCACACGGTGTATTGCTACGAGAATAATATCCAAACACTTTCTAGCTCGCACGTGCACTTGCCAAGCTCTGAAACTCGTAATCGTCAAAAGTCATTACCTGGATGCTCTGTTTGCTCTCAAGTTCAACAGACCCTCTTAGCCTTCAAAGATACTGAATTCACATTGATAAGTTCAATATATAGCCCTTAAGTTTGTGTAGACGCTCCTCCACGAACTTAGTCTATGCCTCTAGAACTTATTTGCACAGTCTAGAACTTAACTTGACGGTCTAGAACTTAACTTGACAGTCTAGAACTTAACTTGACATTCTAGAACTTAACTGCACATTCTAAAACTTAACATACAAATGTAGAAATCATACACAATCATGAACTAGCACACATGACTTGTATTCATAAAGCCTCATCTATTGCAATACACTATTAATAACAAAACTAGACTGCTGTCGTCACACCGGATGTACCAACAGACTCCCCCTTGACGATAGCTTCTAGTTGTTGCTCATTAATCGCAATATACTATCAGATTCAGAGACTATGAATACCGGAACTAGATAGCTATTGTCACATCGGGTGTATCAACATTTATAAAAAAACAAAACGAATGCGAATACTATCCATACCGATGGGTTGACCTTTTGGTCTTTTAACCCATTTACATTAAAGTTTGAATCGTTACAAATTGAGCACAAAACTAAGTTTCAACTATTACATTTTGAACACTGAAACTATCACAACTTCTAGATGTAACATTCTCCCCCTTTGTGATTAGTTTTCAGATCGCGACTTCAGATTTTTAATAAGCTTCCTCTGATCAAAATATCGGTCAAGGCGTCTGACAGTCATCATGTAGTCGAGCTTGTCTTGGACATCTTGTTGAAAGTCTCTGACGAGTTTCAGTACGGCTTTTAGTTCCCATATCCTTGTCCCGAGCTTTAGTGCTTCTTTCAAATTATCGATTCTGATCATCAACATTTTTCTCACCATGTATAGAGTCCCGTCACAGTGCTTCTACAATTCATCTCTTCTCATAAGCGCCTTCTTTCTTTGTGAATTAAGATAGACTACTCCGACCGTTGGTGATGTAATTACTTTTGAAACTGAGAAGCGTTCAAGGCCCGGAGTATCTTGATTCGGCGCAAGCAGATTAATTTATCTTTGTCTAGCTTCTAACGCCATTTGAAAATCAAATATTAGAAACAGTGTGAGAATGAGGCGAAGAAACTTGATGATACATCTTTGAGCATTCATATGTATAGGATCTCTACTCTTGTTATGTAGCAGATGAAGATATAAAAACTCAAGATCCTGCAAGAAAAGGTTAGGAAAGTCTGCTTTTGTAAACTCAGAGAAACTTTTGTCTTCTCGTTCTACTTCGAAGATCGGATAAAAAAATGCTAAGGAACTTGTCGAACCTAATTTTTATTACTTTGACGATCGGCGACATGTTCCTTACTGACTCTCTACTCTTTCTCAAGTTTCCATTCATAGCAACATATGCAGATCTGTCCCTTTGCTTCATGCCTTCTACTGACCAGATTAGGTAGGCTCTGACAGTCTTTAATTGTCGGACAAACATTTTCCTGTACTTCTCTTCCATATATGGGCTCCTGACCCTCTGCTTTACCCAATCAATAGCTTGGGCAGTTAGCCTTTCAGTGTGTCGTTCTTCTCATTTTTTTTAGAAGAACTAGCACCTCCAGACGTCCCCGCTTGCAGCCTTGTGATTTCTTTGAGGACATTGGGAGCAGCAGAGGCAAGAGGTGAAACATCTGGTCGCTCTTGAAAGATGGGATATCTTCGTGTAGACTCAGTAGGCTCAAAAAATTGGTCATGAACCACCGGAATTATTAACGGACTGCTGGAGCCTTGTTGGACTGGTTGAAGTGGAGCTGGAGATGGAACAGGCGTTGGCACTTTCACTGTAGATGGAGATGGTGAAGAGGATACTGGATCATTAGAAGGGAACTCAAACTCAAACCTTGTGGAACTACCCCTTCTTCACCAGCATATTCAATACGTAACGACTCTTTCAGTTTATCTTTTTTCGCTTCCTGTTCCTCTTCATCAGATTCAATTATAATAACTTCTGACGGATCGAATATCCTCAGAGGTACAGCGGTCAATATTTCTTCTTCTTCAATGAAGGCTGTGAAATTTTCGGGTTCTTCTCAGTCGGCGAGAGTTAGCTGAGCTCATGAGACCGATTCCTCTAGAGACTCAGCCGAAAATTTTGCTTCTACTTCCTGGGTCCCTGCTTGGCGATTTGGACTGGGAGGAGCTGACTCTTTGAATATCATGGGAGCTTTGCCAGCGGCTCTGGCTTGACAAGATCCAGCAATGACTTTTAGATGCTCACCCATTTGAGTAACCAGAGGGTTTGTTGATATAGAAGATGAGGATCCGGAGGCTTTGTAATTTAATATCTCCAGGATTAGGGCATTTGTTGAAGAAAGATTTGATGAAGTCTTGAGTAGAAAGTAGAAAGTGCGCTTAGCTTCATCAAGGGTGGGAGCCTGTGGAATGACCGGCTGCTGAGTCATAAAGGTGAACATGTCACTTAATTGTTGTGACATGAGCGCCTTAAACTCGGCGAACTTGGTTTTGGACACTGAGTCTGTGAGTAACCCGGGGCCACTTAGGCTCCCCGTTTGCATCTTGGGAGACTCCGTAAAGGTCCCTTGATGGTCTGTGCTCATGGTTGGCTGTGATGTGGCCATGACAGGACTTCCACTCATCATCACCGGCGCACTTTCATTGTGCACGGCTCCGAGTGTTCTGGCAACGGCACTCAAACGTTGCTTGTGAAGCGAATCGAGTGTCCTAGCCAAAGATTTTTCAATAACAAAGGGCTCTAGACTCGATCGTGCTGGAATTGAAGGCGGCGACTGGGCTGTTGTCTCCCTTGTTCAATATCCGCCAACTCCAAATGAGTTGCGGATAGACCATATGCTTGATCCCCGTGGAAAGATGAAACACCGGCTTGTTGAGAAACTGGTGAGGTGGCTTGGTGATGTTTGTGCATGCACCACTGGGATAGTGGTGGCTTCTTCAATACCGGTGCCCAACACATGAGCACCAGTAGCAGATGTGGCTGCCCGACTTATCAGTGGCTGGGAGCTCTCAGCTATAGTCCTGACTCCCCCTCGACTCCTGATTATCTCTTGCAAAGTTGCAAGAGAGCAAGTTGGAACTTGGGCGTGGGAGTGACGTCTATCATCATCGTCATCCTGATCATCATTTTGTGGAGACGGAATTCGTAAAGTAGAAAAGTGATCAGTATGCGTTTCCTCACTTTCTCTAACTCATGCTTCTTCTATCTCAGGCCTTCTACCCTCTTCGCCCCTCTCATTAACATTTTCTCTCTACTCTCCCCCTAGACATAATATCTCGGGGTTGGCTCCTTGGGCAGGCTTAGCCGGTCCTGGCTGAGCCATCATAGCAGCTCTCTCTCTATAATTCCTAACGGCCTGGGATTCCTGATCTGCATAAACGAGTAGCTCTTCTGGAAGTGACCTGACTTGGATCCCGAGGGGAGATAGGATAGAGAAAGTACTTTATCTGATAGTATCTCACCCCGGCTTCATGATCTCTGCAACGGATATCCAGAATAAGTGTGATGTAGTGAGATATGATGAGCTGGAGAAATCGCTGGGCTGGGACAAATTTTCTTGCTCGGTGTGTCCCTTTGGCCTGAATGATCTCTATCATCTCGGTACACAGAGTCCAAGCGTAATTGTGGTGTCGGTTTTATGCAAGGCTATGAAATATTCGAAGGATTCGAAGACTTGCTCGATCTACGCTGGAGGCTTTGACGGTGAGGCATCGGTCAAGAATCGAGTACAAGTGGCCCAACAGCTTTCGGCAGAAGAATTCTGATGCTTTATGAAAGTGGCCATCATAGCCCAGATGTTGGATTTCTCTGCAAATTTATTCCTCAGGAAACTCTTCGTCGTATTCAGGACGGCCTGGGAAATCACAGCGGCGAGGGAGGCGTAGGATGTGGCGAAATTTTTGGAAAGGATTTTCTATGGTGTGGCCTTCGATATCACCAGTAATGTGATCGTTGTTCAGGTTGAGGTGATAGGTGAGGGAGTGCCAGAATTGCTAGACATAGACTTGAGGTGGGAGAGGGCGAGGACGGCTGGTAAGGGCATAAGAAATTCGGTGGCCCATAAAGATCTCTTCGACTACTCGGTTAAAGAGGCGGATAGTTGGGTCTTCCTCGGTTTTATGTAGGAAGGCTTGGTCTAGGAGAAAATTTTTTGGTTTTATTGGTAGCCACATTTGTCTTGGGAAGATCTGCTCCGAGGCTCTGGGGTAGGGCTACCAATCTCGAGGTTATTTCCTCGTCGGATTGTTGGTTAGGGTCTGAGTGTTGGGGGCTCGGGGGTGGTACATACTCTCCCGAGTGAGAATGAGATGCCATTGTACCTGTCAAAACAAATGAAAGTCAGATATGTATTGGCAGGGGCGGACCCAGCCTTTGCGGGTTGGGGTCAAACGACCCCGACAAATTTTTTTTTTACGTGTTATATATATAGTTGAAAATTTTCCGACCCCGATGATTTTTCAAGTTCGACCCCAATACTTTTGATAGGTTTCAAAAATTTTATATATAAAAAAAATATGATACAAAATCTAAAAAAATATACATATACGTAATAGTTGGTTACTTATTTAACAAATAATTAAAGGGTTTGGGCCAAAAAATTAAAAATTTAGTTTTGGTGGAATGGTGGGTAGTGGGCTTCAAAAAAACGGAGGGGAAGGGATTAGGTCTTCCAAAACCAAAAGAAAGGGGAATAGCAACCAGAAAGGGGATTAGGTCTTCCAAAACCAAAAGAAAACAAAAGAAAACAGAAAGGGGAATAGCAGCCATCTAAGGGAACCGGAACGGGAAGAAGTGAAGAACGAAGAACGGAAGTAACCTACTCACCTGTGACCTGTCGGCTGCCGCCTGCCGCCCGCCGCCGGCGCCGCTGAGCTTCAAAGGCAGCGACCGCAGCGTCTCTCACTCAGTCACTCTCTCTTCTCAAATCTTCTCAAATCTCGCTTCTTGTACTCTGGTCTCTGGAAGTCTCTCAAAGAGTTAGGTATAATTATAAATCTCATTTTTTTATCTTTTGTATTTATAATTGATATATGAATTTATTATTATTAGTTTAATAGATTAATTGATTAAATTGTTATTTATTTATTTAATAATTAAGAGTTAAGATTTTAAATGTTTAATACTAAGTTACATTTATTTAATTGTTTTATTTCATTAGACAATATCAATATGGATCGATTTTTGAAAAGAAAGTTATCAAGATCCGAATCTCCGTTAAGTGGAAGAGTTTCTAATACTTCTCCACAAATACCACAAGTAATTGAGTTGAGTGACCTTCCATGGGATCCCTCCGAAAGAAAAAATATTTCGGAATATCATCCGAATCAAAAAGATGAAATTAGACGAAAGTATTTGATTAGAGGTCCATGTCAACCACGCGGTCATCAGTTTACATGATCTAGATAAACCGACCCGGAAGTTTGAAATTAAATTTTTTTTTTAAGTCACAAGCACTTACACTCTCAAAGCTATTAAATTCTGACCCCTATAAAAAAAATTCTTGGGTCCGCCACTGTTCATTGGTATCTGCATCAAATTTAGATAGAGAGTTAGTACTAGACTTAGAATGTACATAATAGTTCAATAAAAAGTCTAAGTCTAGATCATCTTCTCCAGTTGGCGTGGCAGAGGTGGATGCAGATGGCATCTGAATTGGTTCAGACTATTGTTGAGGAGCCGGTTCTCAACAGATGTGTTCAGAAACGTTCTCGGACTCAGCTAAATCATCGAATGTAATGTTCACACTCTCATTAATTGTCCTAGTGCATTTGTTGTACACCCATTAGGAGGTTGAATTCTCGGAATATCCGATGAATACTGCTTCATCTCCTTTAGCGTCGAACTTACCGAGATTATCTTTATCGTTTTGAATGAAACACCTGCAACCAAAAACACGAAAGTGTTTGACATTAGGTGCACGTTTGTTAATAATCTCAAAGGGTGTTTTTCCAAACCATTTGTTGATGATTAGCGGTTTTGGGTGTACCACGCAGTGCCTACAGCTTCGGCCCAAAAGTGTAGAGGCAGCTTTGAGTATGTGATCATGGAACGAGCTGCTTCAATCAGAGTTCGATTCTGTCGTTCTACAACTCTATTCTGTTGAGGAGTTCTGGCAGGGGAATATTGGTGGGTTATGCCAACGGAATCCAGGAATGTGGTTAACTCCTTGTTTTTGAACTCTGTGCCGTTGTCCGTACGGATGGCTTGGGCTTGAAGTTGAAGGTTGACTTAGGTTACTTTCAGAAAGGAGATGATCAATTCTGACGTTTCATCCTTCGTGCGTAGGAACTTCACCCATGTGTAGCATGAGTAATCATCAACCATCACCAGAATGTACTTCTTGGCATTGATGCTCTGAATGCGCATAGGACCACACAAATCCATGTGGATAAGCTCCAGGGGTTGTGTAGTGTTGGGGACTGGCTTTGGTTTGTGTGAGGCTTTCTTGATCTTACTCTTTTCGTAGGCTGTACACAGTTAATCTTTGTCAAACTTCAGCTCTGGAAGACCTCTTACAAGATTATTTGATGCGAGCTTGGTTATGTTTTTGAAATTCAAATGAGAGAATCTCTTGTGCCATAACCAAGACTATTGGGATGAGGCTTTGGAAAGTAGATAAATTGTCTTGTTGACCTTGACTTTTGAATGGTTAATGGTGTATAGGTTGGAACGTCGAGTGCCGGCGAGAATATCCTTACCCGTTGGAAAGCGAATACTGCATCTTGTGGCTTTGAAACATACCTCAAGTCCCTTATCATAAAGTTGACCAATACTAAAGAGATTATGGCCAAGACCTTGGACATAGGACACTTGAGTAATCTTTAGATTATCCATTTCAAGATCTCCAAAGCCACAGATTCGAGCAACACCGTTATTGTTGAATTTCACCGAACTACCATTAGCTGACATGTAGTTGGACAGAAGATCTTGTCGGCCAGTCAAATACCGCAAGCATCCAGAGTCTAGGATCCACACATTGTTTTCCTGAAAGCAAAGGTCAGATCAGTTTGTGAAGATTGAAAAGCGGGTTTTGAACTGGGTGTTCAAAAGCCATTGAAAATGAGGAACGATTCCTAATCTGAGATGATTAGAAACCAATATCTGCAAGACAGTTAAGTGACTTTTGGTACCCAAATTGTACAGAATTTTGGTCCAGATGGATTAGCGTTTATGGTAGGGTTCTTAATGTGAGAACCACCATCGGTTTTGGAGATAGTGCACTTAATGTCTTTGTTTGCAGATGTAACATCCGGCATTAAAACAGGTTAGCAACTATGACCTAATCAGTATTTAATAGCCAATTATAACCTAATCAATGGTCATTAGCAATTAATCAAAGTGATTAACAATGTTCATAAGGAAATTCAACTCAATTAGAATCAAATTCATCGGTGCGATGAATCGGGAAATCAATTAATCTGATCGATTTACGATAAGAAGGATTAATTCAACTAAGTACATAAATAAATTATGATTAGTGACACTAATCATACACTAATACAATTACTTAACATTAAATATGCAAGACTAAAACAATTCATTAAACAAAGGCATTCAAAAGTATTTACGAATTTACATAAAAAGGGAAATACAAGAATACATTCTAAATACATTTATACAAAAAAAATGAAAATACATCAAAATATCTTCTAAAAATCTGCCCATAGGGAGGTACAAGTAGGTTTTGACATCATTTTTATAATACACACTTCCATAACCCATCAAAGTCAAATCCTTTTCACCATCTTCTTTCATCTCATCCAACACTCCACTCAACCTCCACTTTGATGACCATTTTTCTCTATAACCAGAGAGATCTTTTCTTATTCATCCTCACACCATTGCAAGAGCAAAACCTCTCATTTTACTCTCTCAAAATCGTCCATAGCCACACACACGCAACCAAAGTTGTTTTCTTTCTTTATTCTTCAAGAATTCAAGCTTTTCAAGAGTTTCTTTGGTGCAACTAGTTCAAGAACAACTCTTCTACACATTTTCATACTTCTAATACATCAAAGTAAGTAAATACTATCTTATTAGTTCTTATATTTATGTTAATATAAGTCTTGCATAATATATATAATCACCAACAACAACAAGTCCATAAAAACTCAAGTTTATAAATCACTAGTTTTGTTTTAAGTTTGTTTTCTTCAAATGTGTTTATAAATATATAAACACATTATGTAAGCATAAATATTCTGATAATAAGTTATATAAATGTGTTTCATAACTTTTTATACATGTTATTTTTTAATAAACAACAAGAATCACTAATTATTTCAAGTTTATGAACTACGGAATTTCGGCAGAAAAGTTACATCGACTTTGAAAAATCATAACTAATTTATAACTTAACAAAATGAGTTGATTCTTGTCTCAAAAGTTATATCTATGTCTTAACTAAAAATCTGGAAGTTTTCATAATTTATTATGGGGTTTAGAACCCCCAGATTTTATTTAGGAACCCGAAAGTTTGACAGCTCAAAAATGGCCAACATAGGGTTTTCAACAAGATTTTTCCCTAACCTATACATCTCGAAAAATGGCAGTTCTTAACTTTAAAAATTCTTTGTATATAGTAGTTTAGTGTCCAAGAAAACCAAAGCCTAAATCGTTTTGGAGCTTCGTCAAAAACAGACTCAAAGTAGGTCGAAAAATCTTCGAAAAGCTGGAAAATTATATATATATATATATATATATATATATATATATATATATATATATATATATATATATATATATATATATATATATATGAACTTGACGTTTTAAGTGGGTTTTATTTATAAACTTGTGATGTTGGGTGATTTAAGACATAAAAACCTATATATATATATATATATATATATATATATATATATATATATATATATATATATATATATATATATATATATATATATATATATATATACATATTATCATATATAAGAGTTATTAAGTCCCTATTATCATTTAGGACTCGATTAAACACATCCGGTGCATCACTCATCAAAGAACGTAAACTTGCATTTTACGCACACATTTTGTCATCACACTCTCGGTGAGTCCTCATAGCCCTATTTTCACTATCTATTGGGATGGAAATACATGCACTATTTTCATATGGATATCAAAATCATTTATTTCTTATATGTATTACACATGTGGTTCCATCAGCCCTCAAATCATGAACCGTTAATTGCATTTATTTGTAAGCGCGAATATATTGTGGATAGATCTATCGGGAGTCATGTCCCCCATTCGGGTTAGTCTTAATCGGCTAACGCCGGGATGCATATATATTCAACACACGGTATTAAGTATGGGTATACTGCACAGGGCAAACTCATTTAATTAAGCTTCGGTTGCATGATGGTTTATATGTAATACATAACATGGAATTTATGATTTTATAAATTCAAACTCAACTGTTGTTGTCCATACAAGTCAGATTTACGTGTAAACCTATGAGCTCACCAACAATTTTGTTGACGTATTTTAGCGTGTATTTTCAGGAAATTAAGGCAAGTGCACCGCATAGGAAATATTTTCAAGCTTCCGTACTTTTGGAGTCGCATGCATTTTCAAACCATCGAAGATTTATTTGCATTATTTTGGTTAATTTAATTATGTATTTAAATCTTTATATCTTGCGAACTACTTACACCTTATGTTGATTGTGTAAAACATTTCTATATTTCAAAGTTATATCGATGAATTTTTGAAAACGTCCATATAGTGGCCTTTCGTTATGATTATGGTTACGATTCCGCGACGTCACGCTTCGTTGCCAACCGGGGTAACTGGGTGTCACGGATTGGTATCAGAGCCAGGTTATAGTGAACTAGGTTGCTTTAGTACCCTAGACTATAACTGTTACAAAAACTAAACTTCCTAACTTCAATAACTGTGAACATATGTATGGACCCTGATGACAGAGACATGTCAAACATTACGGTTGTTATCCTCTTTGACTCCGAGGATGAATACTCACCCATGGAACAAGGAAACAAAGGTGACACTGAGATGTACCTTGGATCGGAGACCCACCCAGACCCAATCATTGACAAGGTAGAGGACTCGTCAGAACAAAAGGAGGGCAACTGTGGCCCTGCAGCACAAATTGCTCCACCATCGCCACCACGTGTTCACCCTATTCAGAAGTCATCCCAATGCACTATTGAGGAAGTTCACCCCTAGGAAAAGGGTGTGACTGGCACAATGAGAGTCTATCCCGGTATCTGCCCATCAGCCAAGCCTGCCGTAGCAGCGACGGGCGAACGTAAGACAGTGGGGATGGATGCCTCACACTCTCCAAGAGTGGAGAAATGAGGAAGGGATTCCAAGCCAGTTAGGAACACCATCTTCTTCTCAAGTGCCGACACTTACTCATGAACCTACGCAACAAACGATGCCTCTGTTGGTGGCGAGGGCTGCCAGACACGACCTCCAATTTCAATAAATCCACCAGGAGGTCGGTGAGATCTTTACAAGAATTAAACAGGAGGCAATGCAAAAACATCAACATACATTGGGCCAACCAGAATACCTAGGCGATCCAACAAGACGGAATCGACGAATTGTGACAAACGCTTAGCAGAGCGCGAAGCCTGCAATGCAGAGCTAACCCAATGACTTAACGCTCTGGAGTACAAGGAAACCCCGGAGGCATCTCATACTTAGTACCCTTCTACCATTTTTTCTCTAGGTTTTACTATCGGATGTATCTTTAGGTATGTAAGGCTTGAAAATTTATTGGAAATCCCGACCATATCATGTACAAAGATTAGGTATCAAGCACTTTAATGAATAATTAAGTGTTAACTACAACTCTGTGTATGAAGAAATAAAGCTATGACTATCTGCGTAAGACATTTCAAACCCATAGGCTTATCCTCTTACCCCATTAGATACCACTTATGCATTTATACTATTTGATACCGATGCCGATGGGAGCTTTATATTCACTAAGTCTAGTAAGCAGATAAATGTCATTCTTACACCATTAAGTGCCACTTATGCTATTGAGGTTGCTGATAGTAAGACGCTTAAGACAAATAATATAAGTCGAGGATACTCCTTATAATTAGTAGGCCAACTCTTTGAAATAGACTCGATGCCCGTCAAACTGGGGAGTTTTGACGTAGTCATAAGCATGGATTTACTATCAAAAAAATCCGAAAATAGTGTGTAACAAGAAGACGGTTCACATACCCTTAGCCAATAAGAAGGTCCTTACTGTCCAAGGCAAAGCAAGAAATACCAAAGTAAGTATCATTTCCAGCATTAGGATCCTGAGGTGTTGAGCCAAAGGAGAAGCGGCTCGAAAATATTCCTATTATTTGTGATTACCCCAAATTTTCCAGAACACATACCGGGGCTCCCACCATGGAGGCAAGTCAAATTCCAAATCGACATAGAATCAGGTGCTGCACCAGTGGCTCGAGCACCATACCGATTACCCCATAAGTTATGTGGAAGTTGTCCAACCAGCTACAGAAGCTCTTAGATAAAGGGTTTATCAAACAGAGTTCCTCACTTTGGGGAGCTCCAGTTTTGTTCGTAAAGAAGAAGGATGGAACCTTCAGAATGTGCATCGATTACCGGGAGCTAAATAGGCTAACCATAAAGAACCGGTACCCACTCCCAAGGATCGATGACTCGTTTGACCAACCAAGGATCAAGCTTCTACTCGAAGATCGACCTAAGGTCTGATTATCATCAGGTTAGAGTCCGCAAGGAATATATTTCAAAGACAGCCTTCAGATCCCGTTACGGTCATCAAAAATTCATAGTAATGCCATTTGGATTAACCAATGTCCCAACTGTATTCATGGACCTCATGAATCGGGTGTGCAAACCTTATCTAGACAAATTCGTGATTATCTTCATAAATGACATCTTAATCTACTCACGAAACAAGGAGGAGCGTGAACAACATTTAAGACTGATTCTGGAGTTGTTGGAGAAAGAACAACTATATGCCAAGCTTTCTAACTTTGACTTTTGGTTAACAGAGGTAATATCCCTCGGTCACGTGATCAATAGTAAAGGAATCCAAGTCGACCCTGCAAAGATCGAGGCTATCAGGTTTTGTTCAACTCCTAGAACCCTCATAGAGATACGTCAGTCCTTAAGACTTGTCGCTAATTATAGGCAATTATCAAAAGTTTCTCAAAGATCACCGGATCTCTAAAAAGACATTAAGTATGATTGGGGAGAGGATCAGGAGACATCATTTCATTTATTAAAGCACAAACTGTGCAGCGCGCCTATTTTGTCCTTACCCGAGAGAAGCGAGAAATTTATAGATTATTATGACGCTTCACACAATGGGTTGGTATAAAAAGATAAGGTCATAGCTTATGCTTCATGACAACTTAAGGTTCACGAGGTGAATTACACAACGCATGATTTAGAGCTGGGAGCAGTAGTCTTTGTCCATAACACTTGGAGACATTAGTTGTACGGTACGAAGTATACTGTATTTACAGACTATAAGAGCCTCCAACACCTCTTGAATCAAAAAGTGTTGAATATGAGGTAGCGTCGCTGGATGGAGCTATTAAGTGATCACAACTGTGAAATTCTTCAGAGCCGAAAGGAACGAGCTAAGCCGTTAAGAGTATGAGCCCTAGTTATGACCATTTAATCAAACCTTCCTTCCTTAGTTCGTAGAAGCTGTTAAGGAGGAAAATATGAAAAATGAAGCCCTGCACGGAATGGATAAATAGTTTGGGATAAGGGCTAATGGAAATCGACACTTCATCAATAAAGTCTGGTTACCCCGTTTTGGTGGAGTAAGAAAGCTGGTTATTGATGAAGGACATAAATCAAGATATGTCATTCACCCCGGATCTGATAAAATGTATCATGACCTCAAGGAGCTATACTGATGGCCTAACATGAAGGCTGGCATTGCCACATATGACAGCAAATTCCTAACATTCTCCAAAGTTAAGACAAAACACCAGAAACCATTTGGGTAATAGTCGACCGCCTAACAAAATCCGCGCATGCCTACCGATCAAGGAGAACAACAGGATGAATAAGCTAGTCCAAACAAGGAAGTCGTCTCCGGACACAAAGTGCCTATTTCAATCCTTTCGGATATGGATAGCATATATACATCTAGATTTTTGGAAATCAACTTTGGGTACAAACTCGGACATGAGTACCACATATCACCCTCAGACCGATGGTCAGCATGAAAGAACGATCCAAACCCTAGAACATATGTTAAGAGCCTATGTGATGGATTTTGGGAAGTGTTGGGATACTCATTTGCCCTTAGTGGAATTATAGTACAACAACACACAAGTCTTAATGTTGCTCCATTTGAGTCACTATATGTACAAAAGTGCCGATCACCCCTTTGATAGGCCAAAGTCAGGGATAGTCAAGCCATTGGCCCAGAAATCATACTTGAGACCACCAAAAAGATAGTACAGATACGGAACCGACTAAAAGTTACTCGTGATCGTCAGAAACGTTATGCAGACGTAAGGAGAAAATTCCTTGAGTTCCAATTAGGAGAATAGGTACAGATGAAAGTCTCGCCATGGAAGGGCGTGATACGATTTGGGAAACAAGGGAAACTGCACCCTTGTTATATCGGACCATTCAAGATTTCCAAAAGAATTTGCCCGGTAGCCTACCGACTCGATCTGACCCAAGAGCTAAGTAATGTACATAATACCTTACACGTGTCCAACCTAAAGAAATGCTTGTCTAACGAAACACTCGTCATACCCATGGACGAACTGGAGCTAGATGATAAGTTGAACTTCATTGAACAACCTGTAGATATTATGGACCGAGAAGTCAAGAAACTAAAGCACAGCCAAATTCCGATAATAAAAGTCAAATGGAACTCTAAGCGAGGTCCTGAGTTTACATGGGAACGCGAAGACCAGTTTCGCAAAAAATACTCTCAGTTATTCTCAAATGATCAATCAGTAAAGAATGCGAGCTAATTTCAGGACGAAATTCCCTTAACAGGGGGAGACTGTAACATCCGGCATTAAACTGGTTTAGCAACTATGACCTAATCAATATTTAATAGCCAATTATAACCTAATCAATGGTCATTAGCAATTAATCAAAGTGATTAACAATGTTCATAAGGAAATTCAACTCAATTAAAATCAAATTCATCGGTGCGATGAATCGGGAAATCAATTAATCCGATCGATATACGATATGAAGGATTAATTCAACTAAGTACATAAATAAATTATGATTAGTGACACTAATCATACACTAATATAATTACTTAACATTAATTATGCAAGACTAAAACAATTCATTAAACAAATGCATTCAAAAGTATTTATGAATTTACATAAAAAGGGAAATACAAGAATACATTCTAAATACATTTATACAAAAAAAAAATGAAAATACATCAAAATACCTTCTAAAAATTTTCCCATAGGAAGGTACAAGTAGGTTTTGACTTCATTTTTATAATACACACTTCCATAACCCATCAAAGTCAAATCCTTTTCACCATCTTCTTTCATCTCATCCAACACTCCACTCAACCTCCACTTTGATGACCATTTTTCTCTATAACTAGAGAGATCGTTTCTCATTCATCCTCACACCTTTGCAAGAGGAAAACCTCTCATTTTACTCTCTCAAAATCGTCCATAGCCACACACACACAACCAAAGTTGTTTTCTTTCTTTATTCTTCAAGAATTCAAGCTTTTCAAGAGTTTCTTTGGTGCAACTAGTTCAAGAACAACTCTTCTACACATTTTCATACTTCTAATACATCAAAGTAAGTAAATACTACCTTATTACTTCTTATATTTATATTAATATAAGTCTTGCATAATATATATAATCACCAACAACAACAAGTCCATAAAAACTCAAGTTTATAAATCACTAGTTTTGTTTTAAGTTTGTTTTCTTCAAATGTGTTTATAAATATATAAACACATTATGTAAGCATAAATATTCTGACAATAAGTTATATAAATGTGTTTCATAACCTTTTATACATGTTATTTTTTAATAAACAACAAGAATCACTAGTTATTTCAAGTTTATGAACTACGGAATTTTGGCAGAAAAGTTGCATCGACTTTGA
Source organism: Centrapalus pauciflorus (assembly GCA_020465985.1). NCBI lineage: Eukaryota > Viridiplantae > Streptophyta > Magnoliopsida > Asterales > Asteraceae > Centrapalus > Centrapalus pauciflorus. The sequence goes on from JAANYP010002579.1 coordinate 557,467, forward strand.
AAAATCATAACTAATTTATAACTTAACAAAATGAGTTGATTCTTGTCTCAAAAGTTATATCTATGTCTTAACTAAAAATCTGGAAGTTTTCATAATTTATTATGGGGTTTAGAACCCCCAGATTTTATTTAGGAACCCAAAAGTTTGACAGCTCAAAAATGGCCAACATAGGGTTTTCAACAAGCTTTTTCCCTAACCTAAACATCTCAAAAAATGGCAGTTCTTAACTTTAAAATTTCTTTGTATATAGTAGTTTAGTGTCCAAGAAAACCAAAGCCTAAATCGTTTTGGAGCTTCGTCAAAAACAGCCTCAAAGTAGGTCGAAAAACCTTCGAAAAGCTGGAAAATTATATATATATGAACTTGACGTTTTAAGTGGGTTTTATTTATAAACTTGTGATGTTGGGTGATTTAAGTCCCTATTATCATTTAGGACTCGATTAAACACATCCGGTGCATCACTCATCAAAGAACGTAAACTTGCATTTTACGCACACATTTTGCCATCACACTCTCGGTGAGTCCTCATAGTCCTATTTTCACTATCTATTAGGGTGGAAATACATGCACTATTTTCATATGGATATCAAAACTGTTTATTTCTTATATGTATTACACATGTGGTTCCATCAGCCCTCAAATCATGAACCGTTAATTACATTTATTTGTAAGCGTGAATATATTGTGGATAGATCTATCTGGAGTCATGTCCCCCATTCGGGTTAGTCTTAATCGGCTAACGGCGGGATGCATGTATATTCAAGACACGGTATTACGTATGGGAATACTGCACAGGGCAAACTCATTTAATTAAGCTTCGGTTGCGTGATGGTTTATATGTACTACATAACATGGAATTTATGATTTTATAAATTCAAACTCAACTGTTATTGTCCATACAAGTCAGATTTACGTGTAAACCTATGAGCTCACCAACAATTTTGTTGACGTATTTTAGCGTGTATTTTCAGGAAATTAAGACAAGTGCACCGCATCGGAAATATTTTCAAGCTTCCGTACTTTTGGAGTCGCATGCATTTTCAAACCATCGGAGATTTATTTTCATTATTTTGGTTAATTTAATTATGTATTTAAATCTCTATATCTTGCGAACTACTTACACCTTAGGTTGATTGTGTAAAACATTTCTATATTTCAAAGTTATATCGATGTATTTTTGAAAATGTCCATATAGTGGTCGTTCGTTATGATTATGGTTACGCTTCCGCGACGTCACGCATCGTTGCCAACCGGGGTAACGGGGTGTGACAGCAGAGATGCAATTTTTAGGGATCCAGATGACTTATATCTGATAGGTCTGCCAGATACCTTTTTAACCTTTTGTTTAGGTTTGCGGCGGCGTCTATGTTTGAGTATAGGAGCATAATTTAACAATGTAGTTCTAGACAAACTTTGTGGTGCTTTGGACAAATTAAACAAATGTTCAAACGAATATGCATTAATTGGAATGACGTTCGAAATATTACAATCATTCAAAACAGTACTGGAATGTAAATCAACCACAGGTTTGTCTTTTATTACATTGGAAATTAAAGACTTTGAAGTAAAAAAAACTGTTCCTCGACTCTTGACTTTAGATGTCGTCTTTTGAGATGTGCATTTTGGTTTTACTTGAGTTTCTGAAATGAAACGAACATGTTTGTTAGCGTTCACAGATTTTGAGTTACTAAACTGTGTGTGCGATTTCAGTTTCTGAGAATTCTGTTTGCCTTTATTACTAGAAGCAGCAGAATTTTTTAGAACAGTTTTTGAACTGTTGCCAACATGTTCTGAGATAGGTACGATCATCGGGGCTTTGCCTTTCTTTATGTCTAAGAGATGTTGTTTTCTTAGATTTGAGTTTGTCTCACTGGCTGGAGTTGAAGTTATAACCTTAGAGTTGTGAGTGACAGAAACTTGTTTTTCTAAACTATGTTGATTAGATACAAGTTGAGATTTTAGCCCCTTAATAGTGGCAAGAAGTTGATCTCGTTCTTTGTCAAATGAGATAGCATCTATTTTGAAATTCTGTTCTCGAACTGAAAACTGTCGTCTTGCCTCATTAAACTCATTTTCTTTTTTTAAAAAAATTTGTATCTGTCTGAATCAAACAACTCTTTGGTTTCTTTTAAAGTTAACTCAAGGTCAGGGAATTTATCATTATGCAATTAAGTGTTAGCTATAGAAGATTTAAGTCGAGCAATTTCGGCTTCTAGATCTGATATTTTCTTTGTAAAATCTATCCTTTCTTGCTCGAAATGTCGTGTTGTAGTTTCCAATATCTGTTTTAGATCAGAAGCCCTGTTAGGGTTAATTAATTGTAATCAAGTCTGGGGGTTTTTATTGTATTTATTTAATAGTTCATAGGTTATTTATGTACGAGCTTTAATAGTTTAACCCACGGGCTTAGGCTTATTTAGGTTTATTAGCCAACATATTTGCATGCGAAAGTTGATGCTCTCGAATTCAACATCTCAACACGTTGTCACACTCTCGAATGCTTTCATAAATCGTTGATAACTCTTGGTTCAATTTTTTTATATTTGGGTCCAATTTGAATTTTGGTATTTAAATTAAAGATTAATTCTAAACGGTTGGTTGTGAAAATTTGCTTGATACTATATTTCTTCGGGTGAACATCATTCTGTTTTTGCAACCAATTCCCAAAAGATTTAATCTAGATTTTGAATAAACTTTATATTCAAAAAATTTTGGATCAAATTTTATAAAAGTTTTGGGTTAACTGAATTTTAGTTTTCAAAATCAAAGATAAATTCTAACGGTTGATTGTGAAAATTCGCTTGATACTATATTCCTTCGGGTGAACGTCATTCTGTTTTTACAATCAATTAGTAAAAATTTTATCTAGATTTTGAATTCAAAATTCAAATCTCGGATCCATTTAAAACTAAAATAAGATAAAAATTTCGGGATAACTATAATTTGGTAAATTAAAATCAAAGATCGGTTCATAACGATTGATTGTGAAAATTCGCTTGATACTATATTCCTTCGGGTGAACATCATTTTTTTTCACAATCAATTCATAAAGTATTTGATCTAGATTTTGTGGAACCGTTGTGATCAATTTTTTTCTAAGTTAATGTTTTGAATCATTTGGAATTAGAAGTTGTAACTTTCTAATCCTTTGTGACTCAAAAGTTAGACTTGAAATTTTTGACTAAGTGCTTCTAATTCTTACATTCGAAAGATAAAACTTTTGTTGGTACACCCTGTGTGACGATAGCAGTCTAAGCGATCTAACATTTTGGTTTAAGTAATATTCAAGGTATTGGAAATTAACTAGTGTTTGATATATATGTTTATGTATGTTTGTCAGTTATTGAATGTGTGTTTGAACTTGATGTAACATATTACAAGAAGTTCAAACATAAAGTTTAAAGATTAATTCAAGCATAAGTTAATAACATAAGTTTCAACACTTAGTAGTTTAGGTGAAATGCTAGATTCGAATTATTTAAGGCTTGGCATTCGAATCTGTGATAGATTCGAATGTAGCCCTAGATTCGAATGAGAGCAGATTCGAGAATGTCATTATGGACAAACTCGAATGGGCCTTGGGCCAGATTCGAGTTTGGCCCATAACAGACTCGAATCAGGGTCTATAATTAGGGATAGACTCGATATATTATCAGACTTTTTGTAGAATTCGTGAGGGATTAAGCATAAAGCGATCTCGAGTTTATCATCAGCGTTAGTGCCGTTTCGGAGAGAATCAGTTCGTAGGATCGTTCGTGTGTCGTTCGTTCAGCCTCTGATAGTCTCCGTGTTTCGTGTGTGAGAGTTGTTTCCGTCTACCCGTTAACGAGGATTCCGCACTCGTTGACGGCTCCGCGTCTAGATAGATCTCGTAGTGGTAGACCTTACAAGTGGTATCAGAGCCAGGTTAGTGTTCTTGGTGTTCTTCGTGTTCATCTAGATACATTCTAGGTTTCTTGACGCTAGTTGGACGGTTTTTCTCTCAAAATCGTGTTTTCAAGCTTAGCAAATTCTTATTCGGAAAATACTTTGTGGTTTTTCACGTTTTTGATCGAAATCATTATTTTTCGTTGGAAAAATACTGATTTAATCTGCAAAACGTTAAAAAAATCAAAGTGTTAGCCGTTTTTCGAGTTTGCGGCGCTCGAATCTAATAGGGGTAATTAGGGTTACACTTAGTCTCGAGTCTAACCAAAATCCGCTCCTTTCGAGTCTAATTCAGAGGGTTTCGAATCTATTTCGAGTTTGTGCTACATTCGAATAGGATCTCGAGTCTACTTAGTTTCGAGTTTAGTTCGAGTTTAGTTCGAGTTTAGTTTAGTTTCAAATAGTGTTTCAAATCTGCTGGAATTTAGAAGTTTGTCTGACCTTCGAATCTGAGGACTTTTCGAATCTGACATAGTTTCGAGTTTAATTGAATTATAACACTTAATCGAATTTAATCCCAAATAAATTGGAATCTGATTACATTCGAATCTACCTAGATTCGAAGGAATTAATTCACATTAGTTTCAAATTAAATTAATTAAGGTCAATTCAATTACTTTCGAAAAGATGTCAAACCTTCAAAAATTCTTTGAAATGGACCACGAGGTCGGGAAGGCAAACGCTCCGCCTAAGCTGATGAAAGTCGAAGATTATTACTGGTGGAAAGATCGGTTTACCGATTTCGTGCGTTTTAATGACATGCGCATGTGGGTTTGTATCGACGAAGGATATATTCCACCAGTGTCAGAAGTTGAAGGCCGTCAGAAGGTCTTATCATATCAAATGATGAAGGAGGATGATAAGAAATTGTATGAGGCTGAAAACAAAGCTTTCTCCCTAATCCGAATGGCTTTGCCTCAGGATATACTGCACACATTTAGGACTCAAAAGACGTCAAAAGAACTATGGGAGTCTCTAGAGAAGAGGTGTGAGGGTAATCCTAGGGTTCGTAGAAAGCGTACAGAGCTGTTAAAACAGCAGTTTGCAATTTTCAAGGCGTTAAAGGATGAACAGCTGGATGATATCATCACCCGGTTCTATCATCTGTTGACGGAACTTGAAAGTCACGGGATTGAGTTTACTGACACCGACAAGAACAACAAGCTTCTTGATGCCTTACCAGCCAAATGGGCTATGTATGTGGCAATGATCAAGCTGAACGAGGACAAGTATTACACTCAATCTCTGGATGACATTGTGGGAACGTTGCGGGCATATCACTTCGAGCTACTGAAGGCCGAAACTGATTACGAACAAGTCCAGAATCCAGCAATGTATTTTGGAAAGACATCAAAACCTTCAGCGGCACCCGAACCGAAGACTGCTACAGCGTTTTTCACCGGAGAAACATCGTCACCAGCAGAGACTGATGACACATTGAATCGCGCGTTCTTAGGATTAGGAAGATCGGAAGAACCGCAGCCTCAAGTACAAGAGGCATCGACATCTCAGAGCTATTTGAAAATGCCAATGAGCGCAAAATCTGCGGAAGAACATTTGAATCTGCTTGCTTCTTTTGTGGCCGCGTACGGGAATTGTGTTCAAGGGAAGATTAACGATCCTGCTCTCTGGGACGAAGACTACGATCAGGTCGACCCAGATGATCTTGAGGAAATGGATCTTAAATGGCAACTGGCCATGGTAACCCAACGGGTTAAGAGATTCATTAAAAGAACTGGGAGGAATTTGACGATGAACAACAAGGAGATAGGATTTGATAAGTCCAAGGTAAAATGCTACAACTGTCAAGGACTGGGACACTTCGCGAGGGAGTGTCAGAGACCGAAGGTGGAGACATACCAAGGGCAGAGTCAGCATCAGGGACAGTTCCAAAATCAGTCCCAACAACGATACCTTCCAAGTTCATCATCTGGTCAAGCCAACCTAGCGGGTCTACTATCCAACGTCACTTCAGACAGACAGCTAGATGGTACGTATGACTGGAGTTCACATCCTGAGTCGAATGCTAGAGCCTTCATGGCTGAAGTCACAGAAACTGGGTGTGATGGGGACGAGCAGACCACAAGGGACAGCAGCCCGATGTGGGTAGAGAAGACGAATGATCAGACAGTACTGGAGTTTGCTGCTCAGATGGCCAACGTGGAATCTGATAACTCAAAGGTTAGTCTGACTTACTCTCTTTTTCGTGAATTATGTGCGTTGTGTGTTAATTCTAACGATAGGTTAAATCTAGTCTTAGAATCACATAAAACCATAACTGCTCAAAATGAGAATTTAAAATTTGAAAATGCTAGCCTAAATGATATCAAGCAAGATCTTAAAGAAAAGCTTAAGGCTGATGCTCAAGACGTAATAAAGACAAACTGAGTCAGCAGTGTGTTAGGATAGAGCTTATGTATGAGCACGTAGAGGCATTGACCAAAAGTCTTAAGGACAAGGACATAGAGCTAGCTGAAACAAAGGTAAAGGTAGCAGAGGCGAATAGCAAGTTGGAAAAGTTTAGGAATTCTAGCCTAAACCTAGGGAAAGTTTTAGATGCCCAAAGACAGTCTAAAAAGCCCGTAGGTCTAGGATTTCACGAAATTCCTCCACCTTTCAATGCAAACTATGTGCCTCAGCCTCAGGAGAAAACTGATAAATCAGTAGACTTAGAGGACCTATCTACACCGACACCAGAGCCTATAGTAGACAATACACCTAAGGTGGATGACACAACCGTCAAGGTTAAGAAAGTCAAATTTCTGTCTTCCTCCAGTGAAACACCTGCAGGAAAACAGAAAATTGCTTGGGCTGATCAGGACGATGAGCCAGTCGCCATAGATGTACAAAAGGAAATAGACACTAGTGAGACACCTAGATCTAAGGGAACACACAAAAAATCCATAGATAAGATGTCTTGCTTCAGATGTCACGAGAAGGGGCATGTTGCTTCTCACTGTCCGCTTAGGAAAGCCGATGTTACACCTAAGACAGTGAATCCAACATCTGTTAAGCCCTCAACCAGTGTGGCGAGCACCAGTAGTTCTTAAAGTACCGAGAAGACTGTGCAGGCCACACCTAAACAAGTTGTGAAAAACACACCGGTTAAGGTTGGACCAAAGGAAGTGATTAGGACAAATTCACCGAATCGTGTCATTAATCAATCTAGGTCAGCACCACAACAAGTCTATAGGAGCACAACACCTAGCAGGTCACACACTCCAGTTAGGTCTCACACTCCAGTTAGACAGTACGCACCGGTAAGAGCTCAGGGATCACAGTCCGAAATGCCATATAATAGGAACTATTCTAGAGCTCCACAACAAATGCCTACTCCAAGGCAAAGAGTGAACTTAAATCACTCGGCACCACAACAAACTCCAGTTCAAAGGCCCAAGTCACCAGAAAGGCGAGGTGGGTATTTGAAAGAGTTCAAGTATGTGGACGAGAATGGTATAACCAAGTCAGTTATGGCTTGGGTTCCCCGTGATAACTAACCTATTTTCTTTCATGTGCAGGAGATTACCACAGGTCCAAACAACAAGTGGTTCGTCGACAGTGGATGCTCCAGGCACATGACAGGGGAAAGAGGTCTACTTACAGACTTCAAGGGTGGGAATCGGGGATTCGTATCATTCGCGGGTAACAAGGGTGGAAATATCACGGGTACCGGAGTGGTCACTAATGGGACAATAAAATTGGACCAAGTTTATCACGTTGATAAACTGGTTCACAATCTCATTAGTGTATCTCAAATCTGTGATAAGAAGAACTCAGTGTTATTTACTGACACTGAGGCGTTAGTGCTAAAGTCGGGATTCAAGATTCCTGAAGAATGGGTATTGATGCGGGCGCCAAGGAAGAATGACTTGTACATGCTGGATATGAACAAGCCGGAGACTTCGATGGGGCCAATTTGTTTATTATCCAAAGCTTCGGAGACGGAATCGGTACTGTGGCACAGACGTATGGCTCACCTGCACCTAAGAAAGATGAACTACATAACGAAGAATGGACTGGTGCAGGGTGTGCCAATGAAGAGCTTTCAGTTCGAGGACAAGTGTCTACCGTGCATGAAGGGCAAGCAACATAAGAAGACACATAAGTCCAAGAAGCAGAACTCGATATCCTCAACATTCGATTTGTTGCATATGGACCTTTTCGGCCCTATCAACAAAAGGAGTATAGGAGGTAGTTGGTTTTGTTTGGTTATCACTGACGATTACTCACGGTTTTCATGGGTTTTCTTTTTAGGTACAAAGGACGAGACGGCTTCCAAGCTTATCGGGTTCTTAGACCAAGTGGAGAACTCCTACGGAACAAGGGTTAAAAATATTCGTAGTGATAATGGGACTGAATTCAAAAACTCTGTAATTGGTGTCTATTGCCTATCAAAGGGCATAGTGCATCAATTCAGTGCACCATATGAACCTCAACAAAATGGGGTGGCCGAACGTAAAAATAGAACATAGAAAGGAAGGGGTCCATGTAGCTGCTGCGCCCGCCCCCCTCTTAGTCAATGGGGCAGCAGGTTCGGCATCTACTACAAAAGAGAGAATCCACTTCAGATAACGAACCACGCGAACTGGTTAGATGCGTGGGGCAGAGGGCTCGTAGTACCCCCTTTTCTTGATCCAGCCTTTTCTTAGCTGCAAAAAGTTCGAGCCTTCGGGATCTCTCTTGAACGGCGGTCGGTCAGTCCTTTTCTTCTGTTGATGAGGCTGCAAGGACTATGCTTTCGGATTCAAAGCTTCCTACCATGTTTTGGGGGGAGGCAGTGAATACCGCGTGCCATATTTTAAACCGAGTCCTTACAGTCAAATCTTTGAACAAAACAAGTTATGAAATTTTGAATAAACGGCCACCTAATTTAACTGGATTCGAACCGTTTGGAGTACCATGCACTCTTTTACGATCAAAACATATACCGAAGTTTGGTGAAAAGGCTGACGAAGGATACTTCCTAGGTTATGTGCCGAACTCACCAAACAAACCGGTTTTTAACAAAACAAATGGTACTGTGGAGATTGTGTATAATATTGAAGTCACAAGTTATACACATGAACCCCAAACTGGTCCGGAATGGATATTTGACTATGATAAGTTATTTGAGTCATTTAACATTCCTTTGGATGATAATGCAGGTACAATCGAAAAAGACATGGCGACGTTGCACCTGAATGACGATGGCCATATCTTTCCAAGGACTACGTTTGAATCCACATCCGAGCCTACTGCGACTGTAGATAGATCTCCAGAAGTTGCTGATCAAAGAGCACCTACCACTGAGAATCAGACTCAAGCATCAAGTTCCAACTCTGAGGAAAACATCCATGAGGAGGAAATTGTAGAAGCTGAGCCTGTTCCCCCATTAGGTGAAATAGGATCTAACTTAGGAGATAATCTAAGGGTTGATGAGATAGAGACCTCTAGGATTAACAAGAACCATCCATTAGAATGCATCATAGGAAATCCTCACGAGGGTGTGAGGACTAGGAGTAGTGTAAATAAAAACACAGTGTTGTTGTCGATGATAAACGACTCCGAGGCATATCACACATGTCTCTATTCATGTTTCATATCGCAAGTAGAGCCTAAGAATGTGCAAATGGCACTTAAGGATAACTCCTGGGTTGAAGCGATGCAGGAAGAACTTTCGCAATTTTGGAAACTAGAAGTGTGGGAGTTAGTTCCATTACCTCGAGGGGAAATTGCCATAGGAACCAAATGGGTTTTTAAGTGCAAAAGGGACGATCGGGGCATAGTCACGCGCAACAAGGCTAGATTAGTTGTAAAGGGTTTCAATAAAGAGTAGAGGATGGATCAAGGATAGATCCTCATACTGGAAGGCCTTGGGCCAGAATGGTTTATAAGCCAGTCAAATGCTTGAAAAGGGTGCCTATGAAGTCGATGCCACAGAATATTTTGAGCAACATGAAATGGTGGTACGTCGATAACGACACAGCAGAAGCAGTCATGGAAGATACACAGGACAAAGTGATTTTGAGAGTGTATGATCCACTGCACTTAATAAATCTATCAAAGGACGACCTGAAGAAGCTACATGATCAGCCTATCTTCTTTATTGAAGCATGGAGATCTGAAGCCAGGAAGTTCCAGAAGGTAGTAAAAGTTTGTATTGATGCTGGTTTATATGCAGGCAGTAGTACATATAGTTCTAGTACTTAAACTTGATGTAAATAGTTAGAAGCTATCGTCAAGGGGGAGTCTGTTGGTACACCCTGTGTGACGATAGCAGTCTAAGCGATCTAACATTTTGGTTTAAGTAATATTCAAGGTATTGGAAATTAACTAGTGTTTGATATATATGTTTATGTATGTTTGTCAGTTATTGAATGTGTGTTTGAACTTGATGTAACATATTACAAGAAGTTCAAACATAAAGTTCAAAGATTAATTCAAGCATAAGTTAATAACATAAGTTTCAACACTTAGTAGTTTATGTGAAATGCTAGATTCGAATTATTTAAGGCTTGGCATTCGAATCTGTGATAGATTCGAATGTAGCCCTAGATTCGAATGAGAGCAGATTCGAGAATGTCATTATGGACAAACTCGAATGGGCCTTGGGCCAGATTCGAGTTTGGCCCATAACAGACTCGAACTCAGGGTCTATAATTAGGGATAGACTCGAGATATTATCAGACTTATTGCAGAATTCGTGAGGGATTAAGCATAAAGCGATCTCGAGTTTATCATCAGCGTTAGTGCCGTTTCGGAGAGAATCAGTTCGTAGGATCGTTCGTGTGTCGTTCGTTCAGCCTCTGATAGTCTCCGTGTTTCGTGTGTGAGAGTTGTTTCCGTCTACCCGTTAACGAGGATTCCGCACTCGTTGACGGCTCCGCGTCTAGATAGATCTCGTAGTGGTAGACCTTACAACTTTTGGATCCTTAGCATCCGAAAGTTATAATATTCGAATCATTCTTAGTCAGACTTTCGGTTCCAAATTTTTTCAGTCTTAGAAAATTTCAGCTTGTGTTTTTCATTCCATTCGAAAGTCATAACTCTAGGATCATTCTTATTCGAAAGTTACAACTTCTGAATCATTCTTCAAGTTTTTTTCTAAGTGTTGAATAAGTTCAAGTCAATCACCAATCTGAAGATCCATTCAAGCAAGCATCTCATTATGTCTTGACAGAACGAGAAGATTTCAGACAAGGCTCACTCCGCAACCGACACTAAGGTAAGTCTTCTTCCTAAAGAAGTTTTAGCAGAACTAGATATGCTCAGAAAAGAAACTAAGAAGTTAGATGTCTTTAAGACTGCTCTTAGGGATGCTCGAAATGAAACGTCCGATCTGAAAACAAACATTTTAGCATTAAAAGAAGAATTATCTAGGACTAGTACTGTAACCAAATAAGTAACTGCTAAACTGTGCAAATTAGAATACGATTATCAAGTGCTTAAGTTTGATAAATCCAACAGTGATTACAAATATGAGTGTGTCCTGTCTGAGAAAACGACATTAAACGAAAAACTCAAAGACATGGAAGATAGGTTTTATAAACGTGGTCAAACTGATCAAACCATAAATATGTATAAACCTAGAAAGTTGAAGTCTAAAGATGGTTTAGGATATACCGGTCATAGAGTCATGAACGAAATGGTCAACAAACAACATGATCCTTTATATGATTATGAGACTCTGGGTTGCGGGTTTAAAATGCCTTATCACAAAACTCTGCCAGAAGTGCTAGCCGAAGAAGAAGAAAAACGAGCAAGACCTGATATAAAAAAACTTAAATTTGTTTATGACCGGTTAAATTACGATTCACTTCAAGGTAAATAAGATAAAACATTTAGAGAAGATGAATTTGTTGAACCAAAGGAGATTCCACTTGATCCGACCTTGCCAAAACCTCGTGAATATGTACCATATTCTGTTCTAGAACATCGGGCTTCTGATCTAAAACAGATACTGGAAAATACAACACGACATTTGAGCAAGAACGGATAGATTTTACAAAGAAAATATCAGATCTAGAAGCCGAAATTGCTCGACTTAATTCTTCTATGGCTGACACTTCATTGCATAATGGTAAATTCCATGCCCTTGAGTTAGCCTTTAAACAAACCAAAGAGTTGTTTGATTTAGACAGAAACATTTTTTTAAGAAAAGAAAATGATTTTAACGAGGCAAAAAGACTGTTTTCTATTCGAGAACAGGATTTCAAACTTAATGTTAAATCATTTGACAAGGAATGAGATCAGCTTCTAGCCACCATTCAGGGGCTGGCATCTCAACTTGTTCCTAACCAAAACTATTTAAATCGACAAGTTTCTGTCATCAACAATTCCATGGTTGAAAGTCGTTCTGAATCCAAGGAATCATACTCTGAACTTAAAAGGGAACATCTTTTGGATATCAAGAAAGGCAAAGAAAAGTTGGAAGTTCCGATCAAGATTTACACTGGTGAATCTTCTAAATCCTCTTTCAAAAGAGCCGTAAGGAATTCAATATACTATTACGCTAAGAGTACAGGGAATTCCCGAAAGCCACAAAAGATCAGAAAATCCAACAACAAGCATAATTGGTTCTCTACTAAGAATGACTCAGGCATCTCTTCTACTCAAGTGAAAAATCATTTTGAGAATCCTAAGAACTCACAACCATTTGTATCTGATTCTCATGTCATAAAGAATAACAAAGTTCGGTTTCTTGTTAATCAAAAGACTACTTCGTGTGATGCTTCTGTATTGCATAAACCTTGTTTGAAATATTCAATTAAGAAGTTACTTGATTTACGACCTGCTAAACTTTGTAATTCTGCTCATGTTATGAATGGGTGTGTATCCCAAATTAGGAATAAATTTGTTAACGATCACGTAAATAAACAAAAAGGGCCCACATTCACTCTCCACTGGGTACCAAAGAATGTCAAGAAGGAACCTAATAGAAAATAGTTACCTAAGAAGCTCATTACTCAAAGATGGGTACCCAAAGCTAACCTGACTGGACCCAAACTTCAATGAGTACCAAAAGTTACGTGATTGTTTTGCAGATAAATGGCTCCTGCTCATTTTAGTTCAGCACCCAATCTTCAAAAAGATGGTTTCTAGTTATCTCCGACTAGAAACCGGACCTCAAAGAGATGGCTTCTAAACACCTTTGTTTAGAACCCGTGCTACAGTGTCTCTGAAACTTCTAACCTGACACACATATCTGAATGTCAGTTCAACCTCAAAGACGAAATGACTACAGGGAGCATGAATGTATTTCATATTTATTCTTATTTGCAGGGGAGTTTTCAACTACGCATTAAGGAGGACGTGTTTTTCACTCTTCTAGTATGCAAAACTTTTTAAATGAAATAATTTTTAGTGCATACTTGTAGAGGGAGTGGTTTTATTTAATTTTTTTAAAAAGTTTTTCTTCTGTATTTAAAGTTTTTTTAAAGGATTGTTTGTTAACCCTTAATGATGCAAACTGTTTTGGATTTTATATGATCATCATTTAAGGGGGTGAAAATATTTTCGTTCAATCTCTGGAGATCAGTCCAATCTTTCATGCCAATCAGGATACATCTCGTTCATTCTGATACTCTTATTTTGATTCATTCTGACTGATAGATCTCATGATCACAATTCTTTGAGAATCTCTCCACACCCGATGAATTCGTTCATTACTGAATTCGTTCATATCTGAATTGTGTTTCATTATTATTCGTTCATTCAGGTAAATATCTCCATATCCTTCTATCTCATCTCAATTCGAATCACGAATCACATTCAAATCAGAATCATCTATTCATTCTGAATTATTATATTCTGATTCTTTCTGATTCATTCACTCATCTCCATACTCATTTGATTCATTTCATCGAGTTCACTCTCAAATCGCTAAAGTTGTTCTTTCGAGTATACTTTGTTATCTATTATAACTGCTAGTTCAGAACGCAAACTCAAAGTTCATCATGTTTGATGATATCTACTAACTCAAATGCACCACATGGGTGTATAGGCATATATCACACTCCTATGGTCTACCCAGATTCGAATGACCTACCCACGGAGTAATCCTTCCATTAGATGAGAGGTAAGGGTCTTTAGATCTAGTTGAAGAGGATTAAACACAAAGGGGTGTTGATTAGGTCGAGCAGAGATAAAATGAATATGAGAGGGGTATAATCGAAAGGAGATGGGGTGCATCAAATTTTTCTTTACTGATATAAGAGAGTTGGAGGGAGCTTTAGTTGAAAAAAGATAATTGAGAGCTTGAGGGGAGAGAAAGGATTAAAAGAAAATAAAATCCTATCCAAACCTACAAATAGTTGGGTTTCCTACATATGCTATCAAATCTTATTCGTTGAGATTTGGTATTGAAAAAGACATCATGAACTCAGTGACACAAGCACTTAACCCCACTAGCTACTTTATTGTTTCTTAAAAGGCTAACTGTTTCATTTCTCACGGAGACATACCACATAATCTATCGATTTCTCATTCGGAGTTAATTGGTATTGAAATAGGAAGGCATATGCTCCGGTCTCCAAACTTCATTTGATTGCACAATGTGTCTAGAGCTTATTTATACACTACTTAGGACACTTATCGAGTCATGTCTATGTGACAATAAATGCTTCTCTAATGTGAAAAGGTCGGAACAACTATATTGGTGCTTATTATAAGTATTTCACAATGATTAGTTGGAAATCCTACGAGTGTTAACATCAAAGCCAGCACTGAACGTATGTCACATAGTTCATCATTATCGTGTTAATAGGAAACCTAAGTGGTCCTGGTTGTTATTTTTCCCTATAATTCTAATGTAATGTCACAGGTTGTATAATGACTATTTGTGATGATGAAGTGCGAGTATTCATATTTTGAGGGGGAGTAAGCAACTTGCCAAGAATATTTGGGAGGTTTACATGATCATCAAGATCCTCTTAATCATCGTGAGGGGGGGAATAAGTCTATGAGTTAAGGGGGAGAATACTAAAGGAGAGAGATAACTGAAGAATTCAATGAGATAAAGATAGTCTCAACCAGAATGAAAGCTCATCTGAAGAAAGTCTATGTTTGGTTGAATTATCAAGGGGGAGAGAACAGAGTTAAAGTGTCAAAGATCAGAGAAAGCCAAAGTTTAAAAGCTCAAAAGCTTCAAGTAATTTCAAGACTAAAGCTGAAAGAAGAAGTCCTTCGGCGATCTATCTGAATCTTGTTTCAAAGTGAAGTTATCTTCTGATTCTCATAGTGACCAAGTTCATTGCCAAGTTCGACTGAAGATTCTTATCAAAGCTGAAGATCAAGTTCACATCAGTTGAAGGTTTTCGCTATTGTGAAATCTCCGAAAGCTATTATTGAAAGAGTAGATCATTCAGAAGGGAGATTATTCATCAGAAGATCAAGCTTATTTTGAAGAAACCAGACTTGATCCCAAAGGGGGAGATAGTTAGGGTTAATTAATTGTAATCAAGTCTGGGGGTTTAATTGTAATTATTTAATAGTTCATAGGTTATTTATGTATGGGCTTTAATAGTTTAACCCACGGGCTTAGGTCTATTTAGGTTTATTATTTAAATGTTTATTTAGGGTTTATAGAAAAACACATAGAAGCAAATAATTCAAGGTGTTGGATGTAGTCGTTCGGTTGAGAGAGAAAGAAACCTTCGTTCGTCGTGTTCTTCATTCAAGGTTTAATATATTCGGCTATTGGTTTGTATCTCGTTCGTTATCTTTTATATATATTAATTTATTGTTTGCGTTGCTTGATTAATTCGGGACCTACAAGCATGTTGTTCTTGAACAGAGTATGGTACATATTTATGAGGTTTTGGCAATTTTGGATCAGGTGTAAACTCTTTTGGTTCAACGAACTCGTCTTCTCCTTAACTTTTGTCTAATCTTCATTGAAGAGAATCGTAATTTAACCAGTCATAAACAAATTTAATTTGTTTTATCTGGCCATGGTTTGTGATATGGCATAGTGTACCCGCAACCCAAAGTCTCATAATCATATAAAGGATCATGTAGTTTGTTGACCATTTTTCCATGGCTCCAGTACCAGTAAATCCTAACCCATCTTTAGACTTCAACTCTCTAGGTTTATACATATTTATGGTTTGATCAGTTTCACCACGTTTTAAAACCTTTCTTCCATGTCCTTGAGTTTTTCTTTTAATTTAGTTCTCTTAGCCAGGACATACTCATATTTGTAATCACTGTCAGATTTATCAGATTTAAGCACTTGATGATCGTATTCTAGCTGAGACAATTTGGCAGCTATGTCCTTTTTCTCATTATTAGCCTTAGACACTTTATCTTCTAACACAAAAATGTTTGTTTTCAAATCAGACCGTTCATCTTGAGCATCCCAAAGGGCAGTTTGACAACTTTTTAGCTTTTTGGCCTCTTTACGTAAAACTTTTAATTCGACAAGACATTCTTCGGGCAGAAAACTTACCTCTTGATCTGTGGATGATTCCTTGCTTGAACTAGCGTCTTGAGCCATGAACGATACTTCAGGTGTTGTGCTCATATCTTCTGTTGGCTGAGTGTCGGCAATGAAGCACATAGGATCTGCAGCATCCTCTTCATTATCATTGTCTTCTAACCAGTGCTCCTCTTCAGCGAACAGTGCTCGACCAGCATTCCTTTGCTTAGAGAGATTGTACTTCTTCTTGTAGAAGTTCTCATTCTTTTGCTTCGGAAGACGACATTCTTGAGCAAAGTGTCCCGGTTTTACACAGTTGAAGCACCCTTTCTCTTTGTCATCAGCTTTACATTCCTCCTCCTTTGGCTTCTCAGCTACTTCCCTCTTTCGTCATACTATTTACTCTTGGCTTCTCGTCGAAGCTTGTCGTACGAGTTGGGAAACTTCTTATGAAATGCATGAGTGAGTAATGCGATTTACTTTTGAAGTTCAGTAGCCTCAGGATCATTGTCAGCATCATCAATATCATATTTAGAGGACTCAGAAAGAATTTTGAGGAGTGTAGCAGCCTTAGAGGACTTAAGTTTCTTATTAGTGTGAAGGGCAAGGGTATCAGATGCGGTGGGTTCTTCTATCTTTTTAGGTTCAAGCTTACTAGAGACTTCAGATTGATAGACTACAAGGCTAGCAAAGAGATCATGTATACTGATGTCATTTATCTCTCTAATCAACCAGACTAATTGTTTCCATTCTGGTTTCAGAGAATTTACAAACTTCCTATTCAGCTTTACTTGAGATTTGTTGACTCCATTCTTTCGGAGTTCATTCATCAGCGTGCAGTACCGATGATATGTAGTCTCAAGTGACTCTCCATCTTTTGCCGAAAACATATCATAGTTGTTTAAGGCATTTGCTTCACGTTGCTTAGCATTCCGATCATTTCCTTGCATTTGCCTCTCAATTTCCTCACACATTTCTCGGGCAGTATTAAAACTATCTATGCTGATATAAATTTCATCCGGAACAGCCTAGATGATGAACGATCGAGCTATCATATCAGCCTCAATCCGATTCAGTTGAGCAGGCGTGTGAACTCTCTTGGGAAGTCCATCTTCTTCGAGGTTAGCTTCGGCTGGATTAGGAAGAGCGAATTGGGTTGGACCATTATAGATTGAGTCTAGAATGTCATCAACCAACTCTTGTCGTTCAATGAAATCTAGGAACCGGGATTTCCACAGAGTGTAGCGTCCCCGATACAAGGTTGGAGGCTTGACGTTTGATCCCATAGCGAGAGTGTCGCGTAAGCTTCTTTGGACCAAGATTGGTAAGTGATTATAGCTTAATTGTAAACACACTAAGTGAGATTCAAGAATATTCTAAGTGTTATGATAAGTAACTTTGCAGATGTAATTATATCCGAGAGTTGTAACTCTCGGATGGAGTTGTGGATGATGGACTTAGAATATTTTGAGCTTGTGTTGTGTGTGCCTTAATATCCGCAGGTAGGAACTTGCGGATGAAGTTATATCCGCGAGTTGTGAATCGCGGATGGAAGAGCTTAGAAAAAATTGTGGATGTGTTGTGTGTGCTTTGTTACCGCAAGTTGTAACTTGCGGATGAAGTGTTGAGGACTTAGGCAATTTAACTCTAATTAAGTCACAAGTAGTATTATCCGAGAGTTGTAACTCTCGGATGAAGCATGAAGTATAAAGTGGACTTAGAAAAATTTAAGCAGATAACACAATACTCAGTTATATCTGAGAGTTATAACTCTCGGACGATGAACAGTTCTTAAATTCAATGAATTTTACCACAAATTAAGCACAGATCTGAATGATTTTGGAATCAAATATACTTTCTTTCACGAATTTGTGATTAAACAGTAAGATGCTCACCCGAAGGAATATAGTATCAAACGAGATTTAATTACAAACAGTTCAGAAATTTCAATTTCAAAGATCAAACAGAGGTGTTCTTCATAAAACACGAAGAACTTTCAAGAACTTTATCAATTTTAGAAAAAAATCCAGAATTTTTAAGCAAAATTTTTGAAAATCAGAAAGTATAAATACTTTAAAACCATCATGGCTCTAATACCAATTGTAATTCACATATTAGAAGCATTCATTCAACATTCAATAAGATTATCAATAATATCATGAACATGAAGAACAATATGAACAATATATGAATAATATCAAGAACAATAAGAACATTCAAGATCAGAAAAACCTTAATTGCACTTCAATCACCGTACCTACATTCAGCCAAAATATTACATGGAAAACAGTAGAAACTATTTATTTATAAACAACTAAATGGATCCAAATACTATTCATACCTATGGGTTAACCTTTTGGTCTTTTAACCCATTTACATTAAAGTTTGAATCCTTAAAAATTGAGCACAAAACTAAGTTTCACTATTACATTTTGACCACTGAAACTATCACAACTTCTAGATCTAACAAACCCCAATGACATCGAAACAATGCATGACAAATTAAAGAACAAAGTCAAGGAGCGATTGAGTTATGTCACTGCTCTGGCGGCACTTACCAGAAGTAAGAGGCAACACTCCATTATAATGTGCTTAAAAGACTTCCAATTAGCTATCGAGAGCTATCTTGTTAATGTGGGCCTCAAAGCTCCAGATCAGACATTTTTTTGGAATCGATCTTCAACCGCCGTATCGACTCTTCAAGAGACCGGAGCATGGCGTTATATTTTTGGATAAACAAGGTCAAGAGGTTATTGCGTATTGGGGAATTGTCTTGTTATTCTGACGGCACTCTAAAATTGATAAGAGCATAACTGAACCGGAGACTCCAAGATGATGATGCCCAGAAGTTTAAAGAGCTCAAGAAGAAGCCCAAGGAGATAAAAGACATCTGCGACACAATTGAGATAATCAATGATAGACTTCACGCTCGCCAAGTCACGTGAAGATTCGACGTCATCCTCGGTTTACGAGAGTCTGATGAAAGAGCTTGCCACCTGCCACAGTTATTGAAAAGGCGGGGATGTTAGATATTAAATTTCAATCATGTGGTTTCATTTTGTAATAGATAGTTTTTATTTCTTTTCAATGTAATTCCATTTCCTTATTATGTAATCTTTTCTTTTAGGGTAAATTACAATTTTCGTCCCTGTGCTTATATGAAAATTATGGTTACCGTCCTTTTCATGAAAAAATTACAATTTGTAATAATGTATTCCCGTAATATTTCAGCACCTTAATGATTTCTTATCAAAACCCAAGAAGCACAAAGCTCAATAATTGAGAAATGATGAAGAAAGACAAAAGGAATGTTGAGAGTAAATATTCAAATGGCGGCTGCTTTCTCATTCAATATTCCAACCGTGTATTCATTGTGAAACCCTAGGAGCTATACATAGCTTCATTTAATTAACTATGAGGCATTGTCACCTTTGGCCCCTAGACTTTTACATGGAAATAAAATACAAGGAAACTAAATACAAGACTAAATACTAAGTAAATAATTATTACAAAATAACTCCATATGATCGAAATTAAATGTCTAACAATCTCCCCCTTTTCGATCCTTTTGGAGGTCCTGGAACTCTGGCATGATCGGTCGATTCTCGGAGTCCAAGGATGACGTCAAAGCGTCTGGTCACTTGTCTCATATGTAGCCGTTCGTTCAGGAGTTCAATGCCGCTGAGGGTGTCCTGAATTTCCTTCGGTGAGCATCTTTGTTTTGGATCTGGTTAAGCGTCAAAATCTTGAACTTTATGAGTAAGCGCGGCTCGAACCAATCTGAGAGTACCGTCGGAGTAACAGGGAAGATCCTCAAAGCGCATGAACCTTTTGTAGCCCTTCTGATTGACAAAAATGACACCCGTGTCTCCTATGAATATAACTCTGTAGGCTGGGAGGTGGGCTAGAAGGAAGCTATCTTGATCAGGAGCTCGTAGGCCCACTTTAACCATCGCGCTCTCTGTCGTCATTTGGAAGTCTCTAAGGCACATAATGATCGAGCGGCGGTTCATACTTCGAACAAGCGCACCTAAAGCAGTCATGCGAGACAGACGCCCTTTAATACGATTTTTCAATCGGTTGTGTAAGAATTCGACGTCGTCCACACTTATGAAGTCCAGGTCATTCTCGAAGAACTCATCAGCCGTGCCATCTTCTCTTTCTATTTGAAAGGCAGGATAGTATACTTTTGCCCTTTTTCACATGGTGATGAACATGAGTTTCTTTATCTTCGATTTTGACACTTTTGACCTCCTCTCCCTGAGCATTAATTGATAGTATTCAGCCTGCTCAGCTTCGGTTACATTTGTCAGTTCCATCAGGAGGCGTCTGCTGAAGGATCCAGGCTTCTTTCGGAATACCATCTTAAATCTTTCTTCTAAGAACGGGTTCTGAAACTGCTCAGGAGGAAACTTCTGCAGGAATTTTTTGAGACCCTGAACGGGGGGTTCTTCTATTTCAGACTTTTTAGCTTCAAGAAATTTTAAGATTGTCCCCCGTCGTTCTTGTCTAAGCTCCTCTTTCTTTTCAGGCGGTAGATTTTGTACCTCACCTCTTGAAAACTGGCCTACCCAGTATAAATCCTCTCTCCTATATTCACCAGGTCCTTCTGGAGTTTCATCAAAGCAGTCAACCCTCTTGGTTTCTGAATGACCTGGTTGTTCAGATTGTTGGACTGTAGGAGGACTAGGAGATCTTGGTGGGCTTTGGACTAGATGGGATGCTTTGAGTGATGGGGGAGCTTGAATGGATGAAAGAATTTCTTGTTGTGGGGCTGGTGGTGGTGAGTTTAGGAGATCAAAGGAGGAAGATGATGATTTTTTCGGTGATTCGGGCTCAGGCTTAGGAATGATTGAAGGTTCATTGTCCTCAGTATCGGAGTCTGAGTCAGACACCAATATGATTTCAACTTTTTCATGAACGGGCTTGAACTCTACCATAGTTGTCATTGGATCCAGTGGAGCTGGACCCTCGAACATGGGCTCGTCTTCTAACATCAAGTATTCCTGAGCCTCTTGCATCTGATCCCCTGACCCCTGAATCTCTGTCGACTCTGTCTCTGCTCCCCCTACAACCAACCTGAGGTCCTCAAACTGAGTTTTCTGTCTTTTCTCCCCCTCATGGCGATCAGGGTCGTCTTGATCGTCATGTTTTCTTTTCTGGGACTCAGCCTGTGGACGGCATTGTAGCTCAATCACTGCAGACTGAAGGCGGTCCATTCTGGAGTTGAGTTGCTCATGACTTGAAGAATAAGACGTGTCAGCGCATCTATTTTGTCCGACAGCTCTACTATTTGGTTCTGGACTGAATGGGATCCTGGTGGAGGCACAGCTTAAGAAGCGACACCCTTACCCTTTATAAGTGATAGAAGGGCGATGTGACGTTCCTCAGCAGCTTCCTTTTGGGCGTCCAGGTCAGCCCGGGTAATAACACCGGCAGCACGAAGAGCTGCCGTTAGCATCTCCAAGTTGATGGGGAGATGGCCTGAAGTGGATGGCGTGGATGGAGCCACTTCAGGTCTTTCTTCTGTCAATTTTAGCTCTTGTATTGGATGCTCGAATCCGGAAGTTTGTGGAGCTGCCACGGAGGCAGCTCTTAGGGATGCCACAGAGGCATCGTGCGTTGTGTGTATGGGAGGGGATGGAATCGTGAATGAAAGAGGCGCGGTCACGTGGGGCGGAGTGTGACCTCGTTCAACACCGCCACTCTCCGAATGAGAGGGCGATGGCGTATGAACAAAATCCCCGTGCAATGAAGTGGTTTCCCTTTGAGGGGATACCAAGTGGATGGTGGGGGTGATTTCCACCGTTGGACTGACGGTCTTTTGGTGGGTGGTCCGGCTGATAGGGCTTCGGTCACCCTCTGATTGGATATCTATCCCTCGCACGACAGAGACGGTTCTTTCGAAATCCGCCGCCTCTGCCGCCTCACCTCCTTCGCCCTCACTTACAAACACATGCTCCCCCTCACCTATCCCCAAAGATTGATGTACCTCCGCCTGATCTCCCTCATCCTCAATCATTCTGGCCTCACCTTCGGACTGGCTACACTCAGTCGGTTCTGACTGAGCCTCATCCGGATAAAACACTCGAATATAGGCCCTAACCCTTTCCAAATCCCTTGCCTTTAGCATTAGAGACAACGGAATAGTCATTATAGGCACTGAAGGGGCCCCCTTTGGCAAAGTAAGCTTCTGAATGGCCACTCTAGGGTAAACATACGCCTTAGGGCGCTCGTGGATGTCTTCATCGTTGTCCATCGCATATTGGATGATCAGCTGCAAAAATCGTTGGAGAGGTATGTACTTTCGTCCTTTTTTGGTTCCTCTCTCCAAATGTACTCTTTTCAATTCCTCGAAGAGGAAAGCCGCATAATCAACATGGCAGTCAAAGGCAAAGCCGGTGAACATGGCTAAAACCTGAGCCGAGGTAGAGTCGTGGCCTAAGTGCTTTGCTGTGAAGCACTTGTTGATGACGTCGAAGAGAATCCGCCAATGAGATTGCAGATTCTTTGTTCGAAAATTGGAGGGTTTGGTGAGAGGTCCGTCGTAACCCAAGGTTTGGATTTTGGATATGGTTTCTGGGATGGAAGGGATGGGATCAAACTGAAGGCGGCTCGGCAAATAAGTTTCTGCGGGAAGGCGATGGATATGGCGTATGGCAGCGATGGTGATTTTGACTAGGACACAGTCAATAGTGGTTGTGAAGAAGGGTTCGGCGTCGGGAACATATTGCAATCTGTTCAAAAATTGTTGCAGGTATATCTGGGGAACAGCGATTGCGGTAGACAGGGCGTAATATATGGGGTGGTGAAGGAGGATGTCGAAGGCGAGGGTTTGTGGTTCCTTGGTGAGGATGGAGACATCGAGCTGCCAGTTGTGTGGAATAAACTCGACAAACTCGGCCTGGGGAAGAATGGATTGTTCGGGTAATTGGGAGTTATTATTGGGGATTGGGGGATGGGGTATGGTGAGGACAACAGCTGGTTCCATCATCTTGCAAAGGTGCATCAAAGTTAGAACAATAAGACTTTAAATGATAAGACATTGATGTGAAGTCTAGATAAGTGTGAAATAGAAACTGTCTGATCTGTTTAAAGCATCGGGTCTTTATTAGTAGAATAAAATTCTACTAATAAAGTCCAAAGTCAACGTTAAGAGACCGATGTTAGATCAGAGTTTTTCACTCAAACACCAATCCTAACTCTAATCAATGGTGCACTGAATGAAAATATTTTTGAATTTTTTGATTTATAGTGAAAATGCAAAAATGAGAAATTTAGAAAATATGCTAAGTGTCGGATTTCGGATGGTCTGAATTCGGATGAACAGTGCCACCGAATTCGGATCCGGCCGAAATCCGGATGATGCATGAAATGTGATGTTGGTGGTCCGAATTCGGATGATGTATGATGTTGGTCCGAATTCGGATGAGTACCGAATTGGGTGGAAGTGATGATGAGGATTTGGGCCGAATTCGGATGAAATGCAATGCATGTAAATGGAAATGTGAATAAATGAATTCGTATGAAGCACAGAATCCGGATGGAAGCCGAATTCGAATGCCATCCGAATTCGAATGAACAGAGATGTGACTTAGACTTTATTTAAACATTTGAAATATATTTTTGAGGGACTGAATTCGGATGCACAGTGTCCGAATTCGGATGCATAGTGTCCGAATTAGGTCAGATATTTTTTAAAACATTTGAAACTAGTCTAAGTGGGACATCCGAATTCGGGGATTGGTCCGAATTCGAACGTCCGATATGCATGCAAGCAGTTAATGAGTTCATGCAATTTTTCAACGTGAACAGTTAAAATCGACAAAAATGCATGAAATTAAAGATCCTAGACTAAAAACATATAAGGAACATTTTATCTAACTACAACAAAGGAAAAATAACGCATTAAACCACCTAAAAATAGCAAAAACCGAAAAGAAAAACTAATAAAATTTTGAAAATCAAACACACAAAATAAGATATTAAAAGCTGAAATAAAGTTAAAAAGAAGTTACCTGAAGATGCCGAAGGTGAATGAAGCAAGAAAAACGGAGAAAAACGAAGTTCCAAAAGCTTGGAATCGGTTTTAATGGTGGCCGGCGGTGAGGGGTGTCGAAGAGAGGAAGAGGAAGAAAGAAGTAGAAAACTTGATAATGAAGGAAGTCCTGTTGACCGTTTGACCCTCCCATATATATAGGCGTGCGGGTCGGGTCCGGGTCAGAGGATCCGCGCCCAAAGTGAGATGTGGGCCGCCGGATTTTCACCCCAACACATAAATTAACACATTAAAATGTTGCCCAATAAAAACACGATTGTTAATAAAATAAATGTGACTCAATTTATTAATCTTTTTGAGCTTTTCTTTTTAAAAAAGAAGCAAAAACAAAATAAGATATTTTTTGATATTTTCTTTGATCAGTTAAGTTAAGATAAAAATAAACTAAAGTAAAATAACATAAACTGAAATATTTTAGGCTTTTTGATAAATTTGAACAATTAAAATCTTTTTGGGATTTTCGACCTATTAAATTAAACTGAAATATAAATTAAAAATATGACCAACCTAAAATTTAAAATTTAACTACAAAAATTAAAAAGAAACAAAGACTTATAAAAATTAACATCCTAACTATACTCCCTCTCAAATAAATACCCATTCGTTTCCTTTTCTTTTTCAGATTAAGTGCTTGAACCTTTTTAGCCTTAAAGATACAAACAAACTTGAATTATGTTTGCGTCCCACTCCGTGATGAACAATTCACACAGCAATTTGTCAGGATCATTAATTATTAAAAATGTACACAGATAAGGAAATATTGAGTTTCAATTTTGTGACACAATCCTTAAATTTAAATAACAGATATTTTCTAAAATAAAGGAATTTCAATCATGATAGATTGAAATAGAATTATTTAAGAATATATCTGATATTTAATTGGAAGGCGGATTCAACATGTCGATATGGGATACTAAAAACTGAAAACGAGGTTCGTCTAAAGCTTTAGTAAATATATCCGCAAGTTGATATTCCATGCCAACAAAATACAACTCAATGGTTTCCTTTTCTACGTGATCTTTAATAAAATGATACCTGATATCTATGTGTTTCGTTCGAGAGTGTTGCACGGGATTGCAAGAGATGGCAATAGCACTCCGAGAATCGCAGTAAATCGGGATATTGGTGAGTGAGAATCCATAATCGCGTAATTCTGTTCTCATCCACAGCACTTGAGAGCAACAGCTTGCAGCTGCTACATACTCAGCGTCAGCTGTGGATGTTGAAACACAATTCTGCTTTTTGGAGGACCAACTCACCGGTCTATCTCCCAAGAACTGTATTCCTCCCGACGTGCTTTTTCTGTCAACTCTACAACCTGCAAAATCAGCATCTGAAAAAGCGGTAAGATCGAAATCGGTTCCCTTTGGATACCATAGACCAAGATCGGGTGTACCCTTAAGATAACGAAAAATGCGTTTTACCGCAGTTAGGTGTGATTCTTTCGAGTTGGCTTGAAATCTAGCACAAAGACATGTTGAAAACATTATATCCGGCCTACTAGCAGTCAGATACAGTAAGGATCCTATCATCCCTCTGTAAGTTGTCTAATAGACACTTTTTCCAGAAGGATCGGTGTCTAACTTACAGTTGGAGGCCATGGGAGTTGCGATACTCGTGCAAGAGTCTAACTTATACTTCTTGAGAATGTCAAGAGTATATTTTGACTGGTTCACAAAAATCTCATCCTTAAGTTGTTTGACTTGTAATCCGAGGAAAAAGTTCATTTCCCCCATCATACTCATCTCAAACCTGGACTCCATTAGGGCTGAAAAATCCTTACAGAAATTACTGTCAGTAGATCCAAATATAATGTCGTCGACATATATCTATACTAGCATTATATGTGGGCCTTCCCTTTTAGTGAACAGAGTTGTGTCCACCACACCTTTACAGAAACTGACAGAAATAAGGAAATTAGAAAGACTATCATACCATGCGCGAGGTGCTTGTTTTAAACCATAGATGGCTTTATCTAGCACATAAACATGGTCAGGTTTATGTGCGTCAACAAAGCCTTGTGGTTGTTCAACATACACCTCTTCGTTGAGTTCACCGTTAAGAAAGGCAGTCTTGACGTCCATCTGGTACACTTTGAAGTCTTTGTGTGTCGCGAACGCCAAGAAGATTCTGATTGCTTCGATCCGTGCAACTGGAGTGAAGGTCTCGTCATAATCTATCCCTTCTTGTTGTCGGTAGCCTTTGGCAACAAGTCTTGCTTTATTCCTTATCACAATGTCGTTCTCATCTCGTTTGTTTTTAAAAATCCACTTTGTTCCGATCACTGTGCGGTCTTTTGGTTTGGGAACTAACCGCCACTCTTAGCTGTTCAAATTGGTTGAGTTCCTCTTGCATTGCAACTATCCAATCTAGATCTTTTAGGGCTTCATCCACACGAGAGGGCTCTATCATACTAAGGAATGATGCGAAGAGGCATTCATTAGCAGACGCCCTACGAGTTTGGACTCCAGTTGAAACATCACCAATGATTTGATCTGTTGGGTGACTTCGGGTCCATTTAATCTCGTGTGGAAGGGGTGCTCGGGATGGAATCTCAGTGGTTAAAGTGGGGGTGGATGAAGATTCATGGTCAATGGTTTCAAATGATGGTACCACTGGTTCCGGTTTGATTTCCGAGTGTTCAGGTGAAGGAAGGATAGTTGGTATTATATGTGAGGGTATTATAGGAGTAGATTCAACTGCGGATGTATCGGTGGATGATGTTGATGGATGAGGGTATGATGTGGATGAAGATGGAGCGGAGAAACTTTGTGGTGCAGTTGAATTGGAAGGATTGCCTACATTATTGACGACATTAGACACATTAGCATTAGGACCGAAAAATTCTACGTAAAAAGGATCAAACAAATTAACCAAATCAGAAGAAGAAAAAGAAATGGGGTTATTAGAAGAGTCTCCAGGCATTTGAGTAATGCGAGGTCCTGGATGATCAACTTCGGGTGCCAGTTCAGCCAACTCATCAAATGTGACATGCACACTTTCATTGACTGTTCTGGTTCGGGTATTGAATGCGCGATAGGCCTTCGAGTTGGATGAGTATCCAATGAAGATCGCTTCATCCGCCTTTTCGTTAAACTTCCCGAGGTTGTCTTTATCGTTCAGCACATAGCACCTGCAACCAAATACACGTAAGTACTTGATAAATGGCACTTTATTCAAAAAGAGTTGGTAAGGAGTTTTGTTAAAGCGTTTATGGATAGTGGAGCGATTTTGTGTATAGCAGGCTGTTGATACGGCTTCGGCCCACAAGAATGGAGGTAGTTTTGAGTATGTGAGCATTGTACGAGCGGCTTCCACAAGCGTACGGTTACGCCTTTCCACGACCCTATATTGTTGTGGCGTTCTAGCAGAAGAATATTGATGTTGAATACCTTTGGATCGAAGGAAGCCCTCAACTACCGAGTTCTTGAACTCCGTGTCGTTATCGGATCTGATTGATTGCACTGACAGCTGCTGTTGGGTCTCAACACTCTTTATAAAATCTATGATTTCTTGAGTTGTCTCATCCTTGGATCGCAAGAACCTGACCCAGGTATATCGTGAATAGTCATCAACGATAACCAACACATATCGTTTGTAAGGTCTACGACTGCAAGATCTATCTAGACGCGGATCCGTGAACGAGTGCGGAATCCTCGTTGATGGTTAGACGGGCAACTCTCAACTAACGGAACACGGAGACTATTAGACGCTGAACGAACGACACACGAACGATCCTACGAACTAATTCTCTCCGAAACGGCACTCACCAAGCTGATAAACTCGAGATCGCCTCTTGCTTAATTCCTCACGAATTCTGCAAAAAGTCCTCTAATTATTCGAGTCTATCCCTAATTATAAACCCTGATTCGAGTCTGTTGTGGGCCAAGCTTGAATCTGGTCCAAGGCCCATTCGAGTCTGTCCATATTGACAGTCTCGAATCTAGCCCATTCGAATCTAAGGTCTCATTCGAATCTATCTCAGATTCGAATGTATTCCCTTAAGTAATTCGAATCTAGCCAAAATACTTAAACTCTTAAGTGATAAAACTTATGATATTACCTTATGATTGATTTTATCTTTGAACTTTATGTTTGAACTTCTTGTAATACGTTACATCAAGTTCAAACATACAAACACTAATAAGCATCAATCATATATAATATATTTATAGCAAACACATGCTAAATCACAATGTAAGACCACTTAGAGTGCTATCGTCACACGGGATGTATCAACATCGTTTCCCGTTTATGCTTTGAGTCCGCATCGGTCCGCATAAATCCATGTGAAGTAACTCCAATACTCTTTTCATTGATGGTTCGGGCTTAGGTTTGTGAGATGATCGTTTCATCTTTCCTTTCTCACAAGCTCCACAAAGATGGTCCTTTTCATAACGCAATTCAGGGAGACCTTTGACCAGTTGTTTCGCAGCCAGCTTGTTGATATTATCAAAATTCAAGTGGGATAACCTTCGATGCCATAACCAAGAGTCTTTTGAAGAGGCTTTTGATAAGAGGCAAATGTTATCCTTTACTATGAGCTTGGCTACATCAATGGTGTAAAGGTTAGAGTTTCGGGAACCTGATAGGATTTCTTTTCCATCCATACTCCTCACACTTCAGTTCTTAGCTCTAAACGTTACCTCTAGTCCTTTGTCACAGAGTTGTCCTATGCTAAATAGATTATGTGATAATCCCTCAACATAGTCAACGTCCTTGATGACTAGATTATTTAGAACTAAGTCCCCGTATCCTTTAATATGAGCCTGATGGTTGTTCCTGAATTTTACCGTTCCGCAATACTGTTCAACTACGTTGGACAGCAATTCTCTTCTTCCCGTCATATGCTTGGAGCAACCCGAATCCAAATACCAAATGGATTTAGCCTGAAAAGCAAATAAATTCATATAATGAAAAACTATATGCATTCAAACACATCCATTGTTTATTTACAAGCAAACCGTGTTCTGAACCGAGATGTTCAGAAAACATGATGAGTTAAGACCGGTTCCTGAGATGTGTGCACAGAAGCCAAACGTGTCGGTTTAAGCACAACCGACAAGCAAAAGAACGGGTCCTAGTCTATGGTAACTAGAAGCCATTTCATTAAAGAACGGGTCTTGATCAGAAGTAACCAAGAACCATCTGCATAAAGATCACACAACTTTGGGTACCCACCTCAATATGGGTCCCTTTTTGTTAGGAGTTCCATATGTATATGGCACATGTGCAGTTTTAGGAACCCATTTAGCATTTTTGTGTGGTCCGGATGCATAACCCTTTGGAATCCATTGAAGATTGGATTTATCGGGCTTTGGAACCTTAGGCGATGAAATTGCCTTTGGTGTTTGACTTTTTGAGACCTTTTTTACCTTTGCTATGGTTTTGGGCCTCGGCAACGGACAAGTCTCAATTTTATTTGTGGCTAATGATGCAACATGTTTTGTTTTCTTTTTCCGAATTCTTTTAACAGGATATGGCACGAAAGCATTCTTTTCAGGAACCTGTCGTCTATAACGAGTTGGACATAGATTAAATAATTCACTGAAAGAGTACTTTAAAGAAGCAACAGAATTCGGTACATCATTACACACATTGTTACACATATTGTTACACACATTATCTTTAGAGATTACAGACATCCTATCTCTAATAACAAATTCATTTGGCATTATAGCCTTCTTCACAAAAAAAAACTCGAAAAAATCCAGCATGGTTGTTTTTGGAACTCTTCTTACATAATCTGTAGGAACAAAACTGTTGGTACACCCTGTGTGACGATAGCAGTCTAAGTGATCTAACATTATGGTTTAAGTAATATTCAAAGTATTGAGAATTAGCAAGTGTTTGATATATATGTTTGACAGTTATTGATTGTATGTTTGAACTTGATGTAACGTATTACAAGAAGTTCAAACATAAAGTTCAAAGATAAATTCAAGCATAAGCTGAAAACATAAGTTTCAATACTAAGTTAATTATGTGAAAGAGTAAATTCGAATTCTCTAAGGACTAGGATTCGAATCTAGGTCAGATTCGAATGAGTCACTTAGGCAGATTCGAATGTACATCCTTAGGCAGATTCGAGAGTGTCAGAGGGGACAAACTCGAATGGGCCTTGGGCCTGATTCGAGTTTGGCCCATGACAAACTCGAATTAGCCTCTATAATTAGGTATAGACTCGAATCATAAAGGGACTTTTTGCAGAATTCGAGAGAGATTAAGCAAAAGGCGATTTCGAGTTTATCATCAGTTTTAGTGTTGTTTCGAAGAGATCTTCTAGTAGGTGCGTTCTTGTTAGTTCGTGCAGCTCGTTGATAGTCTCCGTGTTTCTAGTGAGAGTGTTACCGTCAACCCGTTAACGAGGATTCCGCACTCGTTGACGGTTCCGCATCTAGATAGATCCGTGTTGTGTAGACCTTACATGTGGTATCAGAGCCTACGGGGTGTTCTTAGTGTTCTTCGTGTTCATAAAGATACATCCTAGGTTTCTTGACGCTTTTGGACGGTTATTCTCTCAAGATTCGTGTTTTTCGTGTTTTTCGAGCTTAGCAAATTGTCATCTGGGATATACTTCGTGTTTTTCACGTTTTTGATCGAAATCAATATTTTTCGTTGTAAAAATATTGATTTAATCTGCAAAACGTTAAGAAATCGAAGTATTAGCCGATTTTCGAGTTTGCGGCGCTCGAATCTGTTAGGAGTAATTAGGGTTTTACTTAGTCTCGAGTCTAACCAAAATCCGCTCCATTCGAGTTTGATAAAGAGTGTTTCGATTTTAATTCGAGTTTGTGCTAAAGTCGATTAGGAGTCTCGAGTTTGCTGTGATTCGAGTTTGCTTCTAGTTTGGACTATAGTCGAACAGGGTGCTTCGAATCTGCTGAGTATTCGAGTTTGTCTTGACCTTCGAGTTTGGAGACTTTCGAATCTGTCATCTAGTTCGAGTTTAATTGAATTTCACAACTTAATCGAATTTAATCCCAAATATAATTAAATTTAATTATATTCGAATCTATCTAAAGTCGAAAGAATTAACTTAAATTAGTTTCGAATTAAATTTGTTAAGTTCAATTCAATTACTTTTGAAACGATGTCAAATCTTCAAAAGTTTCTAGAAATGGATCATGAGGTCGGGAAGGCTAATACTCCGCCTAAGCTGATGAAACTTGAAGACTACTATTGGTGGAAAGATCGGTTTGCCGATTTTGTGCGTTTCAACGACATGCGAATGTGGGTATGTATTGACGAAGGATACATTCCACCTATCTCAGAAGTTGAAGGTCGTCAAAGAGTCTTATCATACCAAATGATGAAGGAGGATGATAAGAAACTATATGAAGCCGAGAACAGAGCTTTCTCGATTATTCGAATGGCTTTGCCTCAGGATATACTACACACATTCCGCACTCAAAAGACATCTAAGGAGCTTTGGGAGTCGCTAGAAAAGAGGTGTGAGGGTAATCCGAGGGTTCGAAGGAAGCGCATGGAGTTGTTGAAACAGCAGTTTGCTATTTTCAAGGCTTTGAAGGATGAACAGCTGGACGATACCATCACCCGCTTTTATCATCTGCTGACAGAGCTTGAGAGTCACGGCATTGAGTATAATGACACAGAAAAGAACAATAAGCTTCTTGATGCCTTACCAGCCAAGTGGGCAATGTATGTGGCTATGATTAAGCTTAATGAAGACAAATATTATACCCAATCATTGGAGGATATAGTGGGAACGTCGCGGGCGTATCATTTCGAGCTACTGAAGGCCGAAACGGATTATGAACAAGTCCAAAATCCAGCCATGTATTTTGGAAAATCAACAAAACCTTCAGCCGCAGCTGATCTGTAGACTGCTACAGCGTTTTTCACCGGAGAAACGTCGTCACCAGCAGAGACTGGTGAGACACTGAATAGAGCGTTCTTAAGATTGGGTAGATCGGAAGAACATCAACCTTAAGCAACACAGACATCAGCATCTCAGGGCTACTCTAAGATGCCCATGAGCGCTAAATCGGCCGAAGAACATTTGAACTTGCTTGCATCATTTGTGGCCGCATATGGAAACTGCGTTCAGGGGAAAATAAATGATCCTGCACTCTGGGATGAAGACTATGATCAGGTAGACCCTGACGATCTTGAGGAAATGGATCTCAAATGGCAATTGGCCATGGTAACCCAACGGGTTAAAAGATTCATCAAACGGACTGGGAGGAATCTGACTATGAATAATAAGGGGATTGGCTTTGATAAGTCCAAAGTCAAATGCTACAATTGTCAAGGTCTGGGACACTTCGCCAGAGAATGTCAGAGACCGAAGGTAGATACTTACCAAGGGCAGAATCAGCATCATGGACAGTTTCAGAGTCAGTCTCAACAGCGATACCTTCCGAGTTCATCTTCCGGTCAAGCCAATCTAGCTGGTCTATTATCAAACGTCACATCAGACAGACAGCTGGATGGTACATACGACTGGAGCTCACATCCGGAGTCTAATGCTAGAGCCTTCATGGCTGAAGTCACTGAGAATGGATCTGAAGGGGAAGAGCAGACCACAAGGGACAGCAGTCCGATGTGGGTGGAGAAGACGAATGATCAGACGCTTCTGGAGTTTGCCGCTCAAATGGCCAACGTGGAATCCGATAACACAAAGGTTAGTCTGAACTACTCTCTTTTTCATGAATTATGTATGTTATGTGTTACTTCTAACGATAGGCTGAATCTAGTATTAGAATCACATAAAAACATAACCGCTCAAAATGAGTCTTTAAAATCTGATAACGCTAGCCTGAATGACATTAAGCAAGATCTTAAGGATAAGCTTAAAGCTGATGCACAAGATGTCATAGTTCTAAAAGACAAGCTGAGTGAGCAATGCGTTAGATTAGAACTGATGTATGAGCATGTAGAGGCTTTGACCAAAGATCTAAAGACCAAAGAAGTAGAGCTAGCTGAAACTAAGGTGAAGGTAGCAGAGGCCAATAGTAAGCGAGAAAAGTTTAGGAACTCAAGTCTAAAATCTAGGGAAAGTTTTAGATGCTCAACACGAATCTAAAAAGCCCGTAGGTCTAGGATTTCATGAGATTCCTCCTCCTTTTAATGCAAACTACGTGCCTCAACCTCAGGAGAAAACTGAGAACTCAGTAGACTTAGAGGAATTACCTGCACCAGTATGTGATCCTATAAAAGAAAATACACCTAAGGTGACTAATACAACCGTCAAGGTTAAGAAAGTCAAATTTGTGTCTTCCTCCAGTGAAACACCTGTAGGAAAACATAAAATTGATTTTAATGATCAGGACGATGAACTAGTCGCAATAGATGTTCAAAAGGATCAGGACACAAGTCAGACACCTAAGACTAAGGGCACCCACAAGAAGTCCATAGACAAGATGTCCAGCTTTAGATGTCATGAAAAGGGGCATGTTGCTTCTAACTGTCCGCTTAGGAAAACTGAAGTTACACCTAAGACAGGGAAGCCAACACAAGTTAAGCCCTCAACAAATGTGGCAAGCACTAGTAATTCTCAGAGTACCGAGAAAACTGTGCAGGCTACACCAAAACAAGTTGTGAAACAATTACCGGTAAAGGTTGGACCAAAGGAAGTGGTTAGGACTAATTCACCGAATCGGGTCGTAAATCAATCTAGGTCTGGACCTCAACAACAATATAGGAGCACAACACCTAGCAGAGCATACACTCCCGTTAGGTCACACACTCCTATTAGACATCACACACCGGTTAGAGCTCAGGGATCTCAATCTGAAATGCAATATAATCGGAATTATTCAAGAGCTCCACAACAAATGCCTACTCAAAGGCAGAGAGTGAATTTACATCACTCGGCACCACAACAAACTCCTGTTCAACGACCCAAGTCACCTGAAAGGCGAGATGGGTATTTGAAAGAGTTTAAGTATGTGGACGAGAATGGTATAACCAAGTCAGTTATGGCTTGGGTTCCCCGTGATAACTAACCTATTTTCTTTCATGTGCAGGAGATCACCACAGGTCCAAACAACAAATGGTTCATCGACAGTGGATGCTCCAGGCACATGACGGGGGAAAGAAGTCTCCTTACAAACTTCAAGGGTAGGAATCGGGGATTTGTATCATTCGCGGGAAACAAGGGAGGAAACATCACGGGTACCGGAGTGGTCACTAATGGGACGATCAAGTTGGATCAAGT
The DNA here is from genome assembly GCA_020465985.1 of Centrapalus pauciflorus. Taxonomy (NCBI): domain Eukaryota; kingdom Viridiplantae; phylum Streptophyta; class Magnoliopsida; order Asterales; family Asteraceae; genus Centrapalus; species Centrapalus pauciflorus. The sequence goes on from JAANYP010002579.1 coordinate 592,033, forward strand.
TTATCACGTTAATAAACTAGTTCACAATCTCATTAGTGTATCTCAAATCTGTGACAAGAAGAATTCAGTATTGTTCACTGACACTGAAGCGTTAGTGCTAAAACCGGGGTTTAAGATTCCTGAAGAGTGGATATTGATGCGGGCACCAAGGAAGAATGACTTGTACATGCTTGATATGAACAAGTCGGAGACTTCGATGGGGCCAATCTGTTTGTTATCCAAAGCTTCGGAGACGGAATCAGTGTTGTGGCACAGACGCATGGCACATTTGCACCTAAGAAAAATGAACTATATAACGAACAATGGATTGGTGCAAGGTGTGCCTATGAAGAGTTTTCAGTTCGAGGACAAGTGTCTACCATGCAAGAAGGGCAAACAACATAAGAAGGCACACAAGTCCAAGACTCAGAACTCCATAACCTCTACATTCGATTTGTTGCATACGGATCTCTTCGGACCAATCAACAAAAGGAGTATAGGAGGTAGTTGGTATTGTTTAGTTATCACTGACGGTTACTCACGATTTTCTTGGGTTTTCTTTCTAGGTACAAAGGACGAGACGACATTCAAGCTCATCGGGTTCTTAGACCAAGTGGAGAATTCCTATGGAACACGGGTTAAAAGGCTACGTAGTGATAATGGAACAGAATTTAAAAACACTGTAATTGGTGTATATTGCCTATCAAAGGGCATAGTGCATCAATTTAGTGCACCATATGAGCCTCAACAAAATGGGGTGGCCGAACGTAAAAACAGGACATTGATTGAGGCAGCTAGGACTATGCTTTCGGATTCAAAGCTTCCTACCATGTTTTGGGGGGAGGCAGTGAATACCGCATGTCATATTTTAAACCGGGTCCACACTGTCAAATCTTTGAACAAAACCTGTTATGAAATTTTGAATAAACGGCCACCTAATTTAACTGGCTTCGAACCGTTTGGGGTACCATGTACTTTACTGCGAACAAAACATCAACCTAAGTTTGGTGAAAAGGCTGACGAAGGATACTTCCTAGGTTATGTGTCGAACTCACCAAACAAACGGGTTTTTAACAAAACGAATGGTACAGTAGAGATTGTGTATGACATTGAAGTCACAAGTTATAAACATGAACCCCAAACAGGTCCGGAATGGATATTTGACTATGATAAATTGTTTGAGTCATTTAACATTCCTTTGGATGAAAATGCAGGTACAATCGAAAAGGACATGGCGACGTTGCATCTGAATGTCGAAGGTCATACCTTTCCGAGGACTACATTTCAATCCACATCCGAGCCTACTTCGACTGAAGATGGATCTCCAGAAGTCACTGATCCAGAAGCACCTTCAACTGAGAATCAGACTCAGGCAACAAATTCCAACTCTGAGGAAAATCTCCATGAGGAGGAAAATGTAGAATCTGAGGATGTTCCCCCATTAGGTGAAATAGGATCTAACTTAGGAGATAATCTGAGAGTTGACGAGATAGAGACCTCTAGGATCAACAAGAACCATCCTATAGAAAGCATCATAGGAAATCCTAATGAGGGTGTGAGGACTAGGAGTAGTTTAAATAACAACACTGTTTTGTTGTCGATGATATACGACTCCGAGGCATATCATACTTGCCTCTATTCTTGTTTTATCTCGCAAGTAGAGCCGAAGAATGTGCAAATGGCACTAAAGGATAACTCCTGGGTTGAAGCGATGCAGGAAGAACTCTCTCAGTTTAGGAAACTAGAAGTGTGGGAGTTAGTTCCATTACCTCGAGGGGAAATTGCCATAGGAACCAAATGGGTTTTTAAGTGCAAAAGAGACGATCGGGGTATAGTCACTCGCAACAAGGCTAGGTTAGTTGTAAAGGGTTTCAACCAAGAGGAGGGAATCGATTACAATGAGGTGTTTGCACCAGTAGCTAGGCTGGAAGCCATTAGGTTGTTTCTGGCTTTTGCTTCCTTCAAGGGCTTTAAGGTATATCAACTAGATGTTAAGAGTGCTTTCCTCTATGGGAAAGTGAAGGAGCTGGTGTATGTAGAACAGCCGCCCGGATTTACAGATCCAAAATATCCAGATAGAGTATATCGTTTAGATAAGGCTCTATATGGATTGCATCAAGCACCAAGGGCGTGGTACGAGACTTTATCCAACCATTTATTAGAGAACGAGTTTGAAAGGGGTAGGATAGATAGTACGCTGTTCGTTAAGAGAAAGGGAGAACACTTCATCTTGGTACAAGTGTACGTCGATGATATCATTTTTGGATCATCAGACGAACAAATGTGCAAAGATTTCGAGAAGGTGATGAAGTCGAAATTCGAGATGAGTGCAATGGGAGAGTTAAATTTCTTTTTGGGGTTACAAGTTGACCAGAAGAAGGAAGGTATGTTTATCCATCAGACGAAGTATGTCTATGACATATTGGAACGCTTCGGGATGGAAGGGACGAACTAACTGCCCATTTCAGCACGCCGATTCAAGTGAATCACAATCTCGGACCGGGTACTGAAAGTGATAGCGATGTGGATCCGACGTTATATCGGGCCATGATTGGATCACTTATGTATTTAACTGCTTCAAGACCTGACATCATGTTTGCTGTGTGTATTTGTGCTAGGTTTCAAGCTAATCCGAAGGAGATGCACATGAAAGCTGTGAAGCGGATTCTACGATACCTCAAGTCGAAACCGAAGCTGGGACTTTGGTATCACGCAGAGGGAGATCTAGAGTTGGAGGCTTTCACGGATTCTGACTATGGAGGATGCAGCTTGACGCGCAAATCAACAACTGGAGGGTGTCAATTCCTAGGAGGGAGACTCGTTTCCTGGCAATGCAAGAAACAGACGTTGGTAGCCGTGTCAACGTGCGAGGCCGAGTATGTTGCTGCTGGTAGTTGCTCCTCAGAGGTTCTGTGGATACAACAACAATTGCGAGATTACGGTTTGGCTTACACTCAAACTCCCATTAGGATAGATAACCAATCTACAATTGCAATAACAAATAATCCAATTAAACACAGTAAAACAAAGCACATAGACATAAGGCATCATTTTATTCGTGATTGTGCTGAAAAGAACTTAATCAAATTGGTAAAAGTGGCAACGGACGATAATAATGCTGATTTATTTACCAAAGCCTTTGATAAGTCACGGTTTGAATATTTGATTCAACTAAATGGAATGCGCAACCCAGAGTAAATTGACCATAGTAGAAGTTTTATTTCCTTTTATAGCTGTAGTGTTTCTTTCTTTTTATAGTAAGTTTTCTAAATTAGGATAGTTTCCATTTTTAGTAAGTTAGTAGTTTATTTTCTTTTATTGCTATTTCTTATGAAAAACAAAAGAAAAAAAAAAGAGAGAAAACCATAAAAATTCAAAAAAAGAGAATATCAGAAAAAGAGTTAAGTCTTAGATGCATAGGTTCAAAGTGACGAAAATTAGCACAGTCGTTACAAACTCTAAGTGTTTAGGCTTTCACACATAATGCACCTAAAATTATAAGTGTTATACTTTATTTTAGCTTGATGTGTTGGTAGGCATAATACATATAGGGAGTCCCAAGGCTAATAAAATATTCTAGAAAAAGTCAAACGTGTCTCTAACTTAGATGTATGACCAATCGGTCTTAATTTTTATGTACAAGACATACAAACTTTGAGTCTAAATGAGGTATGCAAACTTTCTGGGGATGTATAGCAACATCAAATACATCTTAAAATGGAAAGAATAGAAAAATCATACAAATTTGAGAGTCAAAAACATGTAACTCTGTTGTATGTAAGTACAGACCTGTTTGCCTCAGTTTTGATTCGGGTTAGCAAGATAAGTCGCTTTGTTGTACGTCGGTACAGACCTGTCACCGCTGTCTTGCTAGCTTTAAAAATAAACCTTAAGTCAAACTAAGACACTTTGTTGTACGCAAATACAGACCTGTGTCCGATGTTTGTCTTTTAAAGAAAGTTTGCAAATACCAACAAGTTAGATTCATTGTCTGTATGCCTTGATCATAAAAGTATGTCTATGTCTGAGTCACGTAAGATAATTTCCTGATAAATAAAAATGCCAAGGGATATTCCGTAATGTAGCATGTTTAAAGGGGTAAATACCGACAATCGGCTAAATGGGTATGTCACGCCAAATAATCAAAGGAATCAAAAATTCCAAAGTGTGAAAGTTTGAATACTGAAAGTGAGTATCTGACACCGCTATCTGATTGAACCTTTCTTTGACTATGCTCGTCAAAAATATTTTGTTAAGTGTTTAGCATAGGTTGTAAATTTTAATAAGTGTAGTTTAAGTCTAAGTTAAATTTTTGTTCAAAATTTTAAAATTTTATTTTTACTTTTTCTTATTATTATTTTATTTTTATTATTAGTTTACTTAGGAAAAAGGTCAAAAACTACTGAGGATGCATTCATAGTTGAATAAAATAAACATTGCGTGAAAATCTTGTGCTTAGGGTAAAAGATTTGGCGTAGTTTATCCCGTTACACAATAAGGTTGAAAAAGTTGAGAAAGTTGAATTTATTTCAAAATTTTCGAAATTTTCAAAGTTTCTGGGGTAATTCGAGTTTAGGTTAAACTCGAATTTGGATGATCTCGCATCTGTCAGTAGATTCGAAAGTGGCAATAGACTCGAAGGTAGGTGGTATGAATAGGTTAACAGTAATGTCATTAATCCATCTGTTTTCGAATCTATACTCTCGAGTCTATCTGGCGATTTCGAATCTATTTCTCTCGAGTTTGCCGATTTCACAAAATCAACTATTTGTCGAGTTTCTTACGTGTGGTTTCGATTCTACTCATAGATCTAGGTATAAACAAGTGTTTTGTACAAGATTCAAGTAGTCTCATACACCATTTAGGCCAAAATCACCGAATTTTGAAGGTTTATTGGTAGAAAACTTGTTTTTCAAAATTACAAAGTTTGGACCGGTAAAGAGTCAAATTAAATGCAAAAATCTTTGATTAGAACCTACTAGGGCTAATGAATGTGATTTTCTGAGTCCAAAATGGTTAAAATCATGGATTTTGGTGATGATGTGGGCCGACGATTTCGAATCTGTTCATGACCAGTCTCGAGTTTGTCAATAAACTCGAGAAGGTCATTAAATTCGAATGTGTCATCAAACTCGAAAAAGTGTTACTTCGAATCTGTTTGTTCGAATTTGTTATTTTATTTGAATTATTCAATTTAAATTTAATTAAACTTGTAGAAATTCATATGGGTTGGATTTTGTACTTAAACAAGTTCAAAATAAAACAAATTTGAATTTAATCAAGTTTATTCATTTTTTTAATAATTCTAATATTTTATCTATTGTGCAGACATGGCGGATAGAGTGTTTGTGCCAAAGCATAATATGGTCATTCCCCCTGACCATAATATTCCTGAAGCGCAAGGCTTCCGCCAGATGGTGGATTTCCTGGTGGAATCCAGAATTTCATTTGCACTGTCCCATAACATCCAAATCGTTATTCCTTATGTACGCCAGTTTTATGAACATTTGCAAGTTGATTGTACCGTCACCCCAACTGTTCTAAGGACAAGGATAGAAGGACAGCCGTTGGTATTTTCTGCTGATATGCTACTTCAAGTTCTGCAGCTGGGAACTCAGGAGGAAGAAAATGGACCTATAGATTTTCCGTTAAGTATTAGGCAGGCTGCCTTTGTGAGGATGGGTTATAGCTTGGATGTTACTAAGGCCTCCTATATGAAGAGTGGACTCATAGGGCAAGGGAGATTTCTGGCGCACGTATTCATGGTATGTTTTGCGGCCAAGAAAGCGGGATTTGATTATATCGTATCGAAGATCCAATCAGGGATTATCGCATTGGTTTATAATCGGCGCTTCAGTTTTTCAGAGATGTTCTTCTCAGAGTTTGTTCATCAAATCACTGCTCCGGAACGATAAAGATTGTTACTGTACCCCCCGCTTCGTGATGATGCTCATCACGCACTTCTTGCCAAATTTGCCGCAGCTTAATGAGATTCAAAGTGTAGCGGTTATCGACAAAAGGATTTTTGCTGATTGCTCTGCGCATAGAGGAAGGTTAGCTGTTCCGGTAGAGCGACCTTTGTTTGGGGCTGTGGTTGACCGGAACTTTGTCGCCCTTGAGGATGCCAATTGGGCAAGTGAGATGGAAGTTCAGCATAGACAGCCACAACAACAACAGCAACAACCGCGCCCTCAGCAACAGAGGAGACGCCAAAGATCTACAGCGAGTCAAACTCAGGCAAGTAGGCCTTCTACCAGTCAACATCAAGAGGCACAAGAGGCAGGACCTTCAAGTACACCACCTGATTCTGATCCGATAACACAAACACTGGACGAAATCTGGGCTTCTGGGCCTAATGCAAATGAAGAGATAACAACTGAGCTTGTTAATCAACTGTTAGAGCCTCCGGAAGGAGAAGATGATGTCCTTAAGGAAGTTGAGGAATATCAACCTGAGCAAACAGGTAATGACATGTCATCTTCAGCTACTGAATCTGAAGATATGGAAGAGATAGAGGTTGAAGTTCCAGAGTCTGTCACTGCAGAACCATCTATCCAGATAGGAACCTATGGATCCAGGTTAGTGGTGAATGAAGAAGCTTCACGGCGACGAGCATCACGGGAGTCTGATGACTCTGATTTTGAAGAATAAGAAGTTGCTCCATTATTGACAAGGCAAAGGGCTAAGCGTCATCGTTTTATGCAGGGAGCCACCTCAGCTTCAGTTGCACAGCCTGAAATATCTCAACCTCCACCTACTCAATCTACCATTCCACCATCACCAACACCTGTTGAATCGTACATCCCATCACCCATCATTCCGACCCCAATACAATCCATTCCATCCACCTCATCCACCTACTCAGAGAATCAAAGGTTTTTGGAGCTAAAGGATAGAGTTGACTTCCAGCAGATTCAAATCTTTGGCCTGACAACGGCTCTCGGTGAAGTAGAAAAGCATAATGCAAATCTAGATATCGAGAATGCCGAGCTGAAGAAGACTGTTGATAAGGTTCAGGAAGATAACTTAAAGCTGAAAACTTTTGTCGCTGATCAAGCAGCCGAAATAAGATCGATGCGCTCCCTGATTGAGCAATTAATGAAAAATATAAAGGCTCAGGGGGAGACATCTTGCCGTGATCAAGTAGAGTTGCGCAGGGATGATGATGATAATAATGAAGATGACAATGGCAATGATCCCAGCACGCAAAGACAGAATGAGCCAGTAGATTTTTCTGCTGCTCAGGATGCTGAGACTCAGGGGGAGCCGAGTCAATCAGGAGCTAAAGTAGGAGAGGCCAGTTCATCCAAAGCCACAGAGTCGGAGATAAATGAGATGATTGAAGCACTAATGGATCTTGACGATGACCCTATGGACCTTGGCTTCGATTTTGAGGATGATATGGAGGAATTAGAAGAAGGGGAATTTGTACCCGGAGATATAACAGATTGGAAATACGATGATGAACTGTGTGCTGATGAAGATGATGAAGCCAATGAGATCATCGTTCAGCAAAACCCAATCACAGATACTTATGTGATAGACGGAAATAATGTGATTAACGTAGAAGTAGTTAATGCTGCTTTAAATGTTGATTCATCAAGGGAAGAGCCTGCCAGAGAGCTTACCAATGAAGAGAAAAGAAAACTGTGGTTCAGGGCAGAGCAAAAGGAGTTAGAGTTGAAGAAGAAGATGCATGTGCGGGGTACTGGAGAGCTATCCGGAAGCATATTGAGCTGGTTCTTTGATCGGGAATTGCAGCTATTCATAATCAAAAGAAAAGATGGTCTCCAGTACCTCAGAAAAACTCTGAAAGTGTTCAACTCCTTGCCGAAGATTGAGATAAAGGCATTAGCTTGGAAGGAGCTAATCAATATCGGCAACGATCCTTACGCTGAAATAATTGCCAAGATCATAAGAAAAGAAGGAAGGTCGAGGAAGTTCGAACGTCTCAATCCGAGGATAGGTAAACGAGTAATGGACCATTCTCGAATTGATCCTCTGACTGGGCGTCCATGGATGAAAATACAATACAGACCAGTGAGATGTCTGAGAAAGGTACCACTCAAGCCAATGCCACAGGACATCATGAAAAACCTAAACTGGTGGTATGTGGAGAGTGAAACGGGAGAAGCTGTGATGGAAGATTTTGAAGAAAAAGTAATTCTTAGAGTCTACGATCCCCTTCACCTGGTAAACCTTTCTAAAGATGACCTTCAGGTGCTACATGCTCATAAGATCTCAAGCGACACTCATATGGATAGTGAGGCTAGAAAGTATGAAAATGTAGTTAGAGTGTGTATTGAGAAGGGTTTGTATGCTGGCAGCAGTTTGAATAAATAATAAACAAAGTACTTAATCAAGTGTGTGAATTGTTAGAAGCTATCGTCAAGGGGGAGTCTGTTGGTACACCCTGTGTGACGATAGCAGTCTAAGTGATCTAACATTTTGGTTTAAGTAATATTCAAAGTATTGAGAATTAGCAAGTGTCTGATATATATGTTTGACAGTTATTGATTGTATGTTTGAACTTGATGTAACGTATTACAAGAAGTTCAAACATAAAGTTCAAAGATAAATTCAAGCATAAGCTGAAAACATAAGTTTCAATACTAAGTTAATTATGTGAAAGAGTAAATTCGAATTCTCTAAGGACTAGGATTCGAATCTAGGTCAGATTCGAATGAGTCACTTAGGCAGATTCGAATGTACATCCTTAGGCAGATTCGAGAGTGTCAGAGGGGACAAACTCGAATGGGCCTTGGGCCTGATTCGAGTTTGGCCCATGACAAACTCGAATTAGCCTCTATAATTAGGGATAGACTCGAATCATTAAGGGACTTTTTGCAGAATTCGAGAGAGATTAAGCAAAAGGCGATTTCGAGTTTATCATCAGTTTTAGTGTTGTTTCGGAGAGAATCTTCTAGTAGGTGCGTTCTTGTTAGTTCGTGCAGCTCGTTGATAGTCTCCGTGTTTCTAGTGAGAGTGTTACCGTCAACCCGTTAACGAGGATTCCGCACTCGTTGACGGTTCCGCGTCTAGATAGATCCGTGTTGTGTAGACCTTACAAAAACGATTAGAGTCAGTAAGCATGGAAGATTTATACTTGACAGAATTTTCTTTTTGTTGGTGACTGGGTTTCTTAAAAGACTTGGAATGGATCTGAGTCTTTTTAGAAACCTCATTTTTAAACGGTTTTGAACACTCACCTTTATAAATGAAAGAAGAAGTTTCAGCTTTAGCCTTACCTTTATTTGATGACACATATGGAATTTTGGTGGAATGAGAAACTGTTTGTTCTTTTGAAAAAACCTTCAATTTTTTAGAAACCATGTCAAAATTTTCTCTGTAGACAGTTAATTTCACAATTTGTTGAAAAGTTTGATTCACCAATTTTTCTTCGCTCTTAAGAAGAGCATCTTGAAGATCAAGAGCTTTCTTTTGAGACGACTTCAATTCCTTTTCTAAAACATTAATTTGATGTTGAAGAACTTTTGTAGGAATATAAAGTTGAGGAATTGGTTTTACAGTTTCTGTTTTCAATTCAGCTTCTGAATAAGTTGACAAGTAGTCATCCTCTAAAGTGGGTACTCTAGATGGATAACTCTCGTTAAGTTCTTCATATTGAAAAGAAATTTCTTTTTCTTTATGTTCAACACGTTTCTCATTTTCTTGGTTTAAAACTTCTTTTGATGACTCAAAAAAGAAAGATTTAAGCCCGGCTCCCATATAGTTCATGTCATAAAATAAAGGTAAAACTTTTTGGGCCTTTTCCAAATATTTAGGATTTTTAAAACTGATTCCTTGTTTAGAATGGTAAAACCTCGTTTCTTTTGGGCTGATTTGAGTGAATAGTTTGTTCTGTTTGACCCCTTTTTAAAAATGCATCGTCAAGGGTCTTTATTCGTGAGTACAAACTTATCATTTCTTCTTCAATCATTTTATATTTTTCTAAACTGTCTATACTTTCCATATTTACTGTATCTAATTGTTTTGAAAGTACAGAAATTTCTTCTTTTAACGAGAGTTTTTCTTTTAATAACCTATCCATACACGATTCAAGATATATATTCCTGTCCTGAACATCTACTTTCTCGATTAACATCTGTTTTATAACATTGTGATTAGTTAACCACTTAGATTGATATAATTCAGACGATTCTTTTAAAGTTTGAGCTAGATGTTCAGCCTGTACATACTTTGCAGTTTAACCTAGCTTGTAGATCAAGAATATGTGTGTGCAATGTACATTCATTATTTACAGATAAATTATTTACATGTTCTGGAATGTAATAGGAATATACCTCATTTGTCTCTGAACTGGATGATGAGCATTCGGGATCGTCGGTTGTGGCCATCAGACATGCTGGTGGATTTTTCAATGTCTCCCCCTCAGCAGCATGGTCTGAACTCTCAGCAGTGGAAACGGCACAGTGCTCCAACCCTAGACGATCAACCATATAGCAGTTCTTGCCCTTATCATCTTCCTCGTCGGTATCTTCAGCATCCCAGTAATTTTCCTGGGCGACGAGGGCCATTGCGTCGGTTCTTTTCTTTGCGGCCTCCAATTTTCTCTCGTAATAGCCTACGTCTCTGTCAAACTTATTGTTGCATTCCCGAGCGAAGTGCCCCGGTTTCCCACACTTGTAACAGAGACGCTCTTCGGCGCCTTTTGGTTCGTCAGCTCGTGGCCTTTCATCCCGTTTTTCAGCCGGCCTCTTGTCGGCGCGGCGATGTTCTCGGCTATCATCCCTTCTTCTATCCCTTCGCTCATGCTCTCTCCTATCATCTCTGCGGTGGTCCCTACGATCATCCCGACGATCGTCCCTTTTATCATACTCTCTCATGTCATCCCAGCGATCATCACGCCTATCGTCTCGCCTTTCATAACGGCGATCATCTCGATAGTCGCGTCTATCGTCATACCTTCTATCATCCCTGTCGTCCCTTCGATAATCATCGCGGCGTTCATCCCTACGGTCATCAGAGTACCTCCGTGGACCGGTGTCATAACGGAGTTGATTGTTAGTCTTGTTGGAAAACCGGCGTTGTTGGAGACGATTGGTCCACAAGGCTATTTGTTCCTGGATAGTGGCCTCTTCCTCATCAATTACCTCACGTGGAGGAGAAGCATACCTGTACTGTGATGACGATGAACCTGGTGCGAAGGATGGAATTGGAATATTCGTGTTGGTAATCAAGGCTAGTGAATCATTGGGTTTCATTCCAGTGTTGGCTGATAGCAGCAAAGATGCGAGTTGATTTGCCATCAGCTTCTGTTGATCCACATCCCCTTGATAGTTCTTCAGCTCCTTGAAAACGACATTGATAGATACCTCAGGAATATTCAGGACGCGTTTTGTGGCCCGGCATGCGATCTGCCACTCGGGGGCTAAGGCTGCAAAGAACTGGATGTTTATGTCATCCCTGTCCTTTTTGATGTGCAGTTTGTTCAATTCATTCAGTACTCCACAAAACCTTGTGAACGTAGCCTGCAGAGATTCCCCGTCTTTGGCTCAGAACTCTGTAAACTTAGCCTTCGCTTCCTCGATCTTGGCACGATCATCGAGATCTGCCCCCAGCATTTGGACTCCCAATTCGTCCCACATTTCTTTGGCAGACATTTTGTTGTCTACACCAACCAAGATGTCAGTGGGGAGGGCCTGATAGATCAAATATTCCGCCCTCTTATCGGCATGCTATCTGTCTCTCTCGGCGTCATTAGCCGGTTCTTGTTCAACTTTCGAAGCTAAGACAGGGGGTCAGCCTCGGGTCTGGCTGCGATTTTCCGATAGTAGATCACGGGACCCTCGGAGATGGACTGAAGCATGAGGTTCCCAAGCGGTTGCATTCCGACAAATTTGAGGAACCGGGATTTCCATTGTTCATACTCATCTGGATAGAGAACAGGTGGTCTGTTCTCAGATCCGAGTACGAGAGCTTCACGAGACATGATGTGGGTGCAGATTTAACATATAAGATCTTGAAGGTGGAAACTTGAAACGGATGGGCTGGACTGCGGAAGAATAGCACACTGGATGGTGCTAATTCGGATGACGTACTGAGTTCGGATGAACAGTAATTCGGACTATGGACCGAATTCGGATGAAACTGTGGTACGGATGAACAGGACCGAATTCGGATGAGGACCTGGTTCGGACAAGGGAAAGACCTAATTCGGATGGTTTGAAATCTGATTAAACGAATTCGGATTAACCGGATTCGGATGAACAGTTGTGACTTCGGATGAACAGTTGTGACTTCGGATGAACAGAGGGTAGTTCGGATGAGAGATGAAACCGAATTCGGATGGTCCGAGTTCGGGTGAACAGTGACTAATTCGGACAGACACTAAGGGAATTGTCCAGGAAGGGGACCGAATTCGGATGGTCCAAAACGGAGATGGTCCGAAGTGAAAATTTAAAAATTAAAGCACAAGTCCAAAAAATGAAAATGGGAATGCTTGATCTGAACTTCGGATGGTCCGAAGTTCGGATGGGACCGAATAAGGGTCCGAAAGGGGCACAGGGTGGTCCGAAATAAACCTAAGTCTGGTCCGAATTGGACCGAAATGAGGTCCGCACTAGGGTTGTATATGGTCCGAAATGAGTCCGAATTGGGATCTAAGATGGTCCGAAATGCTACAGTTGAAGGTCCGAATTACAGCAGGTGTTAAGCAAAAATGCTAAGGCAGAACAATTCAAATGACTATTTTAGCAGATTTAAAGCCTAAAAAAGTTTATAAATGATTGGGAAACTATTTTAAACACTTTTGATGATTTAAAATATACCAAAACACTTAAAAATCAGTAAAAACCAAGCAAAAACCCACTAAAACTCATATTTTTATATTTTTCAAAAGAACCGATTATGGATGATTTTAGTGAAAAGATTGAACTAAAGGAGCTCGAAATCAGTAGAGGATGATATTGTGGTGATGATATGACAAGAATAACACAACAAACAATCGAAAACTGAAGATTAAAAGGATCTAACCGGTGAAGAAGATGAAGAACTCGAAGAACACTAGAAAAACCCAGCAGAATCCGTAAAATGCAAGTTGAAATCCACCTTTGAGGCTCTGATACCAATTGTAATAATGTATTCCCGTAATATTTCAGCACCTTAATGATTTCTTATCAAAACCCAAGAAGAACAAAGCTCAATAATTGAGAAATGATGAAGAAAGACAAAAGGAATGTTGAGAGTAAATATGCAAATGGCGGTTGCTTTCTCATTCAATATTCCAACCGTGTATTCATTGTGAAACCCTAGGAGCTATACGTAGCTTCATTTCATTAACTATGAGGCATTGTCACCTTTGGCCCCTAGACTTTTACATGGAAATAAAATACAAGGAAACTAAATACAAGACTAAATACTAAGTAAATATTTATTACAAAATAACTCCATATGATCGAAATTAAATGTCTAACACAATTACAGTACTTATAGTTGGCGTTTTGTTATGGTTTTAGTCCTTTTCTCCAATATATTTTTAAAAATGATGATTTTACCCTTTCTCTTTATTTCATGTTTGGTCCCAAACCAAAATATTTCTTGTATATATCATTTTCTTAAATTAATTATTTTTTTTATCATTTATTTAATATATTGTTTTATTATTACTATTAAATTTTAATTGAAGTAATAAATTATTTAATAAGTTTTATTTTCATTATTTATTTAACATTATTATTACTAGTATTATTATAATTTAAGTATTTACATGACTAAGTTGTAGTAATTGAAAAAAAATTATATATGACTAAATTTAATTTATTGTATTGTTGTTAATTATTGTTATTAATATTGTTATTATGGTTCTTACATTTAAATTTTAAATACATATTGAACTATTTATATATTTAGTTTTTAAAATGGTATTTATTTATTTTATTACTTTTTCATTTATAAAGTTTTTAACTATTTACACATTTATTTTATTTATATTTTATCTCTACTTTATATTAATTTATATAAATATTTATAAATTTGATCAACTTTTGTCCAAATTTACACACATAGTATTAATTTTTATATTTTAACTTTAGTTTGTTTTCTAATTGTACAAACATCATATGTTCAATGTAATTTTAACATAATGAAATATAATATTTAATGTGTAATTCATACTAATTTATTTATTTAATAAAGTTAATATTCATATAAATTACAAATATTTAATGCATTAATCATTAAGCATGACAAAAACAACATACAAAATTATAACAAAATTTAACAAGTTAATTTAATTTACACATATAATATGTCAAATTTTTATACTTTGTTCAATATAACTACCTTTAGACATATGCGGTTTATATACATAAAAAAATTTAGTTTCAAAAAATATATATTTTTATCTAAAACGCTATATATATATATATATATATATATATATATATATATATATATATATATATATATATATATATATATATATATATATATATATGTGTGTGTGTGTGTGTGTGTGTACATATACAAACATACATACATGTATGTATATGTGTATGCTAAAAGGATGTAAAACATATTTACTTAACAAAATAAATTAATTAAAGATATGTAAGTATTTAACTATTTATATGAGTAATATATAAATTTGATATATATATATATATATATATATATATATATATATATATATATATATATATATATATATATATATATATATATATATATATATATATATATAAATTTTAAAAAATAAAAGCAATAAAATTATTAAAAAGAAATGTATATATAGTTGCATAAATTGCAATAACAATAATAATACAACCTATTAATATATATATATATATATATATATATATATATATATATATATATATATATATATATATATATATATATATATATATATATATATATATATATATATATATATATAGAATCAGGTACATCAGCGTACCTGTAAGATTCCAGCGTACCCAACGTACCCTAATGTGAATGATCATTCACATATATTTTTTTTTAATGGACATGTATAAGACACATGACTTTTTTTCAAAAGAAGCAACATCATAAATCTTGTGAATGGTAAAAAAAGATCATGTGAATGGTCATTCACACCATTCAAATGACCATTCACATAAATATGCATTGAGCATTCACATAAGTTTTAAGGACACAGAAAGTGTGAATGTATGTGAAATTCATATATCATGCGTATAACATTAAATTAAACATAGTTATGAGAAAAAAAAATTTAAAAACGTTTTTTAAGGTTGGTACCTTCGGGTGCACTTGATTTCGAGAGGTACCTTTTTGAACCTGAATCTATATATATATATACTAGGTTAATACCCATGTATTACATGGATTGATATAAAAAATTAGTTATACATTTATAATTTATAAAGAGGTGGAATCCTTTTAGACCCTTTAGTATTTTTTAAATTTAATTTAATAAATCAATAAAAAGATGACATACAGACAAAATCATTGAGTCAATGGTAAAAATGATGGCTTTAAGTTAATGTTTACTTCAAAAAAAGACGGTAAAGATGTGATTCAAAATATTTGAATTATGATTTAAATATAGTATTTTTATGGTTCTTACATATGTGAGTTAATTCAATTATTATCTTCTTATTATTAATTCAAAAATTTCGAATCTTCATTCTGTTTTATTTGTTGTTGTGTCATCATCAATCCCATAGAACTCAACAAAATAACTATTTTTATATTTTATTATTATAAAGTATATTATTTTAAATTGTATAACTTTGTTAGAGATCTTAAATAAGACCATATATAAGTTTCTTATTGAAGATGTTTTAATTAATAATAAATATTTATTGCCAAAGTGATTAAAACTTGATATAACAATTCCAGCGACAACTTAAAATATAAATCATTAATTAAGATTGTTTGAAATTAAGTTAGTTAAAAATATAAATTTTGCAACATTTAGTTTTGAAGTTTTAAAAAATATTAGTACAAAATTTTATTAAAGAAAATACATCTGAAATTTGAATGATTATTTTTTAATGTGTCAAAATTTCATGCTTAACATATAAAGATTTGATAACAAAATGTTTTTCAAATTTATTGTATACTAATGTATTTAATTATTATTTCATAAAATTATTTATTCTTTCAGACATTTAAATTTGAAATTATTATTGTATTGATCTTTTAAAAAAATTTTAATATACTAATTGTTTTGGAACATTTCAATGTGAGTTTATTATCTTATAGATTTTTAAAAAAATTTATTTTAGCTTGTTAATTTGAAAACTATTAATAAGTATTAGTTATAGTTTCAATTAATTTAGAAAACAAAAATAATGAGTTTCAAAAGTTCAATTAAATGAATTAAATGATATCCATGTTACTTGAATTAATGTAATTTTTATTTTTGGAAAAAGAGCGGGAAAATAAAACGTAGGGTATTAAGAGGGTGACACGTGACAAGAATTGTTCTCATTTATTATTATTATTATTATTATTATTATTATTATTATTATTATTATTATTATTATTATTATTATTATTATTATATATTAATTAATAAAAAAGAACATATAAAATTAAAAAATAATAATATGATAAAAGTAATTAAAATATGTAAAAAAAAGTAATTAGTCAGGGACCAAAACTAAAACAAAGTTAATAGGACAAAATAGTCATTTTTAAAAAAATGACTAGTCAAAGGACTAAAAACATAACAAAAGGTTAACCATATGTACTGAAATTTTAATTTCGACGTGAAAAGGATGGTAATCATAATTTTCATATAAGCATAAGGACGAAAATTGTAATTTACCCTTTCTTTTATTTAGAAGTTGAGGGGTGTGATTTGTAAACCCTTCAAACTTTCCTTTATATTTAAAGGAAACCCACGCCTAGGGTTTCCAACTTTTGTCATTATAATCAACAAGCGACGGCTGCTCATTTGATTCTCTCTGATAGTTTATCAAAGATTGAGTTTTTATTCTCTTTGTTTATTGATTAAATCATTGTTTATATGTGTGAGTGTTTGAATATTGATTGGGACTACAACTACAATAATCTACTAAATTAATAAGCTGGTGCCACGTATGACTCAATCTCGACACGTATAATCCACTAATCGGGATATTATCGGACCAACACATTATAATTTAATTAACTATCCAATAATAAAAATTCACGTACGAGGTTTTGAAAACGGGATGTTACATTTTACACCTTAAATAAGTAACAACACACCCATAAATAATTTTAGAATTATTCATATTATTCAAATAATTAATTCGTAGTTTAAAATATATATTGAGAATGTTTTAATAATTTTCTAGAAATTAAATAAATAAATTTAATCCCTTAAAAATAGTTACATACTTTAGTAATTTGTCATACATTATCTTTTTCATAGTTTGTTAGTTATTCTTAGTTTTTAGCTCAAAGTTTGTTGGTAGTTCTTATTATTTTTTTTTATTTTCAATGGCCACGATTATGCCACATTAGTATAGCAAGTTGTTTTTCAACAAAAAATATTGAATGAAAATGATATCCAGTATCAAGAACCAATAAAACGTGATGAATACTATGGTGTAAAGAAAATAGATTCTTTACATTGATACATTAGTCAATTTCCAAAAAAAAATATACATTCATACATCACGCATGTACATTTTTGTAATGTTGTTTTTGGATATTTTATCATTTTAAATGCAACTTTAATTTCGCCTAACAAATTATATGATACACATACACGATGTAAGTCCTGATGGAAATTATGGATTTCGAGCCATAGTTGTATGTCTTGGTTGTCATGAAAATGCATGGTCTACTGTTCGATTAGAATTAGTGCAAGAACTAGAAATGTACAAGACAGGATATAAAAACTTTTATGGTGTTACACGATATGCCACTTTATGTATAATGGTACGAAGTTGGTGTATTTGCACCATTCTATCATTGGATGATTATGCCTGACATGGGATACATAGTGGTTTCAAGGTACAATGTTATATTTCATATCCTAAGTCCTCATGTGAATCTGATGTTCTTACCAATTCAATCCACTCCACCTTCGTGGTATCATCATGTAGCCATTGCAATAGTTTATGTCAACGGTAATCATCATGTCAAACTAGCATTAGCAGAAGGATACTTGATGTCTTATATTGCGTATGAATGGAAACATATTAGATACGATTGTGCGGCTGCCTGGGAGACTCCATATATTGATTGGATAAAAGCTTTTAAAACCATTTGCTCTATTAGTATTAAAACAAATGTAGTATTAGAATGATTAGATGTGTGATATATAACGTTGACAATTATTTTTATTTTCTTATTATGTATCATTAGCATGTTGACCTAAACAGTAAGTCAATCTCAATAATGTTTTTGGTTTTGTATGAAACAATATATAAGTAAAACCCCTATGTGTTAGGGACAATATTTGTAGAGTTGAATTGAATTTTACTTTTAATAATTGTGTTCATCTCTAAGGGGGAGAATGTTGGGAATAAATAATAGAGATGAAACAATTATATTATATAAGTTCAGGGGCTTTAGTGTAAATACTCAATAGTATAGGGGTTGTATGTGTAGATGCACAATAATTGTGTATTGTGTATAAATAGAAGGTTAGTGCTTCTGTTTGGATACGCATTCTTAGATACCCACACACACACACGCTGATCAGAAGAACAAGGATTGTTGAACAAGAAAGTCAAACCTCAATGTAATATTCTTTCATCTATACAAATCATTCTGTTGAGATTTATGTGTTGATCTTATAGTTCATATGAATTGTGTTAGATGTGTATGAATTGATAGAAATATGAATTATCAATTGGTATCAGAGCCAAATATGGCTGATTTGAGTGAATTTTTAATCTGATTTTCGAAAATTATCATGAAGTGTTACTAACCATTTTTTAGAAACTTAGAAAATCATCAAAGGGTTTTTATTGGGTGGATGATATGGAATGATATTGTCATCAAAGATGGAGTTTTTAATTTCGATTATGACGATATAAGCCTCAAATCATATCTTCAAACACACAAATTTTAATTTTGATTTTTCTGAATTTTTGAAAAAGTTTGTGTTCTTGAGGTATTTTGGTTAATTTTTGGTTTTTAATCGATAAAGTTGTTTCACAAAAGTTGTTTCTGTGTGAAAAACGAATACTCGACCAAAATTTGATATTATTTGGTGGATTTTTTGTTTAAAATTTTTTTGAGGTTTTAAACTTGATTTTCATTTGATTTTAATCAAACTCGGGCATAGTAAAAACCAAAGTGTTATTCGAGTTTTATTAGTAAGCATTTGAGTTTGAAGGGTATTATAATTGAGGTTGTGCTTTCTTTGATCGAGTTTAAACTTTGTGATTCGAGTTTGAAGATTTCTTTAATCGAGTTTTCATAAGAAACATTCGAGTTTGTTGAAGGAATACTCGAGAAAAATTTAGTGTCATTCAAGTTTTATTCGAGAGTGTGCATATGTTTATCGAGTTTCACATAATGCCATTCGAGATATTTCATTCGTCAATCGAGTTTCAGTAAGCTTCAATCGAGTTTTAGTGTTAACCATTCGAGTTTGTCTATTCATTAATCGAGTTTTAAACTTTATTAATCGAGTTTCTTACTTAACTATTCGAGTTTGTTGCTTCATTCATCGAGTTTTAGTGTTCACTATTCGACTTTGATTCATTCTTTTATCGAGTTTGAGATAGTGTCTATCAAGTTTCAGAAAGAATCATTCGAGTTTCAGGGTTAGTCATTCGAGTTTCATAAATCATCATTCGAGCTTTGACTATATGACCTTTGCTGCTGAAATTGGTCAGAGCTGATTTTTCACAAGTTATCATTTACAGATATAGTTTTCAAAGTTTTATCAAAATTCACTCATTTGTCCACAAAAGATCTTGGAAATTGATTTTTCTATAATTCATTATGGCATATCCTTATGAACAATTGTTAAAGTCTCAGCTAATTGCAAAATTTACTGAATCTGAAAAGATTCGTAAGAATAATTACGACATTCTTGTTCAGTTAAATAATGATAAAGCTCTTGCTTTAGGTGATGTATCAATACTGAAAGAAGAAATTCAGAGCTTAAAAGTCAAACAAATTCTGAGAGTACTGCTCTTAAATTGAAAATATCTGAATTATCAAAAGAACTTAACGATTCGAAAAGAGCAAATTTTCAGAATGCAACTCAATTGAAATATCTTTTGCCTGAAAGATCTGACCTTTACAAAAAAGTTAATGATCTTGAAGAATTACTTTCCAAGACAAATCAGGCTGGTCAAATTGTATTTTAAACAACTTGAAAAAGAGTTGTCTTTAACTAAAGAATTAATTGAGAAGGAAAGACATGAGTTCTTTCTTAAAGAACAAGATTTTAATACAAAATCTAAATTGTTTGAAGATGAAAGACAGATGTTCTAAATTAAAGAACAATCGTTTAAATCTAATTACCAATCATTTGATAATGACAGAAATTCATATATGGTCAGTAACAAAGAATTGGAAAATTAGATATTTCATCTTAATAAACAATTGCATGACTCTCTTTCCTTGATTAAATCAAAGATTAAAGAGCCTTCAGTTTGTTTAAAATCTAAAGTTGATCACTCTGATTTATCCATAGAAAGTGAAAAGAATCTAACTGAATTTTCTAAATTTTTTTCTTTTAGAAATACTAAACTTAAGTATTTGTTAAAGATACACAGAGGCAAAGATAAAATAACTGAACAACTTCCAGTAAAAATTTACATTGGTGAATCTTCAAAGTCAAATTTTCTTAAAGTTTCTAGAAATACTGGTCATTTTTTGCATAAAAGAATTTCACAGAAAAACACCAAGTATTATCAGAAATAGGCTAGAACCGGACAATTCTTCATAAAGAAGAGTTTGAAAAAGTCTGAACATTCAAATTAAAGTTTCTTTAGAAATCCAAATATTCATTTTTCAAATACTCAAAGAAAATTTGTTATCTACTTTTGAAAGAGAAGCTAATTGTTATAATCTGCATTGGGTACCTAAACCTAAGTACCAGTGGGTACCAAAACCCGTCTTGAAATGGGTACCCAAGAGCGCTAACAAGTCTGGATCCAAATCTTTTTGGATACCAAAGACATCTTAAATTTTGTAGGTTAAAGGTTTCTTATCATTTCAAATAAGAACTCGTTCTTCAATTCAACAATGGCTCCTGTTCAGTTCAGGACCCGTTCTTCAACTCAAATAGATTTCTAGTCATATCAGACTAGAACCCGGACTTCATCTCAAAAGGCTTTTACTCACAATAGAGTAGAACCCATGCTTTAAATACAAATAGGCTCTTGATTACTTCTGATCAAGACCCAGTCTTCAGCTTGTAAAGGTTCCTACTCATTTGGTTTCTAATCACTTCCGATGAGAACCTGATTCTGAATGACAAATCATTCTGGAATTCTTGTCCTGAATTCAACTCCGAAGCTGCATTGAATAAGAGGGAGTTTTATTTTTATAATTTTTTGCTTCTGAGTAATTTTCTATGAGTGACTGACTTTGTGTACTGATTTCCAGGAGGAGTTTCAGACGTGCTTTGACGCTGACATTTTCCATAAAAACTGTGTGCAACTCACGAACATATTTTGTGCACACAATAATTTTTTTTCTTCATGATTCTCTGAATCTATCATTGGGATTAATTGATGTTGATTCTGAGATTTTCTTTCATGTTCTCCCAATCATAGAATTCTCTCATATTCTCTCATGTGATAATTCTTTCATACAAGTATGATTCATTTCATATCTTATATCAGATTGTACATTTCAATCTGATATCTCCCAAATCATCATTCTCTAATTTCATTCCCAATATCATCTCCGAGATCATCTGATCTAAATTTTCTTAATATCTCATGAGCTTCAATGTTGAATCTACGTCTGCTGACTCCGATAATGCACCAAAATGAGTGATAGGCATATATATCGCTTATATGGTCTAACCAGAACCGGAAGCCCTACCCAAGAAGCAAACTTTCTGTAGTTTGTGTGGGTGAGGGTTCTTTAGGTCAATTAGTTGAGAAGTGTCAGTTATCACGGGATACTGACTGGGTCGAGCAGAGGTAACATGTAAATGAGAGGGGTATATTGAAAGGAGATGGTGGTGCATCAGATCATGCTTTAATTGTAAAGATGACTGAATTTAAAGCAAAAGTGAGCCGGAGGGAGCTTAGTTCGAAAAAAAATGTTGAGAGCTGAGGGTTGAGAAATGATTTAAAGAAAAGATAATCCTACCTAAACTGTGTTGGCTGGTTAAACCACATAATCTATCAAGCCCTAGGTGACTTGATATTGAAAAAGACGTCATGGACCCAGTGACGCATGCACTTAATCCCACCAACTACTCAGTTATCTCTCAAAAGATTTCTGTTTCAATAATCACAGAGATGTTGCATATATCTATCGATATATCATTTGGATATTATTGATACTGAAATAAGGAAGACAATTGCTCCCATCTCCGACTTCATTTGATGCACATTGTGTCTAGAGCTGATAATATACACTTTTAGGACACATCGAGTCTGACAGTCTGCGTGACTATAAACAGCTTGTCCAAAGTGACTAAGCCGGAACAAATAAGAGTGATTCTTTCATGATAAAGGATTTCACGATGACTATTTGGAAATCCTACCAATGTTAATACCACGCCAGCGTTGAACGTAGGTCACATAGATGTTATCTATTGTGCAAACAGGAATCCTATGTGGACCTGGACTTGTTATTTCACAAATGAATGTGTTTTA
The DNA here is from genome assembly GCA_020465985.1 of Centrapalus pauciflorus. Taxonomy (NCBI): domain Eukaryota; kingdom Viridiplantae; phylum Streptophyta; class Magnoliopsida; order Asterales; family Asteraceae; genus Centrapalus; species Centrapalus pauciflorus. The sequence goes on from JAANYP010002579.1 coordinate 614,763, forward strand.
TTTTCCTAAAGTCAAGTTGAAAAGCTTTGACTCTTTGTTTTGTAAAGAAAAATGTATCATTTTGAGGGGGAGTGAATTTTCTATTCATTTGAGGGGGAGTGAGATAACTTTGTTTAGTATAGGGGGAGAATATATCCGTTTGAGGGGGAGAAAATCAATTTGTAATATTTTTTGAGTTGTAATTGTTGTTGTATTTCATCTACTGTAAATCATTGCACTTATGTCTCTAAAGTTTTTACATGATGTTCATAATTTTTATGATCGTCATGAGGGAGAGAAAAGAAAAGAAGAAGCTTAATTTCAGAGACAACTTTTGAGTAGGAAGACAACTGAAGTGAATTACAACGACATCTTAAAGACAGTTGATATAGGGAGAGATTCAAAAGGACATTCATGTTCAAAGGGGGAGTGCGTTTAAAGAGAAGATCAGAGATAAAGAAGCTTGAAGATTAGAGAGTGACAAGTGAAGATCAGAAGATTCAGAGATCAAAGAAAAGAAGAAATTCAATAAAAAAATCTAAAAGAGAAAATTATTGAAGATCCCTGCTATGAGCTTTAAGTGGAAAAATTGATTTCATCTCTAAGGGGGAGATTGTTGTGGACAATATTTGTAGAGTTGAAATGAATTTTACTTTTAATAATTGTGTTCATCTCTAAGGGGGAGAATGTTGAGAAAAAATAATAGAGATGAAATAATTATATTGTATAAGTTCAGGAGCTTTAGTGTAAATACTCAATAGTATAGGGGTTGTATGTGTAAATACACAATACGTGTGTATTATGTATAAATAGAATGTTAGTGCTTCTGTTTGGATACACATTCATAGATACCCACACACACGCTGATCAGAAGAACAAGGATTGTTGAACAAGAAAGTCAAACCTCAATGTAATATTCCTTCATCTATACAAATCATTCTGTTGAGATATATATGTTGATACTTGATCCTATTGTTCATATGAATTGCGTTAGATGTGTATGAATTGTTAGAAATATGAATTATCACTATTTTAAAAAAATTTCAAAGAGTTAAAATTTTTAGTTTCGACACGTGAGTATATGACATTTTTAATTTACCGTTATGATCGGTTGATTTTTATCCACATTTCGATATAAAAAAAATATGACTTTGGATACTAAAAAATATAATTTCGAAGTTGTTATTATTATTATTATTATTATTATTATTATTATTATTATTATTAGGGTAAATTACCAAGAAAGGTAATATAAAATTCAAAAATTGTCAATGAAGGTAGTGTAAAATTTTTTAGGCCAAAAAAGATAACATAAAATTCAAATTTGACAAAAAAAAAAGGTATTCATGACAAATTAAGAAGGTAAAATATTTATTATATGCTCACTTTTTTGGTAAGCGAATAATATCTGATTATCTTTTATAGCCTAAAATTTGAATTTCATGTTATTTCTCGGGCAAAATAGAATTTTATATTTTACTTTTCATGGCAATATTTTTTTTACAATACCTTTGTTGTCAAATTTTGTATTTTATATTACATTTCTTGATAATTTTCCATTATTATTATTATTATTATTATTATTATTATTATTATTATTATTATTATTATTATTATTATTATTATTATTATTATTATATGATAAAACCAAACAAGAAAACATCGATTCCTTTATAATATAAATCAAAACGTTGATAAATATATATGGGTACAATGTTAGATTTTAACGTATATCAAATATTATGTATTTAAAAAATGTAAATAATAAGATAAAATGTAAGAAGTAAATAAATAATTATTTAATTATTAATTAGGTGTAAACACAAGGTGCATTTAGCATTTGTGAGGTGCAAATAGAAATACACACTGATAACTAAGGGGCATTTGGTTCGCAATTTTTTTTCCTAGGATTTGCATTATGCAATATTTTCATTTATCAAGATCTGTCAAAAAAATTGTGTTATCATTTAGGAAAATTTGTTAATATGAAGAATGCAATGCAACTATGGTTTAAAATCCTAGGAGGGAGACTGAGTTTTTAAATAACAAAGAATGATGAGATTTATGATATCCTGTGATTCAACTGTGAACCAAACACAAAATTCAAATGCAAATCCCTGGAAATTCCAGGAAATCCGCGAACCAAAGGCCCCCTAAGAATGTTCATAAAAATCTGAATCTGAGCATCCGATATAAAAATCCGAAAATTTAATCGGAAACTATCCGAAATTTAGGATTCGGATAGTATATTCCAAAATTTCGGATATTCGTATATCCAAAAATCCAAAAAAAAATATATTTAAATTATATATGTCTTTTGTGTTGATTATTTACATAATATTGAGAGTTTATTATTATTCTAATGTATATTTTTTTTCGGTTTTATGTTGATAATATAGATTTATTAATTAATGTTTAATATATTTTAGTTTTAAATATATTTTATTCGTTTTGAGTAAAATAATTCGGATACATATATGTTGTGATATATTTATCTTAAATATGTATTTGGGTATATGAATTTTAGATATTTACATGTTTGATTTAATTTTTTTTAAAATTAAAAAATATGAATTTTTGAATATTCGGATAATCCGATATCCGAATTCGAAATTCCGGATTCTGATTTGGATAGCAAAATCACCATCCGAAATTTCGGATATCCGAAATTCGGATTTTCGATTTTGGATACTCCTATTGAATAACGTGTCACGTGATCAGACTTTCTCTTTACGCAATAAATCTATCTATTCTATTAAAAGAGTAAATAGATTCCACTTGTCGTTTTATTAATTCATAGAGATTCTGTTGAATCTGTCATATCTGTTGCATAATTGATCTGTCATATCTCTCTTTTTTTCATGTGGTTAAAATTCACGTTGGCTTTGTGAAATTAAGTTTCTACCAATCAATCAACAATATGAAATAATCAAGAACAATAAAATGAATTAACACTGACCGAATGATTATATTGAAGAACTGATGATTACAAAATAATGATTGAGAATATTCGTGAACAGTAGCTCCTTTCTCTGAATTGAATGCATACAAAAGATAACTGTCAGATCTATATTAAAATAGAAAGTCAAAGATGCTATATATACAATTTTACTAACTATCAAGGAAATACAAAATAGTCCCTAGACTTTGTTTTCATCAACTAAAACATATCCTAACATTCTCCCCCTTTGATGAAAATAGCAAAGTCGTTAAACCGATAAGCCCAGCTTTTGTTCAAATCTTCTGACACTTTTACGATCCGAAAGCCTCCATTCAATCTTCGAAATAAACTCAACCATGAGTCTTCGGTCGTTAACAGATAAAGCTCCTTTCTTCGTCTTTCTTTTCTGATCTGCTGCAAGCTTACCTTTCAAACCACTTAAAACTTTAATCAGAGTTCCATCTGAAAACTTGTTCAGCTCAACACTCCTCATTGCTCTTAACTTCTTATTCCGATCTTTATACATGACTGCTGGATGCTTCACCATGATCACTTGAAATTCTTTCAGCTCACCAGCAAATTTGATATCTCTGTGAGGTGCTGTCATGTTGATCTTCCTCATGCCTCTTTCAACCCCTATCTGTAGATCTTGCACTGACATCAATACCAACTTGGTATGCATGAAGTGAAACAGTGTCTTAAGCGCAAATCTACAGTGTTCATTTCTTTTGTTTCTACACAATTCATCAAAAAGATCTTCAATGTCTACCAAGTGCATGTTGAACATATCAGCTTCTGTGAACACATAAGTATTTCCATCTGATCTAGTGACTGTGAACTTTGGATAAAAAATCTTGACAAATCTTTCTTTTTCAATCTTCACCAGGTCAACTATTCTGAGTTCACTCTTGACCTTTTCAACTTCCTGGGTTTTGTTTCTCAGAAAACTGGCATAGTTAACCAGATTAGGCATGTTCGGCTCTAGAACTCTAAACAACTTGTGGAATGAACATGGAGCTTGTTTCTTGCAAAAGATCCGTTTCTCCAAAATATCTTCAATATACGACTTCTTGTTCCTTTTTCTAATAAACTCCGCAGATCTATTCTCTGGAAGCTCAAGCTTTTTCACCTTCTTCTTGCTGATCTCATCATTATTCAACAATGTCAGCATATCTTGTATCTCCCTCTGAACCACTTGTTGAGCTTCAAATCTAAGTCTATGTTGTTTCTTAGATTCATCTGCAAGTACATATTCGTTGAAGAACCTATCCATCACTTCAACTTCATTCAGTACAACTTTTTCTTGAGCCACACTGCTCTCAACTTGAAACTCTTCAAATTCCTCTTTAACTTGTACATCCACCTCAGGCTTTTCAACCGTTGGTGTCGATTCAGTATCCTTTAAAATCTCCTCAACTAACCCTTCCTCCTCCTCAATCCTTTCAGCTCTGAAATCAACATCAATCAAAGCAATTATATCATCATCTTCTGATACTTCAATATATTCCTCCCTTTCTTCTCCTATACCTTGAGTACTTAGCTCATGACTCTTCTCTTGAACGTCTTCATCTGAATCAATATATTCAACAAAGTGATAAATATCAGACTGAATGTTCAAAGGAACTGGAACATCTTCATGTAGAATCAATCCCAGCTCTCTTTGTTCACCAGCTGATTCTTTAGAGCCCCCAGCTTCTCTCTCCTGAACTTCCGGCTCCTTTTCTGGGTATGTAATCATTAATACCCCAGGTGTTGGTTCATCAAGCTTTCTCCTCTTCTCCCCCTCATGAGGAGCATCATCGGAGTCCTCATCATGCTCATCATGTTTCCTCTTGGATGAGGAAGCTTGAGCCTTGCATGTTTCTTCTACTGCAGCCACCCTTTCTGAGAGATTACCTAACGCGGTTATCACAGTACTTTCCAAGCTGATCATGCGTTCTCTCATCTCATCAAACTGTTCAAAGACAAAGTCCTTCAATTCTTCCTTTAATTCTTCAATGGCTTGTTTTGACTCAGATTGCTTAACTGATTCCTCTGCAACATCCTTCCCCTTTAAAAACTTCTGAACGTTAGACATCTGGGCCATTACCTCAGCTAATTGATTAGATACATGCGTATTTACTCCAGACACAGCTTCATTCAATGCACTTGTCAATGTTGATTCAGTAACAAATGGGGATAATGTCACCACTGGGTCACGTAGACTTCCAGTTGTCACAGCAGTTGAACTTGTATAAAATACTTCTGTGTGGCCAGTGCTCAGAGTTGGTAAAGTTGTTTCTCTGACTGGACTTCCACCCTCTTCAAGTGACGGAGCAACAAATGCTTCCGTTACTAAGGATGTTCCAGTGGGAACACTAAGTTCAACCACACTAACTTCAACTAATGAAGGTGACTCGAGTGTCCTAAGCTGTATAGGAGCTAGACTCAGTGATTGAAAAGAAGTCGTACACGCGGGCAGTTGTGCACTTGTTTCAATATCCATTAAGTCCAAGTGACTTTCGGATAGATTAAATGGTTCATCCTTGTGTTCAATTGAAACAATCTCCTGTTGAGAGGAGACTGAGTGGATAGTTGGGTGTGCAATTGTCAGTGGGATACTGACTTGTTCAATGCTAACTCTCATAGGAGAGCTAACAGTAGATGTGGTTATGTCCCGGCTTTCTAGGGTAATGGTATCCCTTACACTCTCTTCAGCAATTTCTACAATATCTATCATCATTCCACCTCCCTCATGATGATCACCTCCATCATCACCATCATCATCATCATCATCTCCTTCTCCTTCTTCTTCTTGTATATCTGACAACGTTCTCTCAGAATCTGATTTTTCAGCTTCTTCCTCACCACCCCTTACACTAACATCTCCCTCACTCTCAGAATGGGCAACCTGAACTTCAGCCCCTTGCTGAGGTTCCTCTATTCTTAAAGCTCCTGGGCTAAGAGATCTCGGTTCCTGGGTCTCTATCGGAGCATGATCTATCCTATATAATCTCACATTCTCACTCTCTTGATCCGCATATTTAAGCAATGACTCTGGAATTGGCATAATATTTGCATTTGGTGAGTCCGGCACTTCGTGTAAGCTCATCATAACATAATCCGGACATCGCTGAGAATTGGCTCGCTTCGGAATATTTTCATTAGCACGAAGAATCCCTCGGATAAGAATCTGTATGAATCTCTGAAGCGGAACAAATTTTCTTGCTCTATTTGTGGTTTTTGCAAGAACAATCTCTTTCAAATCCTCCCATATGCACTAAGCATAATCATAATGCTTGTTAAATGTTATCCCATGAAATATCCTCAAGCAATGAATGCTGCATCTGTCAATGCCTGTGTGCTTTGAAGTCATACGCCTATTTATGATTCCAAAGAGTGTATACCATTCTCCATTTAAACCATTCCTATGAGACTTTGAGCTCTTTGGTAGTGTCTTTGAGTAGCCCAAGCAGATTAAATCATGTACCAGCTCCTCATCTGAAACAAAGTCTTCAAAGTCAGCCAACTCTGGAAAGTTAACTGTGTCGATACGTCTACGAAGAAATAGATTGTGACGAAGTCTGGCGAGAGTGATTTTTGTCTTGAACTGGTCTATTGTCACTTTAAAGTGATGATTGCCGTCAGCAGGAACAAATTTGACAGTGTGCCAAAATTGTTGTAGATACACTTGTGGAATAGACGGTTTGTATTGAAGCAGATTACCTAATGGATGGCCTTTTAGAATGTCAACAATGATAGGATGACTAACTTTAATAACCTTGGTATCTAGACGATGGTTATTATCTCGGAAAGGAAGGCAATGTTTAGGTTTTACTAGCTAGTTATCTGGGATAATGTTTGATTGTGATGGACGGGCAACTGAAGTAGACCGAACAGGGTAGATACAAGGGTATGATTTGATGATGAATGGGAGTCAGAGGAATTGGAGTTCTGAGATTGTACTGGAGATGCCATTTGAACACCTGTAAAAATAAGAACATCATGTTAGTCAGATCATGTACACAAATGACAACCTTCAAAATGTAGAAAAATTGTAACATTTTATCAGAAATTGTAAAAACTTGTGATTTTCTTTTTAAGGCATCGGGATTCCGGACAATAATAGATAATTATTGAAAGGACTCCAGAGTCAATCGTTTAGAGACCAATGTTAGAAAAACACAAATTTATAACAATTTCTTAAAAAATGTGACATTTTTCTTAAAACATAAAACATTAAACACTTAGAAAAATTTTCTGATGAAACTCGAATGAAACTACACTTTTCTCGAATGACTCTGAACAATATCGAATAAGCCTATACACAACTCGAATGATGTATACATGAAACTCGAATAAGCCTCTATAAAACTCGAATGACATATACATGAAACTCGAATAAACAATGACACAACTCGAACAGTGCTTAATTTAACTCGAATGAGTCTTGAAAATTCTCGAATGAAAGACATGTTAAACTCGAATGGAACATTAGAATCTACCACTCAACTCGAATGATTCAGTCATTTTATCGATAATAACATTGTCCCAACTCGAATAAGCTTTAAGCAATTATGTTCTGAAAATTTTCTAAGTGTTACACACTTGTCAACTCGCATGCTACACAAATGTTTCTCGAATATTATTGCTCTTAACTCGATGCAACTCGAATGACTTATGATGCAACTCGAATGACTCTTTTGATCGAGAAATACCATTTTATTTTATTACAAGTCCAATACTCACTGATTTGATGAATTTAAGTTCAGGGATCATTTTCAGTCTTTTAAAAACATGTACCCCCCTCGAAAATGTATTTTAAACACTTTTGTTTTACTGAACTTTGAACAAAAACAACTTTAAAGTTGTTAAAAATTCAAATTTCAGATTATTTATGAACTCGAAACTGTTGCATTAGAAAAATCAATGATTCTGTTTGTGTGATGTAAAAATGACTTATGAAATTTCAAATTCATGGTCATAATACCAATACGAACCTCATCACACATTTAATTTCAACTTCATGAACAAATAATAGTATTCTCCATTAACAGTCAAGAACACAAACAAAAACAACAAAAAAAATTATGAACAGCTAGTTGTAAACAACTCACACTAAGCATATACACTAAACATATAAACAATCAAACTGAAATAAGAAACTTTTACTCACAATATTGATGAAAAGATGTCGGTTGTGGGTTTGAGGTTTCTTAGAAGTGAAGAAAGCTTTTTGGAGAAGATGAAGAAATAGAATTTCCGAAAAAATGATTTGAATTTGAAAATTCAAATTTATAGTCAAACTAACCGGCCCATTTTAATTTTTCAAATTTGAAAAACACCCGGCCCATCATCTAAACCAAATTAGCCCACTAATTATCTTTTCAATCAAATATTGTGACTAAAAAAAATAACAAATATCAAGATAAAATTTGAATTTTAAAAAAAAAATTTAACACCACACAAAACAAAACAAAAACAAAAAATTCTGTTTTACAAAAAAAATTTTAAAATGGACTTAATAAATTATACACACTAAAAAAAATTTTGCACATAAAACAAAACAAAAAAAATTGAAAACACACAAAAAAGTTAAAAATATTAACAATACTCATTTGCTCCCCCTTGAATTTCTGAAAGTTGCTCCCCCTCAAATGGATATTCATTTTCTCAGCTCTGCTCCCCCTACAAAATAACAGATAATTTTTATCAGATTTACTCAAAATCAGATAAGTTTCTTTTCTGCTCCCCCTGCACATGACAATCCAGATCTTGTTAAATTCTAAAGAATATAAACTTTTTATGATTCATGAATTTAACATCAGATAAAAATCACTTAAAAAAATTGAAAATTTTAAAATTATATTTTGAAACTACTGAATTATTAAATCTTAACGATTCAACATACCTAATTTGTATACCAAAAAATTAAACCGCTTTTCATCTAACGCTTTGATAAACAAATCAGCTAGTTGATATTCAGTAGGTACAAAATATAATTCTATATTTCCATTTTCTACATGATCTTTTATGAAATGATACCGAATGTCAATGTGTTTTGTTTTTGAATGTTGCACCGGATTTGATGCAATAGCTATTGCGCTCTGAGAATCACAATATATTGGAATTTTCTTTGGTGTAAACCTGTAATCGCGCAGTTGGCTCTTCATCCACAACACCTGAGAACAGCAAGACGATACAGCAACGTACTCTGCTTCAACTGTAGACAATGAAACACAATGTTGTTTCTTGGATGACCAACATACGGGTTTGTCACCTAAGAACTGTACTGCTCCATACGTACTCTTTCTGTCCATCTTATCACCTGCGTGATCAGCGTCAGAAAAAGCAGTCAGATTAAATGAAGATTCTCTAGGATACCACAAACTAAGATTTGGAGTTCCTTTGAGATATCTTAAAATTCGTTTTGCAGCTGTTAAGTGTGATTCTTTAGGATTTGCCTGATATCTAGCACAGACACATGTAGCAAACATAATATCTGGTCTACTAGCTGTTAAATACATTAATGACCCAATGATACCTCGATAATGAGTTACATCTACAGGTTTCCCTGAGATGTCCGCATCGAGTTTTGACTTTGAATCCGGAGCCATGGGAGTTTTCATAGGAGTACTATTGACCATGTTAAATTTCTTTAACATGTCTTGTATATATTTTGACTGATTGATAAAAATACCATCACTTAATTGTTTTACTTGTAATCCTAAGAAAAAATTTATCTCCCCCATCATGCTCATTTCGAATTTTTGGGACATTAAAAATGTCAATTTCTTACAAAATTCTGGATTTGTAGACCCAAATATTATATCGTCTACATATATTTGTATAACTATGATATCTGACCCCTGACGTTTTATAAACAGGGTTGTGTCAACTGCACCTTTTGTAAATCCACATCTCAACAGATATGTTGAAAGTGCATCATACCAAGCACGAGGTGCTTGTTTAAGGCCATACAGTGACTTATCTAAAATATATACATGATCAGGTTTCGAAGGATCAGTAAACCCTTCGGGCTGATATGTATATACTTCATCTGTTAGCTCCCCGTTTAAAAACGCAGTTTTAACATCCATTTGATATACTGTAAAATTTTTATGAGCGGAAAAAGCTAAAAACATTCTAATAGCTTCAATTCGAGCAACTGGTGCGAATGTTTCATCATAATCAATCCCTTCTTGTTGGCTGTATCCTTTGGCCACGAGACGAGCTTTATTCCGAATGAGGACACCATGTTCATCTTTCTTGTTTTTAAAAATCCATTTCGTGCCTATAATGGATTTGTCTTTTGGGCGCTCAACAAGTCTCCAGACCTTTAACCGTTCGAACTGGTTCAGTTCTTCTTGCATCGCCACAATCCAATCAGCGTCCAGAAGGGCTTCTTTTACATTCTTGGGCTCTATTTTACTTAAAAATTATGAAAATAAGCATTCATTTATAGTTGCCCTTCTGGTTTGGACTGACGCGGATGTATCACCAATGATGTTTTCTATTGGGTGATTTCTTGTCCACTTAACAGTATGTGGAAACAGTTCTATTGGGTCTTGGTTGGGATTGAGATCTAGATATGGTTCGGGAGTTACTTCAGATGTTGTAGGTGGGACATCTGAGGTAGGAGCTTCTGAATGTTCAGAAATAACGGGGGTTTCAGAAGAATATGGAGGTTCAATTGGTTGTACAATCTCAGTAGTTGACTGCACATTTGCTGTTGAGACTTCTCCAGTTTCTTCTGAACCTTGTTGTTGAGAAAGATCAGAGACTATGACTGGATCTTCAGTAATCCTGTCAGGCACCAAATTTTGAACATTAGTTTTGGGCTTTTCAAAATAGTCTTCATAAAAATTCTCAAACAACTTATGTAATTCTGAGTGTTCAGCATTTTGTTCAGTTGACTCCAATGAAGTCTGCATATTAGGTTCGGGTCCTGAACTGGTGTGTTCAGAAGCCATAACCACTCCTTCGTCGAATTTGACATTCACGCTCTCGTTGACTGTCTTGGTTCTCTTGTTGTACACTCGGAAGGCAACCGACTCCTTTGAATACCCGATGAATATTCCTTCATCTGCCTTTTGGTTAAATTTTCCAAGATTGTCTTTATCGTTTAGAATAAAGCATCTGCAACCAAAGACATGGAAAAATTTAATATTAGGTATTCGTTTATTAATCAGTTCATAAGGAGTCTTTCCGAATCTCTTATTTATTATTGAATGATTTTGTGTGAAACAAGATGTTGCAACTGCTTCTACCCACAAGAATAACGGTAAATTGGAATAGGCCAACATCGTCCTAGCTGATTCCACTAGTGTCCGATTTCTTCTTTCAACGACACCATTTTGTTGTGGAGTTCGAGCAGCTGAAAACTTATGTGTAATTCCTATTGAATTCAAGAATGAGTCAAGTGATTTGTTCTTGAACTCTGTTCCGTTGTCTGAGCGGATTGTTTAAATTGTGAGTTGCAACTTTACTTGTATTTTCCGGATGAAGTCTATGATCGTTTCGGTTGCATCTGATTTGGATCTCAGGAAGAAAACCCACGTGTATCGTGAATAATCATCAACTATCACCAATACATATCGTTTCTTATTTATGCTTTGTACTCTCATTGGTCCACACAAATCCATATGCAATAATTCCAGTGCTCTCGTGGATGAGTGTTCTGTTTTGTATTTGTGTGTGGCTTTTGTCATCTTTCCTTTTTCACATGCCGCACACAACTGCTCTTTTTGGAATTTGAGCGTCGGCAGCCCTTTAACTAACCCTCCTTTTGCTAGGTTGGTTAATTCATTGAAGTTCAGATGTGAAAGGCGACGATGTCACAGCCATGCTGTTTTAGATGTAGCTTTTGACAATAAGCAGACATCTTTCTTCAGATTAATCGAGGCTAAATCAATGGAGTACAGATTTGTTTTCCTGTTTCCTGTCAAAATTTCTTTTCCTTCTCCGGATCTGATGATGCACCGATTGGCTTTGAAATTGACTTCTAACCCTTTATCACACAACTGTCCAATACTAAATAGATTGTGTCCAAGACCATCAACATAAAAGACCTTTTGGATGGTGATTTTGTCGTATTTGAGACTTCCGTATCCTTTGATCGGACAAAACTGATCATTTCCAAATCTGACCGTCCCACAGAACTTTTCTACAAAGTCCGTGAGTGTGTCTCGTTGTCCGGTCATATGCTTGGAGCATCCGGAGTCAAGATACCAGACATGGTTTACCTATAAAACGAAGTAGCACATGAGGTACCCACTTGTAGTTGGGTACTTTTGTTTTAGGTAATTCATGCACAGTATTATTAGTTTTTCTAACAGATATGGCTTTTAGCTTATCATTTGAAGGTATTTTAGGTACCCACTTTTGAACTGTTCTTTTAGGTATCCATTTTTGTACAATTCGTGGTGGAATTGTTTTTGAAATTTTTTTCTTTGGAACCTTTTTCTGTTCATAAAATGGGTCCTTTTTCTTCGGTTGCCATACGAGCTTATTAGATTTAACAATAGCAGGCTTACAAGCACAAGAATTCAAAGCAATTAAGTCCGTTCTTGAAAACTTTATACAAGAATTATTAACAAGTTTATTATTATTACAGACAGAATGTTCAATTTTGCTGTAGGTCCCGAGAGGTTCCCAAAGTATATAGTTATAAGCTGTAGAGGGGGGGGGGTGAATACAGCAATTTAAAAAAAAAACTACACACTCTTAACTCAATGTTTGTATGTATTATCAACAATTTGTTAATTACAAACAAGCTTGAATGCGGAATAGTTCAAGCTGAGATGACAGATACAACAGTATGTTCACTAGTCTAAGACAAACTCAAACTAGAATACAATGAATACACTCACTAAAACGCACTCACTGTGTTTACAAGACTTAAGGGAACAGCTTATGTAAAACAGCTTAGACACACAGATGCTGGTTTACATAGAAGCCTTGCATGCATGAAAATCACACTTGCACGTTCACTCTTGGTTTCAGCACTTAGCTTTCTTCACACTACTTTCTGACCTTAGAAGCTTCCTTTTATACTCACTTAGAGGATCTAAGAGAAACATCTTCATTGGACGGAATGAAAAAGGAGAAGTCTTGTTGAAAAGACAACATAACCTTTTCTGCACTTTTCTGAAAAGCAGACTTGTCTTCATATGTGCAGAACTTTTGTCTTTTTACTTTGTCTACTGTTGCATTGCCTTTAACTAATTTAGGAATGTCAACTTTGCGTCTTTCTTCCTTGTAAAGGCCTATTTTGATATAAGAAAAAGGTCTGTCACCCTTTTTCAAATAACCTTTTGTCTTCATGTTACAGAACAGCGTGGGCAGGCTGAGCAGTTCTGTTTTCCACTTTGTCTTCGACTTTGTAAACTGATCTTGTAGTCAAAAACAATACATGATGACTTGGAAACATATTCCATAAAGTGTTTAGCCTGTTCACAAAGAACAGGTTCTGTTCACAAAAAACAGAACACTTTAAAATTGCCCAAGCTGCTCAACAGTGTAGAGCAGCGTAGACAGTTTATGTCCAGCCTGTTCAGCAGACAGAGCAGCTTGGACAAACTGTCTTAGTTGCAACACATGCAACATATAGAACAGCTTTAGACTGATATTGCAAATCATTTTCAGGTTTCAATAACGCACATAACAGGCCTTAAATTCAACCTTCAAATGCATCAACAGGTTTGATTATAAAATCTCCCCCTCAGATGTAGAACAGGTTTGACTGAGGCCTTTTTGTGCCTAACAATCTCCCCCTATTTGCAATAACCAGTCCAAGCTGGTCTTATCAAAAATCACTATATATTTTTACAGTACATTTTGCTGAATTGAAATTACAACATTACAGTAAAGTAAAAGATCAGTTTATATATACACTGATTCTTGATTACACTAGAACAACACATGTTCTTACAAGAGTACAACTAATGTACTAATGTATTTTACAACTAATGTAAAAGCAAAAATTACAACTTATGTAATAATGTACAACTAATGTACAAGATGTACAACTAATGTACAAGATGTTTGGACTGTTTGAGTTGGGAGCAGATAATGGCAAGCCTGTCCAACTGATGGACAGCTCCCATTCTTCACCTACCCAGACGGTAGATGGACTTCATAACAATGGAGAAGGATCCTGAACCATCTTTTCCAGTTCTTCCCTTGTATCCTCAAGTTCCTCAACTTCACTTCTGATGATCATGAACTTGGGATCATTGAGCTCTCCTCTTTCATAGAAGCCTCTGAGCTGATCCCAGATGGCTGCTCTCCATTTGCTAGACTGCCTGAAAGAAACTGCAAGTCTGAAGGCGGCAAGTTGTCTCAGATCAACTTTGTACAACTCTGAGGCTCTTTGGAAGCACTTCTTCTGAGTTAGGGGATCTACAAAAAATGCCCCCAGCTCAGGTTTTTCAAT